>CM046536.1:4245000-4737500 GCA_024713555.1 Spirodela polyrhiza
CAGAAGAGGAGACCGTATGAGCACCCATCCAAGAATCCCTGTTCAAATCGCCACATCGTCATCGAGACCACGTCTCTGGAGGCTGCGCCGGGGGCTTCCAGGCACCGCTGTGTGATGGCAACCGCTTCAGTCTATGCCGATGCGTCTCATAAGAGGGCCTACAGGGGCCCCCTCCACCCTCGTGCATTGCTTAATAATAAAGCCAGAAGAACATGAGCTTCCTGGTTTACCCATCCCCGTCTGAACCCAGTTCACTAGCCCGCGCAGAGGCAGCCTTGAGAACGGGGTCGATCATGTGCGCATGAACGAAGCTAGAGGAGCTCTTTGAAGGAATCCATGGCAGAAAAATGCTCTGACTTGAATGCAGGATTTGGCACCTTCATCGTCTAACACTAGAATGGTTCTCTGACTTGACTGCAGTTTAAGATCGCATCCAAGATAAAGTGGGTGATGGGTGTACTACTTGGGCACAGCGCAGAGAACCGTTTTAGGTTAGCTGAGATCCATCAGCAAGCCCCCTTACCGAAGTTCATCCAGAAGCAAGTGTAAAATTATCAAGAATCAATCATCAGGCATGTTCAATGAGAGTCGTCAAGCAAGATCATCAGGGATAAGACAAGAACAGAGAGAATCACGAGAGAGGAGTACACTTACCGACATGTTAATGTAGTCCCTGAAAAAATCCGTAAGAACTTCTTCGTCCAACCTCATGCGCTCGATCGTTTCTTCCTTGATGTAGGTCCTCTACAATTACAAATTACAAATTATAAATATTGAAACATACTGTGGAAATTGTGATTTACATTTTTTCAAGGCTCCAAAAGTGATGCAGCCTTAACAGAAGCGTGCCCTCAATTAATGGAATCAGAAAAATATAATGAAAACCTGAGTCAGGAGATGATCAATGTAGATAACGATGGTTTCCTCCAAGCAGGCCTCAACAAATCTCTTGAAGGATCTTTCTTCAATGAACCTATTGAGCAGCAAGCGAGAATGTCAACCCAGAGGAAATCAAAGCATGAGAGTTGTAACAGTGCCTCGGCAAAGGCATTGAAAATGGGCATCCAAAATAAAAGAAAATCGACCTTCAACCTCAACCAAGCTGCCATGGGAGATGCCAGCTCTTAGTGCGCATGCTGATTGTGCAAAATATTTATCCCAAAAAAGGATCACCAGCGGTTCATCAAGCGATAAACATGAGCATCCTTATGATACCACCCAACATGATATATCGCAGCATGCTATTATGAATGATATATATATATACATAACCTGTAATTATATAAGAGTAAAACAAAAAATGGGACAACTAGAACTCAAACTTTTTGTATCGCATATTTAACATGATGCTTATCTATATGTGTCCAAATTCACAGAGTGCTCCTTTCTTTTCCGGCTAATGACAAGACGGAGAAAAATGATTTGCCTAGCATCAGAACCAGAAGGAAAAGGTTATTCAACGCTGAAAGGGTAGATCAAAGTGGCTAAACCTTATAATACGGCAAATGTGATGCCTGAAACTACTACTAAAGCCATATACAAAGCCAGCTTGATTGCTGGCGCCATTTGCATGCCATATCTCTTTTTGAGTCCCTGAGAATCTCATGTGATGCCAGACTACTGTTGAATAATGATGACTAGTTGGCTGCACAAAAGGAGATTTGATCAGGAAGCCATGAAGAATATTGTCCCAATTGACAACCCTGATTCCTAGATTTTTGCTATTAATCAAATGAAATCTACCAACAACAGGTTAAACACCTCAACACAGAATCCCCGTTAAGTCAAGCATGTCTAATTCTCAACTACGTAGATGCTGCTTATAACTGTCTTTTTAATGGAAACCGACTTTGGCAACTGTGAAAAATATAAAATTAAGCTATGATTTCCATCAAGGGCCAAGAGGAACTGCATTTTCAATGAATACCATGTCCATTCTCCCAGTAGAACAATTGAAGACGAATAAAATTTTATTACATCACAATTATAGACGTCTTATGCCATAAGACTCTAACAACATTAAAACTTTCGAGTTAGTAAATCTTAAAATTTTATGAAAAAAGGAAGGATGAGAAAAAGGACTTACGTTTTCACATCTCCGAAGTAATCACCAAATGTTGCAACAAGGTACTCAGTAACCAATCCATCAATCCAATCTGAAACATAGCGATAACTATTTCATACCTAAAATACTTCATTCGAAAAGAAAACTTTCATATCTACAGCAAATGGGAGAAGCAATATTACGTAGTTTGGCTAAATGGCATCAGATCAACGACTAAAAGCAACCCTTAAAAAATTCTCATTGTTTCCCCAAATAGGAAGCTTTGGCAACCCCTAGAGATGGCGGCAAACCAATGACTGTTAGCAAGAACGGTGCAAAGCACAACCAAAGCTAACAGAAAGGTGGGGAAATAAGTTTCAAAACGTTCAAGTAAAACCACTACATGAATGTAAGTTACGATGGTACCCAAGGGAGATTGGCTGGAAGAATAGGCCAGGTTCGTCTGATCCAAATTAGATAGGCCAGATCGACCTAATGAGGGGATCAGATCTAACAATCAGAAGGAAGGCCCTGATTAGAGTTGAAGAATGAAATGAAAGGTACTTGAGCTCCGAAAAAGCATATCTTTGCCTCAAATTGAATCTTTTAATGTGCATAAACACCTATTTACCAAAATGCGACGATGATCAAACGGGTTTAACTAAAAACGTTTACACATATCGGAACATAAACTCAGGCCCCAATGCCACATCTCACATGGGTTTCTTTTCCTTTATTTTGAGGGGTTACTGTTCGGTAGCAGGAAGCCTCCCAATGCAACAGCCAAGGGCAACCAATAGATGAGTTATTTTTCCTCTCCTTTATTCATTTATTTTCATTCCTCAACATTATCCATTCTTATTCTTTTCCCATTACCCAATGTTGGCAAGCTACACTTTCTGAATTCTTCCTCTGATGGCAGCAGAACTGCCAGAAACCGGGGAACAGGAGTAACAGAAGGACATACCAGTTTTAAAATAAAACTTCTCCTGTGTCTAACACTGGCATGTCAATTGAACTGGCAAAGACAGTCATATTTGCTACAGACTTAAATATTCCAGACGAAATCAGAACAACTCCCACCCCCATGCCCAAAAAAAAAAGGGATACACATCTGCGTTTCTAATGTGCATCAAAGAGTAGTTTATCATGCCTAACCAGCAGACGAAGCTAGATGAGAATCAAACAGGATAGGCAATGCATATGAGCAACTCCTCTAATAATCCAAAAAAGAGTAGTCCATGTTTATAATGAAGGATATGGTGGCCATGTACATGAGAAGTTGGTTGAATGGCTCTCCACCACCATTAAGCAAAGGGCACCACAATGTAACAGGGTACGGACGCCTGGGGAAGGAAGATGCCATATCCCTAATGAAGATACAATCAATGTCTCCGGCAATAACAAGGTTAAGCATGATGGAGATGAGATCGCAGATGACTCTTAAAACTGCAAATAAGAACAGTAAGGAGGCCAATATAAAGACTGTGTCAGCCATGTGCCGTGTATAATAATCGTGTCAAGATCATACTAGGCAATGGACCAAATATGCACAGATCAACCCAGTCAAGGAGGCCATTTAGTCAAGACGATCGCCAGTGATTCCTGATCTCGGGCTATGCATCTGTACCTCAGACTATCACATGAAGTTGATACCAAAAAGAAGTCGTGCCCGTCAGCACGGAATAAATTTCAAGCATTGATACCATGATCACGAATGATACACCAAGATGTGCCCTTGGATTATTTTAATCGTGACTTTGAAACAATAAGTTGCAAAGACTGGATTTAGTTTATGACAACGATGAATAAGAAGTATTTTGGTGTATAGCATGCATGTTGAAATGCAAAGACTGTTGGTATTCAGAGTATTTCATTTGAGCTTCAAAAGAATGTATAGAATCGAGTCAAATGGAAACTGTGAGCTCTTTATCAACTATTTCACTGAAACTAAAATCTAAAAAGGTTCCTGAAACCTAAATAGCCTCCTGCAATCGAAACAGACAGGTCATACAAGGTGTAAGATGTTCACTTCAACATGGAATATTGTGTATGCGAAAACCAGAGAAAATCAGAATGTGTATGAGAGGTCAACTAGAGGAAAACATTTAACCTAAATGAAATGGGAATTAAAGAGGAGAACCTACTTATGTCTTTAGGTGTCTTCTGTCCTAATATCCATGAAATAGGTTTCATTAAAGCTCCAGAGGAACTGGATTGGACACATGCATCGTACTGAATCCCATAGAGATTATGATAAATCTAAACATCCATAAAGGTTTCAGATAAATTTATTGAAGATTTAAAGATTATACAAGCAAGATCAGGGCAATGAGAAATATGAAAAATATGATGATATTTTTAAAGAAGAAACTAAATTACCTTTTTGATAGAGTTTAGCAAGCAACTCTTGCACACCAGGATCCTCAAAGATGACATTAACAGTTCGATGAATAGCTTCCTAGCATTGCAAAACCCATTTCAAATTCATAGAGAAATAATTGGTTAAGAAGATAAATAAATATTTACCATGGGTATAAAGAAGATAAATAAATATTTACCATGGGTATAGTTATGCTGCAAAACACTGTATTGACTATCCTAACATACAGCTATAGTGACTGCTTTGAGAGTCATAAAATCCTGATCTACATCTTAATGATGTCTTTGCAGTATTTAAGCCAAGTACACAGGGCGCAGAAACCCTTATTTATATAGAATGACTAGTGATTTTGGATCCAAAAATTTTGCGAAATTCGCTAAACCTCGGCTTACCAGACATCTATGTAGCATGATTACAAGGTAAAATTTTTATGGGAAGGGCTAGAAGCCACATATCATCAGTTTTGTGATAGTCACAATCAATGTAGCATGTAGATTGACCTGTGCGACCCTCTAAAAGTCCACCGGAAGGAGCCTTGCGGAGGAGAAAAGATCACATTGCAAAAAAATGGGAATATCAAAAATTATAAAATCAAAAAGAATCCCCCAGGAAAAGTGCTGTCATTTTGAGAGAAATTCAAGTCGACTGAGAAGAGACAACATTAATTACCTATAATCAAATAGGATAGCAGCTTTTTGAGAAATTTTAATCCAAACATAAATGTAACTGTCCGACCATTATGTCCATATAGAGTGAACTCATTGTTTCGTAGGTTTTTTAAAATCACCCAAAAAGGTACGAAATTCTTATCTTTTGCCAACATCAACAATTCAAAAATAAGGGCAAAACTGCTGAAAGGCCAACAAACTAATTAAGATCTTAACACTTCTAAAAATAATGAGGCAAAACAATACATGCCTCCATGCAACTACACTGACTTCACTCATTCAGATATCCTGCAGGTCATTTCACTCAACTGAACAACCACTTCTCTTATAAGGGACTTTTTGGGCCTTAGATGAGATCCAATTGCATAAGGTTCTATCAAGTTGACAAAAGAAAATATCTAGAAGTAGTGTTTCAATATTTAGAATTCTCTAAAAATGGCATTGATTGTATCTGTCAAATAGAAAATAAACTTTGATATGCTAACCAGAAAAAAAATTAAGCGCCAAAGTTGGGGCTTGCCAACTTCGCACCTGTGTCTGGACAGTGCAAACTGGAGCACTTTTTCAGATTGAAATATCGATGTGTACTAAGATCAAACACATTGTTACAGCTTTTTAAACATTTTCATGATTTACAAAAGAGTTTTCGCCACTAACTTCTGTGGATCCAATTATTCCAAAATGTAGCTGAGTTGATAGAAATATCAGTCAGTTTTTTATGGCCTCCAAAACTAATCGGATACCAGCAACTTAGTGAGAACATTATGAATAAGTAGAAGTACGGATTGGATCATTTATGCATAATCCAGATGGGCAAGATGCACAATTTCAATTATCGTAGGATAGCTTGTACCACTGATTAAATGCAATAAGTGATACTACCCCTTAACTATTTCAAGTTTTGCTGACAAACAACAGAAGCATAAAAGTATTCTGCTGATGGAACTTGAACAATGAGTTGAACCTTAAACTTTTTATGAAAACAAAATGTCATGTATCAATTGTAAGGAAACTTTAGTGTGAATAATAGTTTATTGCACAACTATGTATAATTTTACCGGCATATTAATTGCAGAGATACAATGCCGAAAAAAGACCACCACTCATGCTCTACTGATATCTGTGGTGTCCGTTAACTTGCATGATGATATGATCTATATAACTAGAGGAAGGTGATGACTATGACTTCTGTTAAATGCAGTTAACAAGAATAAGGTTACCCAGAAGTAACATTATTAATCAAAAAACTACATTTTCGTGAAAACAGTTGGAGTTTCTCAAAAGCACTAAATACAGACAACTAACCTTTGCAACCTCAAGAAAGCCTTTACAAGTATCTTCAAAATTGACCTGTCACAACAAAATAATAACTATGAATAACCCAGGATGCTGTACCTCAAAGACCAAATTGCGGGGCATTTTAATGATTTAATGAATATCAACACAGCTGAGAGGCATTGCAGTCATGGATAAAGTTGTGATGGGAACCGAACTCCTTGCAAATTGAGTGATATTACCAATATCCACGGAAAAATGAACAAAGGCAACGCCAGAGAAACGCATATAATTCAGTGAATTCAGCAATTGTAATTCAACTCATGATTGCCCGACAATTGAAAATTCCAGTTAAAACTTAAATCACTGAATGATATGCGGAATTCACAATGAAGTGAATTACAAGTGCCGAGCTCATCACAATTTTCGCTCATGGATAAGCCAAACGATTCTCAGCTTCAACTCATTTTCTTTCCCAAAAGATAGAAATTTACCGAGTCATTCCAAGAGCTGTTTTTGGAAATTATTCCTTGCCCCATTAAAAGTTTTGTTTCTCATAAGCTAGTCAGACGTTGTTTGAAAGGACAGAATCAGAAACCTACTTACTCATAATTAGTACGAATGATCCATTAATTAAATTACATATGGGTTGAGAATGTAGCATTTCATGAGCAATAAAACCTAATGAAATAACATGACATATATTAATCTCAAAAAAATAGGGCAATTATCCCACATTTGCACTAAGCTTCTAGATATTCTACTGGCATTCAACCAAACCTCCACTTCAACAATTTAATCTGCAACCCAACCGCGCATTAGAACTCTTTAAGCATGTTAAAAAAATAAGTAATCATTTGAGGTAAAAAAGAGATAATGGAGGGACATGATAAAAAGAGGAACGGGAAGGATTGAGTATTGGAGGAGACAGAAGGTACAAAAAGATGCTATTGGAGTTTTCAATGACTTGACAGAAATAGAAAACAGAGAAGAGAGCCGCTATGTGATGAGTCACAATGAAAATTTTAAGATTCAAAGTTATGCACAGTCAATAAAAGGATTCATAACTTGCTCGATGCATGATCATTACGAGTGACTTATGAATTGAGTATTCATCAAGGAAAAGTAATTAACTCAATTGTGGTTTGTGCTAGCACCTATTATTCTCATCATAATCCATGACATGGCCCAGGCAACTAAGAACTGCATGGGGGAAAGGCTGATGGGGATCAAGACCAGATCCGAAAGGTAGTCGCCTTATTCACCCTTGTACCTTGATAGTCTTATTTCTCACATTGGTTGGAGCCTTAATCACTTATGTCCGTGGGCATGAAAAGTTACACGTAGGATACCAAACATTACGTACCAATAGCAAAATCTGTACCTCATTCTTTGGCTCAGCAGCCCAATATGATCAAATCAAAAGCAATTACAGAAAAATGAACTTAGGAACCACGCAACAGTGAACGATTATGAATAATACTGAAATATGTCCACAAAACCATCACAAGATCTCCCTTTTAGTGAAAGTATCATCGAAGATATAAAGTCTAAACCATAAATATTATACTTGTGGTACTGGTAAAGATTATGATAATGCTTTATTTGGACTTTTTTATTTTAAGTTATATATGTGAATTGCTCGTAAATATTGTTAGAATTAAATAAGTTGAAATAAATTTGGCACACTAAATGCAATGTAAGGTAGACTATTTTGTTCTTTGGAATTTTAACTAAAATTACGCTTCCTTTAGCAAGAAGGCAGTGAGGCATCGCCATTCTTGCCTAGTAACCTCAACCACTATGCTTTTACAACAGTTTTTCTCTACACTGACTAAAATTGCGAGAAGTCAGAGCAGTAAGCAAGATATTAAAGCTGATATCATTTTTTTGAGCAGCAGCAGCGATTGGAAACCTCAAAAACAATGGATAAGACTGTTTGTAATAAACTAAAATGAACAGGCCTATGCATGGGTGTTAACGCGGTTAAGATGTACAGGAAGGATAAGCATAACCCAATAAGGTTAAACATAGACCCTGACTGCAGAATCTGAAAGCGATTTCGGCTCTAACAAGAGATAAATGAGAGTTGAAAAAACTACCGATATATTCAACGCAAAACTACCAGTGGGGAAAATTTTATCAACACATCATGGCTACATTTCCCTTACTAAACACTTTCATATGCAGAAAAAAACAACATGAAATAGATAACTCATTGCGTAATAATTTAAACTACATCAATTCTGTACACTGCCAAATCATTGGCATAAAACTTGTAATGAGAAAGTGACCAAGTCAGAGACATCAAACAGAAATCCAGCTGAGCACCTTGATTTCTACGAATTTTTATAAAGATGAACTAGAAAAGACAATAAATGCACATGAAAGTTCACTTTATGGCATGAATCAAAACCTGCTCAGCATAGTTTGATGCAAGAGCCTCTAATGTGCTGTTACTCAGCTCTGATGAAAGTTCATAGCAGTGCAGATTGTTGTTGATCTGATGACAAGAAATACAAGAAAAAAAATAAATTAGCTAAGCTCTTAGAATGGTCTGAAAGAATTTTGATACCTGGAAAGCATTAAAGCTACCAACCATTGCACACAAAGATTCTAAGCCAATATCAGACGCAGGTTCCTCAAGCCTTAGCCTTTCAGCAGCTTGAAAATCAATCATTATCTAAAGAAAAATAAAGAAAACTGGTAAGGAGAATGAATCAGCATTGAAAATTAAGATAGGAATCTTCAATATTCATCCATGGATGAAAAACAAAATAGTTGAAATTAAAATAGCATTAGCCATGCTTCAAACAAGACAAAATATAGTAATGGGTAAGATATATGAGACAAAAATGTATTAAACACAAGCACTAAAGCTATAACTATATACATTACAATGGTTTACCTGTATAACAGCAAGCGCAATGCGATAAAGCATAACATCTGTGCTGTTTTCACGGACAGTTTGAACATGTTCCCCTAAAATCCTAAACACTTCAACAGCAGCTGGTGTATATAGTTTTCCATCTTCTGTTGTCTTCGGAGGATGTATCTTGTCAGCATCTAGAATATTTGTGTACCATTTCTACATGAGACATAGAAGGAATAAGAACCTTCTGATCTTATTTTTTTTATATATCGCTCTGGTCATCAGGGTTTAGAAAAGCACAAGATAGATAGGATGCATCACCTGTGTAGTTTCCTGCACCCGTTCAACATACGCATTCATAAGAGGATCCATCGCACCACTTTCAGAACAAACTTGCGCTAATGACTCATCAACACCAAGTTCAATCAGAGTATCTTGGTACTCAACAACCCAACCTGTCACCTAAAAGATGCCCATGGAGATATTAACATAAGGGAAAGATGCTTTATATTTTTACATAGAACAATAGAATATCCATCTTCCAAATAATGTAGCTAAAATGAATTTACTAATATTCAACTTATCCTATGAATCCTGGTTGTCCCATTGCCAATAAGAGTCAATAGACATCTAATCATGGCATAGTTATCAGAATGAAAAAGGGTATGTGATGCAACAGTCTTAAATGAAAAAGAATCATGTGAAACCATCAGTAGTACCTTTAAAATCTCAATGTTAGACAGTTCATTAGCCCGGTTGCTAAGAAGTCGAAGCATCTGAATAAACCTCTCAGTGTAGAGATTGACCATGAGCTGAAAAATTTCATATCTACAACCATCAAAGTAAACACTCAGTTAATGGCAGGGAGAAGAAAACAGAGTAGGGGGAACATGCAAATACTAACATAATTTCCAGCATTACACCTCATTACTTTGCCGTCTTGGGATAAACCAGCCAGTCAACACAAAATGCACGCAGTAACAATATGGTCTTGGTAATAGTTCGCTGGCTTGGTCCAACCTAGCGGACTCATAAACGTAGGATCAATTTTGACTACAGCCCAGGTCCACAAGACGATCAACAGACAAACTAACAGTGCATCAAGAAATCAAACTTTGGATTACATGAAAATTCAGCTGACACACCAGCAGTCAGGAAGACTGTCCTGTAAGTCATGTTAATTCATAGTTGATGCTACAACCCAACCCAATTTAACCCAATTAAAAATCTATAACTAGAAAAATAACCTATAAATTGAATTTTACAAAAAAAATCAATTATAAGATTATGTGAAACACTATATGGACCATCTTACCAAACGAAGCTCATTGAACTACACTATCATCCTGATATTTTACTTTCCCATCCCAACACGCCCTACCCCTCCAATCCTAATACCTGAATGACTAGCTCACAATCTTTGGGCTTGATCAGAATTAGTTATCGTCCCTACCAAGACAAGTTGATGCCTAGCTAGAAAAGTCTAAAAGTGGGGGACCATCTTCAAAACCAACTGCAGAGAACCAATTTCAGAATTGAGCATTCAAAACCAGGAAAATTCTAGAATCAGACACAATGTTATAGATTTGGCAGATTTATCAACTGCAAAGAATCAAAATCAAAGAATCTGGATTATTATATTGTTATCCTTCAAATGCTTCTGGTTTCTGCATACACTGCTGCTATTATGACGTCACATTCAATGTTACATCAACTACATTTTTATTTTTTTGATGCAGCAAAGTTCACGAAAAATTGAATTTCAGGCCTTGAATCCAAAGGCAAAAAATTTGGAGTTGTGGAAGAATGGAAATCGGGCTTAGAATCCACAAGGCACGAATTTGCCCAATCCTTGAATCTACAAGGACTGATTTTTGAAGGATCCTTAAATCCACAAGGACCAGAATAACTCCCTGAATCAAGAAGGGTCGCTTGAATCCAGAAGCAAAAGAGAAATCTTTCCAAAAGAACGAAAATTCATGATATCAAGATGTCCCAAGGGTTACAGTTTGATGGCCTTTAAATAGCCCGAGAATCAGTTGTCGTAACCCTAAAACTCGGATCAGTTCAGGAAAAAAATTCAAAATGACTTAGAAACAGGACAGTAGCTAAAACTCAGGCTATGGCATGTTATTCACGCGCTTTATTTCGGTCTAATCTGATTTAGGACCCTTTTGAGCCCTCTCATTTTTTCTAGCTCACACTTCACATTTCCAGGCTATGTGGCCCACAATTTTCGGCTATCCTTGGTTCTGTGCACGCCGCTCTACATCATTTTGTATAACATTTGAAACCCTAAAGTTCATCATAGGTAAGAAAAGCTAAACCCCTAAGTCTATCACATAGCTTATCGAAAATCGTGGATTCAGTTGCATTTTAACACCATCCTATGTATCTCTTTTAACACCATTACTCAGTTATCCAACAAATAGATTAATCTATGAAAACATTCATTTATATACATTTTTTAAAAAGTAGTTCATGTAACACATTCAGACGTAGAGCACAACAAGATTTGGTCATCTGACCCGTTTCCCTATAGTAGTTCAATAAATAGATATTTGAGGAACTCCTTTACCAACAGATTCAGCCAAATTCATCCTATAGTAATTATAAAGATCAGCACTTATGAAAGAATAACAGATCAATATGGGAATATTTTCGGGAAAAATATGCGCTCAAAAAGCTGGAACAGTTAATGCTTTGACCCAGTCAATAATAACAAATTGTAACCCTTCATGAATATTTGAGATCCTTTTCCATCAGATTTAATATAAGTTATACGTAATGAGCACCATGGTGGAATTACATCTAATCTTCCAAGTCACACAAAAGTAACGACATTATTATCTTTATTTAGACTACTCAAAATTCCAAAAAGAACGTAGCAAACGATTCACTCCTTATGGAGCAACAATATGACTCAAAACAGAATGGCCAAGCCAAAAGTGTAAAGAGGAGAAAGACAAAAGGAATTAAACGCAAAGCAAACCTTGGAGGGAAACAAGGAGCGACATGATCGTAGATATCACCCAGTTCATCACCAATCTAGTAAAAGAACAGTATCAGCGTTTTGAATAAGATATAACATCTTTTGAATCAGATACTAAGTCAAATACATTTGTGGCTGTAGTTTAGAGGAGTCAGAATTCCCAGAATCTAGCAATTTAGATTATCATGAAGCAGTTAGAGAGTAAAATTTCTCAATCATCTTTCATATAAAACATCGTATACAAATATAATAAGAATCCATCCATAATATTTAATCATTTTTCTAAGTGAAGCAAGATCAAACTGAGAAGCACCACGTGACCAATGTCATATTCCCTAGGTCAAAAAGCATTACCAGATGTATGTGATGATGTATCTGTTTCAGAAATATGCAGTATTATATCTTTGAAGAACAAACTCTCAGTAGCCTAAACCAAATATATTTCTGATTGTTAGCGTACATTGCAAGATGCAACCTCGAATTTGACTACTCAATGCATTATGTGGCCACTACATAATCATAATTGTATCAATGACAGAGTTTTCATGGACTACACGTACGTCTGCAATAATGAAAATTATGTTCCACCCTCACTCTACAGAAGCACCTGATCTGAAGTCTCCAAATCGTAATAATGAAAAATGAACGAGTAAAAGACAGTTGATTTTTCAATGAATGATTTTCTTTGAGGTTTTTAAACAAGAGAGAACTTCTACATTCTGCATCTTCACCAAAATTAGCGGCAGTTGACACTGGGAGAAGTAATGAATTGGTAGGATCCATTACTGGGTTTCAAAAACAGAAAGGCAAGGCCAGGAGTCTCGAGAGAACTCATACGTTTCTACTAAAATTATAAAGAATCCAAAAGACCAAACGAAACAGGAAAAAGTTTCTCCTAAGAATATTTCAGAAATGATTTTTGATATCATATCATCTTCCACAATGATGATCATAAGGAACAACAATAATGTTCCCCTGACAGAGGAAGGTCCTGTATTGCCTCGAGAAAACAAATAATGCCATTCTAAATTTACTGTTAATGATGATAGTACTATTTATAGAACAAGTATGGCGACAGTTACCTGCAACTAAAAGATTGAAATGCTGAACAGAAATGAAGAGAGGGAGAAAACATGTATGTCTAGGAACATATGCATAATACAATAAAACTAAGCCTAAACTTGAGGACGCTTCACAAGTTTTAAGCCTACTCCAACACATGGGAACTCTCACAGCACCAAGTTTGTTACCGTGTAAGGGGAACTCTCATCACCATGCCAGAAATTTTTCCGAAGACTAAAATCATATCAACATCTATTTTCAATCATGGGCATGGTTTTCCTGAGTCATTTTGAGTACAGATTAAAGCGTATGTGTACACAAGTACAAAACAAACGTATAGTCCCGCACTTCAAGTCAAATGTTTCAATTTCTGTAATGATTGGCAAACATGTCCACGCCAAAATTTGATACTCAAATTGATTTTTCACTGACGATCCAAACGAGTGTCAGATGTCATGTGTAAAACGAAATGTCATTAAATCCAAGATAGGGAATAAAATCAAGTGTCATCTATAATGATGACATCAACATTATTTCACAATAATGAACTCAATGACCTACATGGCCTAAAAAAAAAGATGGCCATCATGGAGAAGAAAGGAAAGAGAGAGTTAGGAAGAATTTTCAACAAGTTTGCATGATATTCCCATTCATCACCAACTATGGTAGAACATTCATCCCTCTTCCTCACCAAGGTAATAGAAGAGAATACATGACAGGCCAACCCACTGTGGCAGAAAAAAGAACACTCGTTTCCCATCCCCAAAATAATTATAAACTAGAAAGAAACACTCTCCTGACCTCAAAGATTAGACTAACCCCTATTTAGCATGGAAAAGTTATGCCCTCACCAACAATGAAGAATCTTTGGCTTCTCCTCTCACTTTCCAACCATCCCTAGTTACCTTTCTTCTACACGGCTGATTGATTCAAAAAAAATAAATGACAAAAATGATATCCCAGAAAATTTTCTGATGAATGCCAGCTACTTCTTCGCATGTACAAAGAAAAGAAACTCTTAGATAACACTGTTTCCTTTAGGGTTTTCAATGCATTCAAATTGTTGATGTAATTAGATAATATTTACTGATCTGAGGTCCAACAAACAGGTCAACCAGAAATTTTACTACGCATTGAGTTCTTATAACTAATTCACAATCTGTTCGTCCCTAAAAATTACTTAGAAAAAAGAAATAAAACTCTATTGCCCTGATTTTCGCACATTTGCCCCATTGGAACAGTTAACAAAATAAATGCCAACTTCAACTCAATCCATTGAAATGAATTTAGACACACCGAGCGGATCAAACACATCTCTATGGTTTTTTTAGGAACTCATGATGGGTCCCAAAATGCATACATCCTCCTACAGCTGCAAGCTCACATTCTGCAGTTAGACTCATGTATCAACTGACTTAACAGTAACAGACTGAGCATGTATTCACACACAATGAAGAGTACGAAAGGAAATTAAGTTTCAACTTTTAAAGCATGATGAAATAAGCTAATGATTCTGACACGCCAGGACTATAGCCAAAAAGGGCATGAGATCAGCAACGTTATATGAGCTAGTTTCCAGGTTTCTCGCAGATGCGGTCTGCCTTGACATTACAGATCCACCTTAGCTCAATATTTAATTTTTCTGTTCACAACATATATAAACCACATAATAGTAACATAAACATGAGAAATGTGTACAGGCAGTAACATACCCTTCGAGCTTCCTCTAATGCAGCTTTTAGATCCTCAAATACGAGCTGAAAACATTGACTATCGTTAAGACTATATATGCTGAAAATAATCTCAGAGATTGTTTTCAAGAAAAACTAAACACTCTGTAATGCAAACTAATACCTTTGATAGCAAATTATTGAATCGTTCCTCAACAGATTTCCTGATTTGCTCATAGCATTTATCCTTGAAAGCTTTTCCTTGTGTCTTTAGCTTCTCTTGCATGACATTCCTTGGGGAAGCCGTCACCCCTGTACCTTTCCTGCATAGAAAGAAGGCACCAAATCAAACTTGAAAATTCGGACCCAGAAATTGAAGATCCAACTCAAAATGGGATGCAGCAAAAGATACGAAGAATAAAAATGAAGAAGATAAATGAATCAACTATAAATCTAGATCCTAAACGATAACATGACTTGACAGAATAAAAAGTTTTACTTTATTTTCTTCAATAAATCATGGGATACTTTTTTATCTTCTCATTCGAGATATTTGATTTATTATGTTATGGGCAATTACTTACTACTGAATATAATGAGTTAAAATATTAAAATATAGTAACTAAAGGGATCTAAAGCATTAACGTACGAGTTGCACAATGAATCGCCGATTCAAGGAAAAAAGAAAATTGATAAATATGAAACATTGATTCAACATCTGCTGACGAATATTTTTTGTGGGAAAGACTTGTAATAAGGAGTTAGTTCTGTTAGTCAGTTCCTAGTTGGGCAGTTTCCGAGTCGTTTAGTTTCCTCGTTGGTCATTTTCCTTAAACTGGGTCGTTTCCTTTTTTATGGCCAAGGTAATTGTATATAAATAGCAATTTTTCTATGATTTGAGAAAAGGAGAATATCCCTGACTGTTTATCCTTGTATGGTTTTCGTCAGTTTTCAATTTCATTTAAATAAACAGAAATATAGGAAAGAAAACGACCAAAAGCCCAGTTTGAAGTCTCCTTTGTTAGGTGTTCATGAGGTTAAAGTAATTAAAATAAGTGTGGTCTTATAAATGAATACGAAGGACAATATATGTTGAAAACATAAAATAAATTTGCTGATTAGATAGTGATGGAATCAGAGCAAAATTATACGACATATCTTGTGAATAAAGCTAAATGAATTCACATCTGATAAAAAAAAAGAAATCGTCCAAATGTACAAGTTACATCATGCCTCACCCCAACAATTTACATGTCCCCCTCCAATGTTAAAGCCAACATTTTTAATAAGCTCATTCCAGCAAAAAGATGTTAACAGGTTCAGTGGAAGTGGCCTATCAGCAATCATTATCAGTAACATAGCCGATACAAAAAAAATTATAGATGGATAGACGATAAAATACACTCAGGGATATCAGAATTTGTCTAAAAAGAGTAGCAAATTATCGATGGTGAAAAAAATTCCGCTCTAACCAGAGAAAAGAAGCCAAGTTCGAGTTGGATTAGATTTAATAGGGCTCAAATTCGTAGAATTTGTAGATAATGTTTTGCATTATTTGTACAGGCATCAAATTGATTTTCCTTTTACCGAATCTCCAATAGAGTTAGTTGATTCGTAAAATGGCAGCATATTGACAATCTCCACTAAAGACGGTATAGAATATAGCAACCATTACAGACTCTATTATGTAGGGAGGAGAAGAGCAAGTGCAAGATCCACCTCTGACTTTTTTTCATGAGATCATAAGTAGCACAAGAGGGATTAAGTTTTAAGAGTTCAAAATAATATCTAGATTTCAGAAAAAATGCTAAAGAAAAATTGATTTGGATAAAATACAGGAAACATAGTGGGACATAGATGATCTCAAAACTCAGCAATGCAGCTCCCGAACTTTCTATTTTAAGGATTAATACTGAGGACAGGATCTTTTCACTGATCATTGGTCATTTTCAGGGTTTTTCCACAGTAGAAATTGAAGTGGATGCAATTGTGGAATCAGGAGGAAAGAGAAGAATAAAGGGAAAAGAAAAAAGGGCCTTCGGAGAGCAGTAATAACTGGTAGTAGCAAAATCATCACTATGGAAGTTGCGACCAGCAGTGGTAGCACCAACGAACCATTAGAATGACACCATAAATCTGGTAATAAATGTGGCAGAGGAATATGGCAGAGAAATATGGCCTTCGCAGCAGATGGCACCCATGTCCATATCCGCTTTCACTTCTGCCTCCAATGCAGACAACCACAGTTGTCTCCATTCCCTGATGCAGCCACACACACCATGGCACTTCGTGAATCTCTGATTTTTCAAACTAGCAGAGGACATCAAAATGTTGGAATGAAATGGAGCCAAAGTTCTATTACCTATTTAAATCCTTATGAGATACATCTTCTATTTTTGTTCTTTAAATACTAGTATTTTACAAAGATAGTTCTTAATGTGCTTTTTTAATTTTTAGTCTCCATTTTTATAGTGGTACATATCACAGTGGTTCATTTATCACTATAAGTGTTGCATATGATTCCGGTCAATTCAACACTGTCGGCTGGAGTAGTAAGTAATACAACCTTGTTTGCCACGAACAAAAGACAGCATGACTAACACACCTGAGCCTAATGTTCACCATGAATCAGGAAGTCAAAATGAGTGATGACAAAATGTATATGGATCATTTCATACTGTCAACCATGGGAATTAATGGAGTTCATTTTGCTGGAAACGATTTTAAATGCTGCTCATCCAAAAATTAGAAACTCTTGTCTTAGAGTGGAAAGTGTTGAAAAATAGGAGCTCCTATGCAGTGCTCAAGAACTGAATCAAAGATTTGATAATTTGATGGATAACATTGAGGGAATAACAGTTATGAAAGGGAGAAAACAACATGAGTGATTATTCATTTGGCTGATAATGGTCTTCAGCTTACCCACATCTGTTAGATGTGTTGCATACATTCAAAGTCTACCCACATGGACCTCCTGCCAAGGCACATGTGGGCTTCCACAAACAAAACAGGAGGTAACGTCATATTGATCATGATCCTTCTGTCAAATGTCAATTAGGAACATGGACAGCAATTTCAGATGCTCTTAGATTGGCCAGAACCTTTTTCAACAATGAAGCCTAAAAATGGGTTTTCTGTTTCTTTTCCAACAGCTTAACTAATAAATGTCGATGGTTGAAATATTAGTAATGTTCCCTATCTTACACCTTTCTACTCTGTGTTTTCTGAGAGATAAATCCTCATGATATCCCAAACTATTATGGTTTATAACCCAAATCGATCATTTATGCTTCAAAAAATTAGCATTAGTTCATGAAAGAAAGAATAACTCCTGCTTTGATTTTAAGCCTGTTATGCAGAACAAGTCTTCCATATCAGGCTTTCCTTTTATTTTTCCCTTTTCTATTCTATTATTAGATATATTTCTCTTTTCGTGTTTCTGTTATTAACCTTTCCATAAATATCAGAAAGGTTGTTAGACACAAATATAAATACTGGTATAGTATCCTGAGAAGGGTTAGGTCAGTTTTTCCTTTATTTTGCTTCCGTTGTATCTCGTAACATGGTATCAGAGCTTTCTCTCTAATCCTACAAGAAGACTGCCGACAGAAGATCAACCAACCTACGTGAAGACAGTATCGCTAGATAATATCACCACAAAAATAACAGAGTATGTTTTATGTTTAGTGGTTGGTAAATGATCCACATGCATGCCAGACAACCATTTGTTGGCTACCTATATTTAGTATATATGTCATTTCTTGATAGTGGCAGACGTCTGCAAATACACCATTGTCATTTCTTGATGGTGGCAGTCATTCTTAGTTTCTTGAACAGAAACTGTTATTCGTACCAACATCAGAGATCTCTATTTGAGATTTTTTTTCTTCAGCTATTGAAGAACATGAAGACAAAGGCCAGTGAATCTTCCGCCTCTAACCCAGGACAATCATTCGAAGTAATTAAGGTATGTTCAGACCTACCTAAAATTACTGAGAGATTCTGATTTGATGGAATCAATTTGTTCCAATGGACATCATATGTGGAACTTATTTTATGTAGGAGGAATCTGGATCGTCACCTGACGTAATCCTCGACAAGTATTGACAACTCAGGATATTCTTAGTGGAAAGAAGAAGAAGCATTTATTCAATATTGGATGTTGTATAATATTTCACCTAAGATAAGTGATAGATTTCTTTTTCTGAAATCTGTGAAGGAATTATGAGACAAAGTTCATCACGTTCACTCTAGTAAACATGACAAATCCCAAATTTATAGATTGGTACAGAAATCTCTAACTTTGGTACAGGGAACGTTGACTGTTCTAGAATATGCTTGTGAATTAGAATCCATATAGAGAGAAATCAACCACTACAAACCAATCAAAAACCTTGATGCTAAAGAAAGAAATTACATCATAAAAGACAGGTTGTATAAGTTCCTAACAGGACTAAATCTAGAGTATGAGACTCTAGTAAATCAGATCCTTGATCGAGAAGTAGTACTAGATATTGAAGAAGCAATTGCATTAGCTAGACAAGAAGAAAATACTAGAAGTTTGAGGAATGATTTTGATACGATCCCGATTCGGGTATATGAGAGACGCAAGTGACAGGGCAATAGGGAGATGGTGGACCCGGTCCAATGGGGTCACGAACGGGCCCAAGAACCCACTCGGGCATAACTGCAGCCACTAGGGTATAAATAAGGGTATGAAGGAAGAGGAAAGGGGGCTTTTTCACAGGAGTCTCCTGGGAGTCTTGGAGATCGTGACGTCGAGGGAGAGGGGAGCTGCATTCGGCTAAGGCTTCTTCCGGCAGTGATCAAGATCCGAAGAGGACGTGAGGACCTGAGGGTGATTAGCTACAGAATCTTGACCGAGAAGAACAGGTAATAGTTCTTTTGTTCTGAACAGGTTTGGAGACCTATCAGATTTAAAGACAGAAAATGTTGTGTTCAGTGCTCTCAGGAGTAAAGATAACTTTGGATTTAAAAAGGGAGATGGTAAAGTACCAGTCATCAAAAGAGATCCCAAGAATGATCCGAAGGCATACCTATTTTGCACGTATTGTTGGAAAAATCATCATACTAGGGAGACATGTTAGAAGATCCATGGCAAACCACCAAGTTATGATAAGTTGTATTTGACTCGTGATCAAAATGAAGATGATGTTGTCCCAATGATACAAGGAGGAACTAGTCAAGATGGATTGACTTCCTCTCAGCCTTCAGAGATTAGAAAACTCAGAAAAAATTGAACAGCTGAGGATCATGATCAGCTCCACTTCCCTTGCACATGCTAGTAAGCATTTTCCATTATACTTAAATACATCATCATTAGCATCACCTTCACCCTTTAAAGTATCCTAGATTATTGATTTTAAAGCTACTGATCATATGACATCATATGCATCACTATTTATAACATATGAGATATGTACCAATAATCGAAAGGATATTACTACAAGTGGAGATTTGTTACCTATAGTTGGCATTGGATCAATTCATCTTGAGAAATTGGGGTTATTAAGATATGTTCTTCATGTTCCAAGATTGAATACACATCTATTGTCATTGAGAAAATTGGGCAAAGACTTAAATTGTCTAATATTATTTGATGATGATTTATGTTTCTTCTACAAAGACCTCGGACACAAGGATTGAGCATGTTAGAGCACAAGATGGACTCTACTACACATGGCATATGGACAAGACATTGTTGACGAATTTTACTCTAAACATTTCATTTTGTGTCTACTTCTCCCTAGAACAAATTGTTGTTGTTGCATTGCCATTTAGGACATCTGTCCATAAAAGTACTTCGATACTTGTTTCCAAAATTATGTCATGCAATTGATTAATCTACTTTCATATGTGAATCTTGTCAAATGGCTAAACAGCGACACATTTCATTTCCCTCTACTGGAAATAAAATTGAATCCCCTTTTTACAGAATACATTCTGATATATGGGGTCCTTCATCTGGTGGTGTTAGGGACTTTAGATGGTTTATCATCTTTGTAGATGATTGTACTAGGTTCACATGAATTCACCTAATGAAAACAAAATTAAAAGCCAATAGTATTATTCAAAGGTTTATCAAGCTAATTCAAAATCAGTTCAATATAACCCCAAAGAAATTTCGATCAGATAATGCTAAAGATTTCTTTAATTCTATTGTCTCTAATTTCTTTGAATGAGGATGACATTGTTCATGAATCTTCTTGCCCCTATATACCCCAGCAAAATGAGGCAGCGGAAAGAAAGATTAGGCAACTGTTGGAAATAACAAGGGCTGTCATATTTAAAGCCCATGTGCCAAAGTACTTATGGAGTGAGGCTGTACTAACTACCACTTATCTTGTTAATCGTCCCCCATCAGAAGCATTATTATTTAAGACCCCCAAAGCTTTATTATAAGGTCATTATCCAACTGTGCAATATAGACTAGATTTATCTCTTCAAGTGTTTGGGAGTATTGCATACATCTATCAATCTCAGAATGGACTATCTGAATTTGTTCCTAGAGCCACAAATGCTGTTTTTGTGGGCTATTCTAATACACAAAAAGGGTATAAATTTTATGACCCAAGATCTGAAAAAATTATTGTCATGATTAATGTCACATTTGATGAAAATAGCATGCATTTCCAGCAGACAACAGCTCAAGAATCTAGTTGTGGTATTTCTGTGCCAGAAAAACATGATTTACATATTAAGATTATCAAGGATAATGAAGCTCCTAAAACAATACCAGCACCTCCACCACATATTGAGATTCTCAAGGAGAATGAGGCTCCTAAAACAATACCAACACCTCCAACTGCACCTCACAATCAATTTGGTCGAAATTATTATCAAAGAAAGTCAAAGATAATTAGAAGGAACCATGAATAGGTTCCACTTGATGCAATACATGCCCATGAAATCCATGAACAAGATCTGGTTGATGCAACAGACACCCATGAACAGACTCTGCATGAACAGACTCTGCATGATGCAGTAGATGCCCATGATTCTATTATTGAATGTGACATATCATTGATTGACCAACAATATGAACATGATCTATTTGATGCAGCAAATGCCCATGAACAAAATCAACATAACTTTCCTATTGCTCAAGGAGATGAAATCTGCCCTATTGCTCTTCGCAAAGAAACTAGATAATGTACAAAGAAGAAGGCTTATCCATCTTTTAATTATGTATCATATCATTGCCTATTTCCATAATATAGGTCATTTCTGTTAGCTATTGATAAACATGATATTCCTCAAAATATTAATAAAGCTTTGAGAAACCCCCTATAAAAAAAGGCAATAGATGATGAGATGTTAGCTCTACAGAAAAATCAAACTTGGGAACTCATATTCTTCCTAAAGGGAAGAAAATAGTGGGTTGCAGATAGGTATACACCATTAAATATAAATTTGATGGGACTGTTGAGCGTTTTAAAGCTCGGTTGGTGACAAAAGGCTTCAACCAATGTTATGGTATTAATTATATGGAGACTTATGCCCCAATTGTGAAGATGGGAATAGTTCGGATATTAATATCATTAGATGTGCATTATGGATGGTCTTTGTCACAATTTAATGTGAAAAATGCATTCTTGCATGGAGAAATCTCAAAAGAAATATATATAGATCTTTCACCAGGGTACAAAGACTCAAATGATACTTTAGAAGTATACAAACTTAGGAAGGCATTATATGGCTTAAATAGTCACCAAGAGCATGGTTTGGCTGCTTAACCAAAACAATGAGAGCTTTGGGGTTCAAGCAAGTTAATGGAGATCATACCTTATTTTATAAACAATCAAGTTTAGGAAAAATGGTGATCTTACTAGTATATATTGATGACATGATTGTCACTGGAGATTATATGTAAGACATCATTTCTCTTCAAAAACAATTGACATTTGTTTTTAATATCAAAGTGTTGGGACAACTAAAATACTTCTTGAGAATTGAGGTAGCCTACTCTCATGAAAATTTATTCCTATCTCAAAGAAAATATATTATAGATTTACTCAAATATACAAGCATGAGTAACTGCAAACCAGCGAGTACATTAATTGAAGCAAAGCATTGTATTGGGGCTTCAAAGGAAAGCAATCAAGTAGACAAAGGGTCTTATCAATGGCTAGTGGGAAAATTAATTTGTCTATCCTATACTAGATCAGATATTACTTACTCAGTTGAAGTGCTAAACCAATATATGCATGACCCTAGGGAGGTGCATCATCAAGCTGCTCAACGAGTCCTAACCTATATTAAAGGAACAATTGGGATGGGAATCCTATTTAAAAGGGAAGATTCTCTTACAATAGGCATCTATACTGATGCTGATTATGCTAGTTCAATTGACGATAGGTGCTCTACTACTAGGTATTGTTGTCTCATTGAAAGAATTTTGGTTACTTGGCGAAGCCAAAAATAGAGTTGTAGCTCATTCAAGTGCCGAAGTGAAATTTAGGGCTATGACTCTTGGGATTTGTGAAGTCATTTAGATAAAGAGTATACTAAATGACTTACAAATACCAATAGAAGGTTCGACTACCTTGTTCTATGACAATCAGTCTGCAATAAGTATCGCACATGACTCTGTTCAGCATAACAAGACCAAACACATTGAAGTAGATAAACATTTTATTAAAGAGAAACTTGAATCAGGAATGTTTTGCACAAAGTATGTCTCATCTACAAGTCAATTGACTGATATATTAACTAAGGGCATTTTTGTAACAGAGTTCTACAAACAAAGGAGCAAGCTGGGCATGAATGATATCCACGCACTAATTTGAGGAGTGTTACGCAGAACAAGTCTTTCATATCAGGCTTTTCTTTTGTTTTTTCCTTTTCTATTCTATTATTAGATGTATCTCTTTTTCGTGTTTCTGTTATTAACATTTCCATAAATACTGAAAAGGTTGTTAGATGCCAATATAAATACTGGCATACTGCACTGAGAAGGGTTAGGTCAGTTTTTCCTTTTTCTTGCTTTCACTGTATCTTGTAACAAAGCCAAATGCCCTTCAATAGTTTGTTGTGACTATGTTGTCATTATTGATAGCTCAGCTTGCCAGTACAACAACAATCAGGAAAGATTATTTTGGTGCTCCTTCGTACTTGCATTAATCAAATAAAAAATTATTTATTTCACGGGAAGAAGTTATACGAAATGAAGAAAGTTCAAGCAGAAATTACTTATTGGATCTGCGGGGATTAGTAATTGATGCCATACTGCCACCACCTTCCGCCTCAGCTGCTTCCTCAGCTAGTTGCTGATCAAAAATTTCCTGCATCTCAATTACTCTAGAAGGCATCAAACAATTAGAAAAGCCACACTGCAAATCCAATATGTTCATCTACAGCAACAAAATCTTACAAACATTATCATGAAGAATGAAACAAACAGGAAAAAATAACTGAAATATGGGTGTGTTGTAGGTCTAGCCATAAATAGTTAACATTCATACACACATTTTGAATAGTTTTTCGTTCTTAGCCAATCTGGAATGAAACTCTAACCATATTTGAGTCATGTGACTTATCCACTACCAAGGGACAAAAATCTGCTGTCCTCACAAATTTCTAGGAGCTATTTCTTAATAGCAGAGGTTCTTCTAACTTGTGGAGCATCATAGTAAATTTAGATTAACATATATTTTTCTTCTGGTGAAATTGCTTTCATACTTATTTACACAAATGACCTTTTGATTCTTCACTTCCTTATGATCCCTGAGCTTCACCGATACTTGGGCCCATATAAGCTGAAACCGAAAAGGAAAAGACAAAAATGGAAAGAAAAGTGTCAGCCCAGTGCTGACCACCATCCTAATCCGATACCATTGTGTTTTTTATCTACTGCCACCAGCATGTACGATCTACCACTGTTTTTTCTGATAGCACGTTTGTTTTATATTTACCAACTCCAGGTGATTCCATCCTTATTTGATGTTAAGGCCTAGTCTAAACTAAAAACAAGCTTAGTCTGAAGCTTGCAAAACTATACCAAAACAACTATGGCTGTTCCAGTTTTATCAATTCTCGGCTCAAAAAATGGTCAGATATCAAAAATAAAATCTAATCCAAAGTTTTAGCAACCAAATGTTTTACTACTACCTTTTTGTTACGAAATACCTTATAGGAATGGCATAGTACATATGTTTCAAGAATGGTACGCATATCTCATGCACATACGGTCTCATGTAAAAGAATTCTACATACCTCCTATATGCCACAAGCTGGATAAGCCTGGGCCAATCTGATTGGGATCAGATTGTTCAAAGGAAATTCGCAAAATGGGTAAAAATTTAAAACACTGATATCAATAGTCTTAAAAGTGTGCAGTTAAATTCTTAAAATGGATGAAACATAGTAAAAGCTTATAATCATTCTTTTAAGAATAACGACTCCAAATGTAATCATCCCCAATGCTTCTCCAGTTTTCGAGGACAACAGCAAGGGGAAGCTGGCAATAGGTAGCAGCAGGTGGTGGCGGAATGTGGCAGCTCATGCTGGTGAGAGGGAGAGGAAATCAGTGGCCAGTAGCAAACGTCAGCTTTATTCCCTATTTTATTATTTCAACTTACAGCAACAGATGTGGCATGCAGTTCTAGTCTACTTTTCATCCATTGCTGCCAAAATGCCCAAACCAGACAACTCCACCAAAAAAAGTGAGATCAGCCAATTCTAGCTGGTCCTTGTTTTGTTGGTATTTTCAACTTCAACTGAGCATCTGATCAAAGGACAGTTTTATTTCCTACTTCTTTGTAACTTCAACTGACAACAACAGACGTGACATCCAGTTATAGCCTCATTGGCATTCTAAATGGCCCAATGAGATGACTCCAACAAAAAAGTGAGATGAGCCAATTATAGCTGGTCCTTGTTTTGTCTGTATTTTCAATTTCAACTGAGCATCTGATTTCATCCCATGAAATCAGATCAAATATGGCCAATTTTGGTGTAATTGACCAGTTCAAATCAAAATCAGCTGATTTTGCCTTCAAGTTCACAACGCACAATAGGATGTATTTTCTCTATATTTATTGGATTTGCTTTCTCTTTCCCTCTCGCATGTGTTTGTGATGGAGCCAGGTTACTTGTTTCAACAATCCTGTCTTTTTTGGCTACACAGATGTCATAATATATAGCAACGGTATCTCTGTTCGGCAACTCTATGAATAATTTTTTTTTAGAATATCCTGCTTGCAGATGCCATGATCCTTAGAACCACTTCCCAACAGCCCAAAGGTTCAACCACCACCATAAGACCACTGTGGTCCTTTGATGCTTTCCATCATGTAACTATGTACCTTGCAGGACTCCTTCCTCATGTGCTTGATTGAGTGTTCATCTATTATTCTCCTTCTTCAGTTGATTAGGAGAAGCAGAAACAGGAGAGAAAAACATATCCATTATAATTATTATATTAAATATTTCAGAAGCGGCCTTAACTTCACAAGTGTAGGTACAAGGATGAGGTTCTAAACTTTATATTACCCTGCAAACTCAAGGATGATGTTTTGCATTATCTTCATCTTGACTATTGGCATGATGAAGTTGAGAACAAGGGCTTGAAAGGTAATCATTTTTACCATAAATCTTCACAAGTTCAGGTTTCATCAAAAAGGCGCTGAACATTTATTTCCATCCTTGCAAACTCAAGGATGATACCTCCCATTGTCTTAATCCAGATTTTTTACGATGCTAAAGCTGAGAAATATGTCTTCAAAGGCTCTGATATTCTAAACTATAAGAGATCCCCAATCAATCTTGCCCATAATAGGCTTCATCATCAGTAAATAGCGAATTCAAGTTCATTACTGCTTTGATTTTCCGGATGGTTATGGGTTCCAGATGGTAGTTGAAAAAGAGGACGTCCAGATAATCACTTCTTTTCGATATTTAGATCAACCTTTACTAATGCTTCCATAATTACTTAGAGATCAACATCTATTGACTGCCAATCATTCCTTGCCTTTTCAAACTACTCGGAATGGATAATAAGTTTCTACTACACATTGCACTTCAGTACAGACCAGATGAAGTCAATTGCCAAAAATGGTAGCCCTCCAATCATCTATTTCATAGAGAGACCGATAGTTAACTAAAAATTGAATCAAGAAATTTAGAAATGAGATTGAAACACAAAATAAATGTTTTAAAAGAAACAAGAAATTTTGAAAGCTTTTTAAAAGCATAGCATACCTTAAAGCCCGGACAAGGGTCTGTGGGCTACAGAAGAAACAAGAAAGAAAAAAAATCAGGTCACACTCAGGAGAAACCATAAATTTATTCCAAACTAAAAACCGGCAATTTTTATAAATAAATAAGCGACAGGTAGTATAGAACAATATATAATAGCACAAAGTCAAGTGCAATGGCAGTACACTGTGCATTTTCTTTTGTCTTATGAAAACAGAGAAAACAATGCCAATTAGGTCCATACCTTCGAACAATCCCACATTACATAGATACTAATACACTTGTATTCCATGAACAATAATAGAAACATATATGAATGGATACCTAAATCTAAGGAACATTAGAAACAGCAATAGTACCTTTCCTTAGCCAGGTTGAAGAAGTTTGCAATGTGCCCCCATAATGTTCGTTCAAATGTCTCCCATGTTCGGTCGACATCTTCAAAATACTCTCTACATACAGAAATAAAGGAATGATTAAAAACAAAGACAGTAAACCAGGGCTCTCCAGTGTCTCATATATAGATACAATATAATTTATGGTACCATATTCAGAAAAAATCATATCGACAAAGAACTTTAACCATCACCTCTCTCTATATCTTCTGTCATAGAATGACAAAAGGAATTTATCAACTACCATCGGACAGATTGAAACAAAAGAAAAAATATGCAGTCCTTTCATTCACGTTCAAAAAGTTTAGGAGCAAAAGCATCCAAAAACAAAAAATGTACCAAGTCAATATCCCAAGCAGGCAATTATTTGGTACTATCATAACCACTATAGTTCGATCTACCTAACATTCTTACAGCCATCTGAACGTTTGAAAATCAAACATAACGATAGATAAATGTACACCAATACAAGAATGATGTATTAGTTCTACCAAATTTCCAAAACAAATCCATCCACCTAGCGGACAATTCTTCTGAGGAAAGTTAAATAACTAAAGCCAAGGAGCATTGCCACCCATGGACTTATATACACCAGCCAGGATCATATGGTAGCTCTGCAAAATAAATAATTTGGTCTCTGTCAATGTTTATCAAGATGGTACGAGAACCCCTCAGTCAATATATCACAGCCAACAGAATAATTGCAGAATTTTTCATTTGTGATCTATTTCGTCATTTCAGAAGACAGTTTTATTTTAATCAGAAGTAAACACCCAATTCACCGATCATAAGATAACATGTCCAACGAGTCTACCTACCTTTTACACAGGCACCTAAACGAACAGAATATATTTAACGTCTCCAATACACTAAGATCCACATAAATACTTCTACAACACATAATAAGTTTGACACCAAGGGATAGACTAAACCAAACATAGAACTTAACGTAAAACCTGAAAATAACCTGTTTGCCAAGAATGCTCTCTTCAAAACAAAGTTTCATGAACTTGAGTCCAAAGTCACCTAGAATACTTTGTTGTATGAGCTATTGTTCCCATTTTCAATGGACAACTTCGTTTTACAATGATCCATGTGTACCCCACTTCCGAAGGAAAGAAAGAAAGAAGCAGACCAAGAACTGATACCTCAAGGCAAGTGAAAAGGAGATTATATATTATTACTAAAGTGACAACATTTAATAATTTAAAAGTTGAAATTTCCCATGGGAATTGCATTCTGAGGTATATGATTAAAAATTTAGCTCTGGCATTAGAATATCCTCCACTGAATAGGATCGTTCAGGATTATCTTCGGGGCCTCCAAGAGGATCCACCTCGCCATCAGTCCCTTGAGAAAGAGAGAGAAATGCAATTATCCACATACAATAAAGAAGCTCGTATTTTCTCATCCTAGAAGGCTGAATGGTCTCTGCAGGAGACTCATACAAAAATTGTATTTTTGTAGTTTCTAAAGACTAATAACCGGAAGGTACTGCAACACATGGAGGGCGGATAAAAAGAAAAAATATCCATATTCACTTGTCGTAAATGATAGATTAGATGGTTAAATCCTGAGCTAGTCTATATGGGTAATTGGAGTCAGAAAATAGAAAGAGAAAAAGGAGAAAGAAGCCAGTAGATCACAAGAAACCATTGACCACATCTATCACTGCCACCAGCCACTTGCTCAATATTCTATCACTCCAGGTGCAGCAATCTCCCTCAGCAGATGATGGCAGCAACCACATGAAAGAATTTCATTTTGATTCTCTGCTGTTGAAATTCATCCAGAAGTTTCCTCATGTTTTAAATGGTCATTTCCTATGCACCTCAAAATGAATAGAACCTAAACAGTTAAGACCAACACTTTTTAGCACTTTTCAAGGATTATTTGAATGACGTTGATGTTTCCTTCTTTTAAATTTTCCTTTTTCCCTCTCTTTGATTCCATTGAAATGCTGGATTGATGTATACACTTTTTGGAATTAACTTCAGTTATAAGAATATCTGTGAATCTTCACACCAACGTCTAGACACCTCAACACCCCTCATGAAGTGACATAAAATCTTCTGCTGAGGACTTCCTTCTATACTCATTTGCTTGTTCTCTGGCCCTACATACTTCAAAATGATGAAGCTTCAATAGAACTATCATCATGAATTTTAGCAAAGAGGAAGAACTTGGGTCTTCAACAATCATTGATGTCTAGAATAAAAAACCAAATTTTAAACGATGTACCTATATCACTAGAAACATTTTACCATTGACTAAATTACCACGAGGTCCAAGACAACAACATTTTTCAGGATCCGAACATTAGATTATCTGAGTATTAGATTATTGCATTCTGCCTCTCGTTCATACAAAAATTGGAAATTAAATTGTCTCTGATCCGTTCCATTTAAAATAACCTAAAGTTCCAAGAATCATGTTCTCAGGTAGTATTATAATGATTACTAAACTAGACAATCTATTAAACCAACTAAATTTAAACAATGTCAAGCACCAAAAAGCACAAGACCAAAAAAGAGATGCATTTTTCATACCACCCACAAGAAAATAATGAGTTAGAAATGAAGTTCAAAAGCTTGAGAGGATACATCATCAAAGTTATAATCCATTCTAATAAAAACCAACAAAATCAACATCCGATGACTGAAATGAAAAGGAAAACACATCCCTACCTTAGCCTGCCAACCTCTTCTTTGTGTGATCCCGCAGCAGCTAATGCAAAACGCCTCTTCCCATCAAGAGCTGTTAATCTCTATCTCCAACAAGAATAGAATACAAAAAAAAAAGGAAAACATGTAACTAAAAAAGCTTCCCTCGGATCAAGTACACAGTATCATCTACTGCATGTAGAGTTAGGAAATTATATCATGAACTTCGTTTATACAACAAGTGTTACCTCAAATGTATTAATCAATTCTTTATCATCACTTAATGATTCACGAGCTGCAGCAGCTTCAACAGAAATAGACATCATTCCTCCAACATCCTGTGTCAGAAACAAATTAAGAGGACAAGAAAATTTAATGTAAAAGAAGAGGAGAAAAGATAAAAGAAACTATATCCAACTATATAAATATTCACTGTCATAGAGAGTACACAAGATATTGGGATATGCCAAATGACTTTACTGTTAATAAAACATTCAGAGAGAAAACAGAATTCTACAATCACATCTGTCTGATCTTTCTAGGCAAACCTTTATTGTCGTGTTTAAATTGTTCCTGGCATTGCTAAGGAGCTTTATTTTGTCATGATTCTCAATCAGATTTTGACATTCTTGGCACAACCTGGTTCACCAAAGCAACACTTAATATCAGATGCAGAAAAAAATTATACTTTCAGAAGATCACTATTTATCACTTTAGTACTTGATAGCTATGCTCACATTCAAAAATAAAGATAATCCAAAGAACTTTAGATTCATACTTCTCAATGGAAACGAAGTTCCCCCGGAGCTCATTTATTGTTTTTTGTGATAAAGCGAGTGATTCTATGCCAGCTTGTGCCAGCTCAACCTGCAAAAAAGTAACAATTATGGAAAATAAATATATAAAATGCAAATGGCACTCAGCGATGAGATTTGCCAACAACATTAAAATGCCACCCTAAATGTTTATTTGTCTTTTGCTCTGCCCTGTTATGCCACTACCCTTTTCTGGGGTCATCCACTTGCCTATGTACTTTTTGGATGAACCAGAATAAGAAATTCCCACAGCTAAAGTTCTTCCTACATTCTCTGTCCACTGTGTAGAACAAGATTCTTACTGTAACACTGGATCATGAAAAAAACGAAGATATAGCCTCAAGTATCAGACCATACACATTTTTAGTGATTACCCTTTTCCACACAAGAAACTTTGCCCAGAAAATCAAAGTTAAAGCCCATAGCACAATAATGTTGTCAGCAAACGATGATAAGTTCACCTGTTCTGCAACCATTGTGCTGAGTTGTGCATCATTTGCCTGAAAAGAGTACAATGAACGTCACCTAGTCAGATATTCAGCAGATCTGTGAAGAAATACAGAAGTGAGAGGAAATTAAAATTTTATTTGACTGGTGCATACAAAAAAAAAAAAAGCCTTTAGTCTCTTTCTTTTACCAATTATTATGCTTATTTCTTCCCTAATGTATCAAAGAAAGAGAAATAAAAGGGATGAACCGAAAAACTAGCTGACCTTGGGAAAATCCATAGACATATTTTCTTATAAAATGGTAAAATATAAGAAGTAGAAATCCTTCCAATAAAAATTCCATGGTGACTTTTTTTAAAGTGAATACAACCATATATTCATTGTGCATTTAAAAGAACAGCGAATATTCAATCCACTCTCAAAAAAACCCATTTGCTAACTTCTCTGTATCTGATCTAACATGCCGTATATCATGCATTTTATGACCCCAACTCCCTCATTGCAGAAGCACATACCCCACTTCGCTCTAGACCACTCTCTCTATTGAACAATTCTATAGCAGAAAGGTTGAATCTTTCCTTCCATTTAAATAGTCACATGCAGAGTAAGGCACCAGAATTGTGTGTCACCTTTAAGAAGCCAATATTGAGCTAACATCACCACAACTCTACTCTGTCACATGTTTGGATACTTGATTTCATGAAAAATGGATAATCCGTCTGCTATCAATTCGTTTCACAGTTGAATTGTTGCACATGCAAAATAAGAGCTTTCAGTAAAATGAAATTTTAACTAGTCCTCAAATCACATTTCAAAAATATTTTTTTGTTCAATGGTTTTCAGGAACATAGCCCCCAATTAAATAGTAACAATAAGAATCCAATCATGCTTGCCGGGAACTAAAAGGCTTGAATATTTTCCTAAGAAAACTGAGACACACTTTCAAGAAGAACGATACACAAATACAGAAAATGTGGATCACGTTGAGCTACATGGCTGTGGGAACTGTATAGTTCACGAAAACACCCTGAACAAGAACACCAGAAGAGGAGCAAGAAGCATAGTACAGTGCAGCAGTGAGACGATAAACGAAAAAGAAATGAGAAACTTCGGAGGAAGAAGAAACTTGCCTCACCATCACCGGCCACCATTCAATTGAGCAAGTGGGTGAGATATTCTTCTTCTTCATGCTCCATCCCAATAATTTTTTTCTTTTTTCCTTTGATGGGTTGAGTTAATGTAATCAGAAAGGTTGTTAAGTCTGTGTTTTGATTTTACATCTACGAATAATGGCTTTTACCGACCCATCTTTAATTCTTTTTGTGAATCTCCATGCTAACCCTGATATTATATTTTTTTGACATTTCCATTTGCATGAGAACTAGTAATACCCATCTTCCCTGTATATTTCACGTCGTTCTTTATTATATTCCCCTGGTAACCTACCACCAAGCTTTTTCAAGCCCAGCATCCTTTCCATGCCTGAGGCAGCATTCATTGAATTCCACTAGGTTATCAAAGCTTCATAAATTTACAACAATTGACTTCCAATGTTTGCACCTTAGACAAATCTCCAGGCAAAAGATATGACGTGTCCACCTGATTCAGCGACGATTCATCACCATTTCTAAAAGATGGTCACATTTATATGATAAGGAATTGCCTTTTTTTAAAATTATTGGCATATGATTTCAATGGGAACTAGTCTACATTTTCTAAAGATAGAGGAAGTTTCTACCCTAATTCAGATGATGGGAACTGTTCTATCCTAGGTAAGATTTGTTACACTTATCCAACAGAAGCTGTGTACATCCTATTATGTTGTCTCCTCAGAAATTGAGCGCCCACTCGAAACTTATGTATTCAAGCAATGAGAAACGGGTGACTGCTCGAATAAGTTCTGCCACATTATTGAAACACACGAATTTCATATGCTCTTCACCGCGTTCCTGTTATATGAGTGGAAATATATCTACTTCTACATTATTAGAGGACACAATGTCTATGAGGTACCCGGAAATGAATCATCTAAAAGAGCTGGCCAAGAGTAAAGCGATAACTCCATCGTCAAAAAACAAGTTTCAAGGAAATCAAGCAACGGAAAGATCATCACGATAAGTAAATTGATATTTTTCCATATTAGTCGCATGTTTTCGATTTTCCAACTAAATTTCCAGAAACTGAACCGAAGAAAAGAAATTTATCCCACATGAACGACAGGAACAAAACGGTCGAATACGACTCCATCCCAACTGGAAAACGTTACGCCAGTATAAAGATTTCATCATTTTAGACCAGCATGACCATGATCCGGCTCTTCGCGGAAAATGGCAAGCTCTTACCAAATAATTCAACAGGTAAAGATGAAGCAATCAGATCTTAGTTGAATTATTCCTCTCGGATTCTAACCTGTTGCCGAGAAAGGTAATCGGACTTGATTGAAGCGATATTCGCTAAATGTTCCGGAAGAGTGAGCAGCTTCGCCACCTCCCGGACAGCGGCTTCCTTGGCCTCGATGCCCAGATCCTCCATCATCCCCGCCGTCAAACCAACGACACGAACTCAAAACCTTGGTAAGCACCTCCCTCCCTCCCCCCGCCGCCACACACACACCCTACCAACACCACCACCACCACCACCACCACCACCTTGTTTTGAAGCCCTGTCCTGGAACTTGTCAAAGAGCTTGGACAAGTCCCCTGAGGATGATAATTTCAGAAAGATGGGTGGAGCTGCAGCCTCCGGCACATTCTCCTCTCCACGACGCGACCGGCTCGGATCCACCCCGCCCCTCCGCAGATCTTGCCACCCACCGTCTCGCCCTCTCCGTTTTCCTCCAATTGCCTCCTCTTCCCCTCCGCGTCGTCGAAATCCAGGAGACCAGAGACAAGCTCTCCTTCCCTCCCTCCCTCCCAGACGATCTGACTTCGGTCGTCGTTGGGCCGCTTCCAGCCCAACGGCGCCGCCAGATACTATCATCTATTGGGCCGGGGAGGATTCGATACCCCTTGAAGGATTGAAAAAAAAAACGCTACATTTCCAAAGTCAAAGACCTCTCATACCCAAGGGACCTCAAAGTCAAAGGCTGCAACGCTCCTTAAGAGAAATTTAGTAGATGATCATTTCCAAGGCACTCTCCAATATGATATACGAACCAGCAACTCATGGGCTTTTGACTTTGCTCAATAGTCAAATAAGATGTGTAAAATTAGATCAATATCTAAATGGTTGACTCTGGAATTACATGTGACCAAGATTCCCTCTGCCCTTTACCAATATTTAAGGTGATCCACAACATGATAGTTGCAAAAGCCGATGAGTTCCTATACTAACAAATCATTGGTTCATCGATAATTGACTCTGATCAATAGTCGAATAAGACTTGAAAAATTAGATCAATATCTAAATTGTTGAGTCTATAATTGTATGTGACCAAGATTCCCATTATCCTTGACCAATATTCAACGCACTCTCCAACATGATATATACATAGGTTAATGAGTTCCTTCACTAATGAACCATCAATTCACCAATGATTGACTTTGATCAATATTCAAATAAGACATGAAAAATTAGATTAATATCCAAATGGTGGAGTTTGAAATTATGGTGACTAAGATTTTCCAAATCATTAACCAATTTCAACCCACTCCCCAACACAATATGCATGTAGTTCCATGAGTTCCTACAATAACATACCATCAGTTCAAATAAGATGGAAAATTAGATCAATCTCTAAATACTTGAGTCTATAATTACATGTGACCAAGATTCTCTCTGTCCTTGACGAATATTTAAGGTACCCTCCAACATGATATATGTAGAGGTTGATGAGTTCCTTCACTAACAAACGATTGGTTCATTGACGGCTGATTTAATCAATAGACAATTAAGACATGGAAATGATGGTATGAGGGAAAACTTAACGAGGTCAAATAATTTCTAGGTGAATTGGTCGTTTTTTTTTTCTTAGATACGGCAGTTTTTGAGTCAACTTTGGGGTAGTTCTTCTCTCTAGACATATTTTACTGTCCACAGCTCACAAGTCAACCCACACACCAGTATTCGCCCCCATTCGTAATTGCAATTTAACACCTGGTTGAGATCCATCTCTCTCTCTCTCTCTCTCTCTCTCTCTCTGCCCCTCCCCTCGTCTCCCCTTCCGTAGTATCGGTCCTTACAAATCCGCCGCCATGGTGTCTGCCCGTGGTCTCCTCATCTCGTGAAACTCCCTCTGTTCTTTTCTAATCCTGTCTCCCTCCCTGTGTTGCCATTTCTGCTGCATTCTTGGGTCTCTGGCCCATTCCCTCTGGTGAAGCTTGTTCTTGGGGCCAAGCAAGCCTTCTCCCTCTCCTTCTCTCTCTTTCCTTCTCTCCCTCAATGTGACTGTTTCATCTTCTCCGCTGCAACTTCTGGTCAGGGTCTTGGGGTTTATCTGCTTTCGGTGAGCTAGATGGGGGCGTCGATGTGCTGTGGCCGGATTCAATCCATCCAATGACGAGGAGATTATCATCATCCTCTGACCCCGAGCTTGCAGGAAATTTCATGAATCTTCCTGGTGATCAGGAAAATCCACCACTCTCAGGTGACCTCTGTGACATGGATCCGAGCGGTTTGAGAGATCTTGGCGCTGTCGGTGACATTGAGAGCGGCATTGCCGCCGGCGATGAGCTGGTGGCTGTCGGCGACGGCGAGGCGGCCTCCGCCGACGCGTCCTTTGCCCGTCCTGAAGAAAGCGTAGCTCTCGCCGCAAAGAAGGCGGAGCCGAAGAAGAAGGTCTCCCAGAAGCCCCCGAGGCCGCCCCGCCCCCCCGTGAGGCCGTGCTTGGATGCGGCCGACCGGAGACTGATCCGGGAGATGTCTGAGCTCGCCATGCTGAAGCGGGCGAGGACAGAGCGGATGAAGAGCTCGAGGAAGATGAAGAACTCCAGGCCTTCGTCCTCGAACAACAGCAGCCTCTGCGCCCTATGCGTTACCCTCCTCTTCTGCCTGGTTGTCATCTGGGAAGGTAGATAAATCTGATCCTGCTACGATTAATTGTTTCAATCTGGTGCTTTCCTTCTGTGAAATCTCGGTTCGAGAGATAGGATTCCCCTTTTTCTGCCTGAGCTGCGGCCGCAATCTATCATCAGTTCACTGCAGGAACAAGAACACTCCTAGGGCATCTACAATCTCTCTTCGATCTGAAATCATTTTCTTGTCAGATCCCTTTCTTCAGCTTCTCCAATCGAATCCTGTTCTTACACAGACAGGCAAGACCTCACATCGGTTGGGTCTGCTGCGTCATGAGATCAGATCACTGCAGATGACGATCTGATGCTTCAGTTTCATCAGAAGATCAAGATCACGGCCAACTGTTCAGCTCGCTATGACATAAATTAATGACGAACGTTTTCCTTTTTAGGCTTTTCTCATGGACCTGCTTGATGTGCCTTCCTTGCAGCGGCATCAGCGTCGTAGGCGGAGAGGAGAACGCCGTGTTCGTGCTGAGATTTCATTGGCAGGATGGGGTGTACGCCATTAGAGAGCTTTTCGAGGTTTCCGACGCGATCCACGTTTTCTTTTGGCTATATCAATACAGGTTCCTTTGCTTGGTAGGATATGTGAGCTTGGAGGGAGAGGGTGGAGTCTGATGCGCAGCACCGCGGCCGCCGTGCTGGTGGCGCAGCGGGCAAGGCCGTGGAATGGCGCCGCCGCCGCCTGGAACTCCGCGCTGGCCGGGCACGTGCGGGCGGGGGAGCTCGCCGCTGCGGAGGCTCTGTTCGAAGAGATGGGCTCCCTCGCCGACGCCGTCTCCTGGAACATCATCCTTACGGGCCTCCGCCGCGCTGGCGACGTGGATGGTGCCTTGCGGCATTTCCTCCGCATGGGCCGCGCGGGGGTAAGGCCCACCGCGTCCACCATGGCCACCGCCATCGCCGCGGCGGCTGAAGGAGGGGCCCCCGCGGGCCAAGTCCCCCAGCTCCACGCGGTGGCGCTGCGCTCTGCAGAGTTGAGCTCCAGCCCCTTCGTGGGGACGGCACTTGTCGGCGGGTATGCCAAGGCACGAGATCCCGCCGCCGCACGGCAAGCGTTCGACGAAATGCTCGTGAAGAATGCAATCACGTGGACGGCTCTCATCAGTGGACTGATGGAGGCGGGCTGCCCTGCCGACGCCCGCCGGGCCTTCAACGCCATGCCCGTGAAGAGTGTCCCCGCCTGGACGGCCATAGTCGACGGGCACATGAGAAACGGAGACCCCGGCGAAGCCCGCCGGTGCTTCGACGGGATGCCCCTGAGGAACGTGGTCTCCTGGACGGCCTTGATCAAGGGGTACGTTCGCAACGGAATGTTCGCCGAGGCCTTCAACCTGTTCGTCGAAATGCGCAAAACGCCAGGCGCTGCGCCCAATGAATTCACCTTCTCCGCGGTCCTCGGGGCCTGCGCGGGCTCCTCCTCGCTCCGCCCCGGCGAGTCCGTCCACGCCGACCTCACAAAGTCGGGCCCGCCGCCGGACGCCATCCTGGTGAGCTCTCTGGTCGACATGTACTCCAAGTGCGGCGACGCCGGCGCCGCCGCCCGCGCCTTCGAGTCCCACGGCCACGCGAGCCTCGTCTCTTGGAACGCCATCATCAGCTGCTACGCCCGCCACGGGCTCGGCGCGCGAGCGCTGGCCGAATTCCAGAGGATGACGGCGGCCGGCGTGGCGCCGGACCACGTTACCTTCATCTCCGTTCTCGCAGCCTGCGCGCGCGGCGGGCTGGTGCGCGAGGGGGAGCGGTGGTTCCGGGCCATGGAGGGGGAGTTCGGCTTGAGGCCACGGGTCGAGCATTATGCCTGCATGGTGGACCTGCTGGGCCGGGCGGGGGAGCTGCGGGGGGCTCTCCGACTGGTGGAGGAGATGCCGTTGGAGCCCGACCTGGTCGTGCTGGGTGCCCTGGCCACCGCCGGCGGCATGCACGGGGGCCTCGAGCTGCTGGGCCTCGCGGCTGAGCGCATCGGGGAGGACCACCCCGCCGTGTTCGCCATGCTGAAGAGGGCCTACGGGGAGACCGGCGCCTGGGACAGAGTCGCCGAGGTTAGGCGCAGGATGGGCTCTGCAGCCATGCGCCTCCAGAGGGCGACCAGTCGGATCTCCTGAAGCCCCTCTCTCTCTCTCTCTCTCTCTCTCTCTCTCTCTCCTCGACCACGGCTCTGGGAATCGTCTATTTACTGTATGACCGCATAAAAAATCAATTTTTTATTTTATAAGATGAAAATGTCGGCATAACGTCCTACAAACCCCAGCTTTATTACCCTAATTAAAACAATTTTATTTTGAATTTCGCTAATTTTTATTGGAAAAAATATAATTAGCATTATCTTTCGGAATAGGTGAGAGAAGATGTGAACCGCTGAACTCAAGAGTAGGGGGGCACAGCTCAGAGTCTAGGGGTAGATTCACATATTCTATAAGATCTGAGGTATATATGAAGTATTTCATTCTCTGATGTATCTTTGTTTAATATTCGTTTTCTTCGCTCCCCGTTTTTGCCTGACCCTTCTCCTTTCCTCTTCCCCACTCCCCTCTCCAATCTCCGTCGTCTGCACGGCAAGCAGTCCCGCTGCGGAGCCGGAGACATGGCTACCCTCGACACCGATTTGAACATGCTTCCCGCCGGTGAGGGATCCAGCGGCGGTGCTACGGCGCCGCCTGGGTCTTCCGCTGCCTCCAGCTCCTCGAAGAAGCCGAAGCGGTTCGAGATCAAGAAGTGGAACGCCGTCGCCCTCTGGGCATGGGGTGCGTGTCATTTGACTCGAGGGATCGGATTATTGGTCTTGGATTTCCCTCTCTACCCGCCGTTCTCTTCCATCATCGGCCGGATGGTGGAAGAGTGTTTTGGCTGCTCCAACTTAGGGTTTTGTGTGTTTGGATGCAGATATTGTGGTCGACAACTGTGCGATTTGCAGGAACCACATCATGGATCTCTGTGAGATCCCACACGCCCTTTTGTTTCTTGGCTCGCGGCGAACGGATTTGACGTGACGCTGTCTCATGGTTATGTTTTTCTTGAGCAGGTATCGAGTGCCAGGCTAACCAGGCGAGCAATACTAGCGAGGAGTGCACAGTGGCTTGGGGTATGCCTCCTAAACTCTACTTTTGACCTTTAACTTCCATAATCTGGGACTCAAAATTCGTTGTCCCATGCGCGCATTTGTTTTAAAATGTATGTATTTACACCTCAAATCTATAAATAACTCTACGCTTCTGGTCTTTTGATTTGGGTGTCAATCTTTGCTATTCAAGTTAGCTTCAGAATTGCGGACGACTGGCGTTTGATTTTTGTGTATAAATTCATAAAAAATAATATTTGGTATTAATCTATGCCATCCAGATTGTTAAGGTGCTCGCAGAAGATACGAAAGTTCCATTTGGTTCTATAATCTTTAGTTTGGGGGAAGAGCTTTGTGACCAACAAGGTCTTGCACGACATGGTTAGAATTAGAGATGCTAGGAGAAAAGTTCATCTGTTGACTGGAATGTGGCCTGATCCCCGCCACATGTGTCTGTGAGACTGTGAATCGCGGGAAATGTCGTTTGTGGTTCTTTTAATATCTAGACTATCTAGGCTTTTTTAAATTTAGGTTTAAAAAGTGGGGAATCTTGAAATTTCTAAAGTGGCGTCTAGTATCATTCTTCCATTCTGCCTGTCTTAGTGTCACTGGCACGACACAAATACTCCGACTAAAATATCTATTGAGTATTTCAACCAAAAAAGTAACTTTAACTTTTTTTTTCTGGAAATCTAGTTACTGATTCTAGTTGGTGAAAAAAATTGAAGTAAGCTTCATTCTTATTAGTCCTTAGGCTCATCTTGGAGAGACTGCCATTTTTCTTTGGTTCTCACAGTGGAAATATTCTCCCATCTTATATTGTATATTTTCTTCAGAATGTTTTCCTGGGTTATCTAGTTGTTTTTTTGACTCAATAATGGGGCTTAATTTATGTTTTTTTAATACTTTAATGTCAGTCAAATAAGAACATGGCAACAATTTTTTTTATAAAGTAGGTTCCATTGAAGCCAAAAAGTTGTGTATTCACTAGAATCGCATCCATTTTACACCACTTTGGTTGGTGAAATTTCATGAACAGGGTGAGATGTTGTGGTACGGGGGAAGACAAATGGGGTGTTAGTGCAGTGGCATCGGCTGACTTACATTAAAAGCAGTGGGCCCAATAGGACTTCTGCATGGTCATCTGATCGCCTCCATTTCAGAGCGCCATCTGGTAAGATAGATGCGGAAACGGGTAGTGAGATGACTAAAGGAGGGATTATTGATTCTAGTTGAAGGACAATTGTTGGGGCACACTTTTTGAATCTGGCTGATAAATAAACATATATTCTTGTTCTCGGTAGACAATGCACTCGGCAAGAATTGAATTGGGCAGAAAGAGGCAAGTCGCCATTCCCAAAGGCTGCTCTTTAGACGAGGGCCATCTCTCTCCTCTCTCTCTCTCTCTCTCTCTCACACACACACACACACACACACACATTTTAGATGATCATAACATTGGAGGTCATTTCTCTCGCTCCCTGTTATATTTGTCTCAATCCTCAGTATAGCTCTTTTGATAGCTGGAGATGGGTTACATCTCACATTTAAAAGTGCTCCAGCATATTTAGAATTTTTGATGATTTGAATCAGTTTCTGGCTAAATTATTTCAACATGAGAACTAAAAAAATCTATGATCAAGGTACATATGTTGCACCGAAATCAAACACCCAATCTTGACACACTAAGAAATGTTCTCGAAAAAGTTCCTTTTAAAATTATTCTGTATCAAGCTTTTATATCGAGTAGAATCTTGTGTGCTTTGTCATCTTTCCTCTGCTCAGTTATGCTACCGACCATACACTGCAGTAGTCGCTAGATCCCTTTTCCACTGAACTGATGCCTATATTGAAGGTAGAGAACGAAGTCAACAGAGTTGCGATGTGTTGTTAGATTATTATTGATAACGCAGTTTAATCTTTCACATCACGATTTGATTCTAAAGTTAGTAACTCCCTACTTTTGAGTTATGGATTCTGTTTTTCTTTTTTTATTGCCACCACAGTGTCCAAATAAGTTGAGGAGTAACCCTATCTTAATTTATTGTAAGTTTCTTAAAAACGGAAGTATTTGATAACAAAATGTTGCATCGGAGAGATGGTGTTTGAGTTGTACCCAAAGAAACCTTTTGATTGGGAGCTCTGCAGCCGCAGCAGGGTGGGGCGGGCGGGCGGGCCCGCCCATCTTTTCCCACGGCTCTTGCGCGTCTCCTCGTTGCCATGGTTATATATATATATATAGATATCCGCTCTGGTTCCTGGATGGCTGACGGGTTCCACTTGTGCGTGCTCGCTTGGCAGGCGTCTGTAATCACGCGTTCCATTTTCACTGCATCAGCAGATGGCTCAAGACTCGCCAAGTGTGCCCGCTCGGTAAGACCCCGTCGCACGCTCGCATGCATAGATACGCACGTTACATTGATGCATGCGTGGGGTGGCGCATGGATCTCACCTCACTCGTCTCTCGTTTGGGGTGCAGACAACAGCGAATGGGAGTTCCAGAAGTACGGCCACTAGAGGAGGTGAGTGGCGGGGGTAGACTCTCTCTCTCTCTCTCTCTCTCTCATATCTCTGCCCTTGGACTTGCGGACGCTTTCTTGGGGGAGATCCCTCTGGAGATTTACAGTCGGTCCTTGTGATCTGCGTGCAACGAGGGGGAGCGAGACCCCGTCCATCCATCCATCCATCCATCTCTCCTGTTGCAGCTGAATGATCTGCTGTTCGTTCTGAACTGCCCGCCCGGACCTCGGTTGGTTATTCTTATGATTGCTCTCTCTCTCTCTCTCTCTCTCTCTCTCTCTAGATATACATATATATATATATATCTATATATGGGCGATTCAGAGGTTTATGATGAGAAGGGGGGGGAAGGTCTCTGCAGCATGTGATGTGACGATTACAGTCGTTTCTTGGGTAGAGAGGGAGAAACGGAACTATACAGCCACCCGCGTAATGGAGGGGGCTTTCGTTGTTGGTTCTAAGGGGAAAGGAGAAGAAAGTTAAGACCCCGTCCCCTCCTCTTCCTGGGGCGGGGGCGGCGGCGGCGGCGGGTCGGGTCACCACTGCTTCTTCCCCTTCTTCTTCTTCTTCGGGTTGCTCTTGGAGCCGCTGGCGCTGCCGGCGCCGGCGCCGGGCCGGGCAGGGGAGGGGCCGTCGCTGTCGATGGGGCCGTCGAAGGCCCCGGATTGCACTGCCGACTGAAGCCACTCGAAGAATTCTTCCTCGGTCATCGTCTGCTCCACGCCGGCGGCGGCGGCGCCACCGCCTCTGTCGGGGGCCGGCCTCGCGGCGCCGTGCCTCGAGGCGACGCTGGTGTTCACATGAAAGCTCGGCTTGTGGGTGTTCACAGGGCAGCTCATCCCCTGCGACAGGAACACGCAGAAGGTGAAGCTTCGTCTCGTCAGAAAACAGGTGGAAGGCAAGCAAGCAGTCAGTGCCCTCCTCCATTCCAAGGAATGGGCGAGTGCCTCAAACATAACATCTCTCTAGCTCTATCTAGCTCTCTCTCTCTCTCTCTAGCTGTAACTCAAATGGGGATGAGTGAGTGACTGGAACTACCTGACAGAGGAACCATTCGGTGGCATCGTATATCCTGCTGTCGGCGCAGACGTACGCAACGGGGGGCTCCATCTGCGCCAAAGATCGGGTCTTTAAGCCACGGGAAGGACCGTCCTCGGCCGGCGGTGCAATCAATTCACTTAAACATTCTTTCTGAAGAGGGCGAGGAAGAGGGAGCTGGCGGGTCGATCGACGAGGCCAGCGAGTACCTTGTGGAGCAGCCCGAACAGGAGGGGCTGGAAGGACTGTTCCACCCATCCGTCGCCGTCCTTGGCCGGGTGGAGGTCCTTGCATTCCTGGGAGAAGCGCCCCCCCGAGAAGGGAAGATCATCAGAAGAGCTCTGCGCGGCGCTCGACGCGCGAGAGGAGAAGCAAAGGAGGGGCGGCGAGGAGGGCAACCTGGCACCATCGGGCTCTGGACTTGGACCGGGGGGCCTGCGCCCAGAGGTGGAAGTCGCCGCACTTCTTGCAGGCTATCCTTCTCGAGTCTCCTGGCGGGGCGGCGTCCTCTTCAGGCCTCGGATGAGCGGATCCAGACGCGAATATGCCGTGCTTCCCGTTCTGCAGGGCCAGGGGAAAAAAAAAAAAAAAAAAGTTAGGAGCGACGAGGTCTCAAGCTGGGCAACAACATGATGATGCGGATCGCATGCTGAGAAACGCCCTGAAACCCCGGTTTTCTTGGAGATTTTTATCCCCGTTGAAAAAGGTCTTCTTTTTTCTACGACCCACATCATATTATGCATGCAGAGAGACGTTTGATGACTTTCTTCATAGGAATGTAGCGAAACCAATTTTCTGTAGCAAGGCAGAGAAACTGCCCGGACAGAGTCAACGTGCCTCCTCCTGAGAGAGGCTGGCGTCTGCATCCTTCTGAGCTTAGTCTTCCTAAACCTTATCCCAGAAGAATGAGCTAGAGAGCCAAGCATTCATTGAGGGGGCTTGAGGACGAGCTCGGCCTCTAGGGGAATCGGGTGTTGCAGATGAAAGTTCAGCGGCTTGGCCTTTCAGCAGCTTGAAACAATAAAAATTCGTCTACAAATTGGAGAGGAACAGACCAGAAAGTTTTCTCCATCTTGATGCAAAAATATGACTGGCCAAGTGTTGATCTGCTTCCCTACTCATAGCGAGCCTAGAAGGACCAATTCCGTAGAGAATTGGCCCTGTTCATGTTGAGTTCCAATAGTCACGGGGAAATGATCTGAAGGAACGGGTGCCAATCGATTGTGGACAAAAAAAAACACCCTGAAGAGTAAATAATCTCAGAACAGGCCATCCCAGTTCTCCCTGATCATCACAGAGCATCTTATTACAGAATGCACATGCCCATGGCTAGGCTGCTCGAATGCATTCTACCCAAATTTCTATGACGGTTGTTTGGAGATCATACCTGTCAAAGGTCTGCAATTTTAATGGAGACCTACGTCTTTGGAAACAAATCCGCTCTCTGTTAGTTTCTTAAGCGTTTTCATGATGCTATACATGATGTCAAATGATTATAATGATCTCTAACCATTTTGAAAACATTACACAAACAATTTGATGCGGATTTCAATGAATCCGAGACCCTCAGGAAAAAAAAGAAACAGTAAATAAATAAAAATTCAAAACTAAGAGAGAAAAATCATAATAGAAATTATGGTCAAAGCCAGAGACCGATCAAAACACAGATGGGGTGCCCCTCTCAATTCTAATTGAAAATAAAAGCTGAAAGCAAATAATTTAAATATTGTAAAATAGAAAATAACGAGGTAAATGCCCACAACTGCAACTAAAAAAACAGAAAAAACCGATTCGTTAACCATCTTAATATTAAAAACCATACTAGTTTACGACTGTTTTAGTCAATTTTACAAGAAAAACATTATATTAACTATCAGATAGCTACATTACTTTTTAATGCAATAATCACCAGGGGTGACAATAAGCTGTGTTAGCCAGACAGCTAACCACACCCATGTTGTGGATAGCCCAGCTTCAGGTTTTAGGCCGGATTCAGCTTGCACTCCGAAACACAGGCTCCTCGCTAAATTTCAAGACGAAATTCAACAAAATGTGAATGATCAAAGTGAATAATGGCGCTGGAATAGTGGGAATGAAGCAAACTTGAGAGTAAATATATACCCTAGCACCATTATCTCAGTGACCTCTGAAGAAATGGACACATACACATCCCAGCATATGGCGATTTTTAAGAAAACTGCGGCAATTGAGGCATTATGATAATCCGACTTGGACAGACAATACAGCCCCATTTATGCGAATGCCTATGGCTAAGTGCATTTTCTTCAGTTCCACTCTCTTAAAATGCGGCCCTCAGTTCGCTAGGATACCTGGCCAGTGGACATGAAGTTGATCTACATTTGTTCCATTGAGCGCATAAGGCAGTTGTCACATCACCAAGATGCAGTCAATTGCGCCCATCGGTGGTGAAAGATTCATTGCATTGTTCACAGTCCCAAAGGTCACAGGTTTCAACTTAACAGTATGATTATTCAATATTTTGTGTTTGCAGCCTTCCAGTGGAAACCATGTACTACGGAACAAGTTGTCTAAGCAACCAAACACCAAGCTGGTCTGCGTCAGCTTGAAGAGACCAGTGAATATCTGGTTCTATACATGGTTCTTTTATTGATTTCCGCAGCGCTATTAATTTCCCTCCGCCCACTGTCACTGGACTTGACTCGTTGTAGCCATTCCTTTTCATCCTTCTCTAATCTCCATTTGAACGGTCTTTCCCCTCCTTACCCTTGAAAAAAGAAAGGGAGTCCACTAATTTCTCCTTAATCTGCTTCTCTTAGAAACTGAAATGGATCCTGGGAGCGCAGAGCACCCAACAGGTCGCCAAGGGGAGAGCTTCTACATTTTTCAAAGGTCAAATGAAACCCAGTTTTCCTCTCACAGGAAAGTAACTGCGAGACTATATCAACACATTTTGATAGCAAAGTGGCTCGATGTACTCTTTCTGTGTTTACGTTTTTTAGCCACAATTTATTCCAACGAACGTTCACGGAGTTCAATCACGTGTAATGAACGATGTTAGATTCAATATCCGCAGGAAGTAAAAAAAAAAAAAACAATGAAACAGAATATAATACCTTTTGGGAGGTAGTCTGTAACCTTCGGATATAGTTCAACAGCTCTTCCCGTCTCAATTCATCATCATACGTTTTTCGTTTCAAAGAATCTAACAAAACCTGACGAAGAAGATTCGAATGCATGGGATGATTTCAGTTCCAACTTAAAGATAAGCGCTCAGTTTTATTCAGCAGAGAAAAGAGTATGAGCTGGCACGCACTTCATATGCATTTTGAAGTTTTTTAAATGCTTCTGCAGCCTTTTCGTTGCCCATATTCTTGTCAGGATGGACTAGCATTGCCTGCAAACCAAACGGAGAACACTGAGGTTCATTTTAAAATAAAAGACACGAGAATAATACGCAATTACCAAACAAGGGTTCATAATCAAAAAATTAACAGAGAAAGCTGTGGAACATAAACTCTTCAATGGGGATATAAATACGATGAAAGTACGTTTACCTTTTTTCTGTACTCCTTTTTAAGAAACGAAGCATCGATAGTTTCATAACGGGCAAGGCCCAGAGCAGAGTAATGGTCATTACAGTTCAACAGCCGCATAATTTCTTCTTCAGATGTCAAATCTGTCTCAGCTCCACTTGTTGACGGTACTCCAGGGCCACGGTCTGTTTGCCTAACAGATGGATCATCAACGAATGAATCTTGCCAAGTCTCTCCACTGGGGTGGTCTGTCCTACTATGAAACTGCCAAGCTTGCTCCGGCCTATTAGATCTCTGATCATCTATCTTGTTCTTCAGAAGGTATATAAGACCATCACCGGAGAAGAAAGCCAAATTGAAACCCAAAATCAATCCGGGCCAACCTATGTAACCTTTTGCACTGTACACAGCATATCCAGTGGCAATAAAAAGTGAAACTCGCTCGTGATTTGTGACAAATGAGATTCCTGTATTTCAATATTTTAAAGAAAAAAATGTATGAAAACTCAGCAAGCAGAATGTGACTCAGAATATTAAGAGAGCCTCCAAAATCAAAATCGAACCTCCAACAAAGATGACAAACCCAGTGGTCCAGAAGCTTCCATAAATCCACAAGATTATAATTGCGAAAATTCCTAGCACCAATATTGCAAATGGCAGACCAATGAAGACAAATACCAAACCAGTAATCACCTGAAACGAAAGTAAATAAACAAATAAGTAATGCTAATAAAGGCAGATGTAAGGAACCCCGCATAGAACATAATCATGGTACTCGGCAACCAATATTTGAACAGAACATCTTGATTAATGCAAATCACTAAATCCCGCCAATAATTGCTTTCTGACCTCGCAAACTGGGTAACTGAAGCGATAGAATGATTGTATTACGCTTTATCTTACAACTGAGCACAGATGGCGCTTATTTCCATTTACAGGATAATGAATTATCAAGATATGAAGGCTATAGGTTGCCACTAATATAAACTCTGAGTCTGATGAAATCTAAAGCATAAAAATAAAAATGGGAAAAATCTGGTGACAGAAGACGAGAATCAATGTACTAGCATTTAGAGGTGAACATGTTTTAAGAAAAGAAGGAGAAGATGAAAACGGTAGAAAAATCAAAGGGGGTAAAAATCAGGCTAGAATATAACCAACAAGCACATGACTTTTACATGACCAGAACTAACATATTTAAAGTACTCCAGAAACATTAGAGCTGAAATTTTCTTTTCAGCTACATTCGACTCCAACTTGTCTAAGCTTATACGCGCAAATTTTCAGTCAAGATAGAACTCGATTCCTGTCTAAAATTAGCACTTGAACTCGAACTAGAGTAAAAGCCCCTTAGTCTAACTTAAGAACAGGACTTCACCGCTGTTAAAAACTCCAAAAATAAGACCTAATGGCTTAAAAAATGACGGAAAAATTGGCCCAGCAGAAGGGATGCAACTCCAGCACTGGCAGCACAGTGATAGCCAGGTCATGGAGCAAGTACTCTTCACTCTCTTTTATCCAGAGATTTATGTGAATAGAAAATAGAGAACTCAATCGAGATTAACCAATTCCTGATCGATTGAATGCAATTTTTTTTCTTTATCAATTCAATAGGGGTGGGTTTTTCCTCCCTCCTAAGAGTTTTTTGCTATAGGGGTCCCTCAGGGACAACCCAGGATGGCATGTATGGAGCAAGCAAGGTACACACAGACTGACCAGCCGGCGAAAAATTGGTGTCAAAGTCAAGAGCTGGGATAGCGGGTAAGAGGTGCAGACGCACACAGGAGGCGCACATTGGCATGCCGCATCACGTGTGGAGTGGACGAGGTTTGCAACACTGCCAGGATGGAGGGGGGTTCAGGGAGGCAACCGACAAGCCTCATAGGCATTGTAGGCACAGGCGTTCACAGGAGGCATGGGTCAACACGGTACATCCCCTGGGAGTAGTAATTAGACGAAGAATGCACATATATGTGGAGGCGTAATCACATAAAAGAAATGGAATGGTCTCTGCAATGATGGCTTACCTAGAGCCATAGAAGGTCTTGCTACAGACTGTGGATTTATTAATCAAGCTAATTCAGGATTCCAAATTAAGCAACAAAGAGGTTAGAAGAGTAAGGGAGAGCTTTTCTTCGTAGGAGAGGAATAAGTATTAAGATCGTAGTGATATAAGCTGGGGAAGAATATACAAAAGATAGCAAGACGTGGGCCTTGGCATCACAAATATCAGGTATTTCAATGGTAGAGGCAAGCCGTGGAGATAGAAATGGGAGGAAGGACGCAGGTTTACAGTCAGGTTGGCAGGTCCTTTCATTCCAGATGGATACACCATGCACCATGTTATATGTGGGGTATAGGGATCTCCGGTTTATATTGGATCTAGGACTAGTCAGGTAGATGTCTTTTGGAGAACTGGTTGTAAACACTTTCAAACTTACTTTCCAGATTTTTTGATGTTCGATGAATGTGCGTGTTAGAACCATGGCGCTATTCTTTTGTCCTATCTGTGCTAAGATTCACTGCAACAGTATTTTACTTCACTGGACCCAGAAGCATGCCCGTAAAAAGTAAAATTCACATGAGGACATCGTTACCGAGTACCAAATGTCAACAGAGTACAAGGATACTAGTTTACTAAAGGTCTTTTCAAGTTTCCTTCTCTTTTCCAGGTCACAGAAAACTGATGTATTCTGATATCTTTTTCGTGGACGTCCAGAGAATCTCAAGAAGGATTCATGGACTTTTTTGCTTATTTTCTGCCTATTCTATTTTAGTTTTCTTTGATGTTCAACGAGATCCTTAAGTGGAACCACCTCAAAAAGAACCTTTGACCACAATTTCTCACGTATCTCCCTCAGAATGCTCCCCGGAGAAAATACCTTTCATCCTATGAAACTAGAAGTAATTGACTCACATAAGCCTGAATATCTTAAATAAAAACTATACTGCTGCGTCCACAACACTAAGTAGCAGCTATCTGAATGCACTATCATCTACAGTGATTGCCAAGGGATTAGAGTTGTCATCGTTTCATATATTTAAAAGTAACTTTCTCCCTTTAGCAGCTAATGACACATGAATAGCAACTAGAAGATACATTGCACTAAAACAAAAAAAATTGAGGAAAAAAAACAGCAGTAAAAAAAATTAGAACCCAAAAAAACTAAAATAGTTACTGTCTTTATATAACATGATGGCGGATGATTAGTAAGAACAAGCTAAACTAACATGTTTTTCCTATTCTTAATCAAATTCAGCAGGCATACTTGAAAATCATCAGCTATTTTCGTTGCTCATGAACAACTTGGAACATAATACAATTATGCCAATCATTTCCTGAGTAATTCGGAGATTTATCTAAATTTTACGTTATTTATTACCCGGCAGTCCATGAGATATTTGGTCAGAGAACCTTCCACCAATAAAAACACTAGTTAAAGGCATGTAAAGTACCAGTTTTGTGCCACATCAATATCTTAAAGATAACTGGGTTTGCGAAGAAAAGAAGTGCAAATATATCCACAAACGATAATCTCACGTCCCAAAAAACCAAAATGGTCTCCTTCAACAGAAAATAGGAAACACACCTGCTCTGAATTTTAGGCTTGAAAGAATTTAATTTTGATGCAAGAAGGCAGCCTCTTGCAGACCAATTTTCAAAGAGAAGTTTATTTTTCCAAACCGTTCTCCTCCACCAAACTCTATATCCACCACTGTCATAAGGTCTTACAAAAAAACTAATAGTGAAGACTCTTTCTGCTTTCCATCCCTATTTTCTATAATACTCAAACTTTTCAACAAGGTGTATAGAAGTATCTGAATGTAACCGGTACGTTCAACGATTTTCCTTCTGATGGTTCTTTCCAAAATATAGTGGAAGCAAAAACTTCAGACAGGCACTTGTCAACAAGGAAACCTTCTTACTATAAACCTTTGGCAGTGTACCCTGGATACAAGAACAAGCTTTCTATGGAGCTTTATTTCAATTAAAAAAGCAAGGGAACAGCTCTCTTAACATCCCAAAAAAAAATTCATATGGTTTCCTCGACCATGCAAATAAAAACAAAAGCACGCATCTTAGAAAAAGCTTCACTTCTCTTATCCAGCGATCTGAGGAGACCTCAAGTTAGGGCGTTTACTAACATGATTTTTTGTTATCAATAAATTCATAGGAATTATCTGATTCCAATGTTGACATGAAATTATCAGTAATAATCTGGATACAATTATAAGAATATCAGAAACTAGGTAAAATGTAGACTAAATGTACATTTAACAAAACAGCGAAACTAAACATGTTACTTCTGCGATCCATTATCGGAATATAGGAACCGCCTGCAAAAAAGCTTGAATTTGGAGCACCTAGTACAGGGTCCTTTAATTAAAAACTGAAAAAAAAAATTAACACTTACCACAATTATGATCATTTTTGATAATCCGATCATTGCAATAGCAGAGAGCACACTACACCAAATAACAGTAAAAAGAGATGCTGTACCCAACCGTAACAAGGAATCAAGGCCTCTAAGACTACAGTCCAGCCAGACCATTGATAGAAGAAAAACCAACTTTCCTAGGTGCAAAATCCAAGTCAAAACAATGGGATATCCATGCTCGATTTTGATAAGGGCCTTATTCCACAAATCATACATTCGTGTTGCCAAGCTGGTGACCCATGGTTTCTGCTTCCAAAGCCATTCCTTTGCAACTCCAAGAACATGTGCAGTCAATGTGGTTAACCCACCACCAGGCATTGTATCTGAAGATTTGCTACTAGCTGACACATTTTCACCAGTCGAATTATCACGCATATTATTCCTTAGACTCTCGTAACCGATATTGCTATCCAGTGGTGCTCCATCATATTCTCTTGCTTCCGACCCATCAAGTTTTGAACCAAAATCTGCATCATCTTTTGTTTTACTCGATAAGGGAATAGACTCTTCTAAATTTGGCATTCCACTATCGTCTGACCTTTGTTTATTAGAACCTTTGCCAGATCTTTTGCTACTTTTTTTCTTTCTTGCAGAAAGCTTAGTAGAGGTTGTGCCATCTTCCAAAGGGTTGTTCAATTGGCCGTGAACTTCATAAATAGGAACTGTGTTGCTGTCAGAAACTTTTCCTTCACGTGATTTGAACGTATCACTTCCATCTGATGATGGCTTGGCCGCAGTCTCAGACTTTGTATCTTTGAGATTAGACCCACTGTGATGTAAGCCATTCCTTTGTTGGTTCCCCTTTCGAGCCATCATTGATTAGCTGCTTGGCTTAGACTGAGCACATCAAATCCATTTCTGATGCAAAAACAAATAAAGGGAGTTAATGTGAGAGATCAAAATTATCCCCAAGGACAGAATTAGCAATAGCTGAATGAACCACAATAATTTGTGGATTATAAACCAAAGGAAAAAGTTTGAACACTACTAGGGAATTTACCATTTATAACTATGAGAAACATATTCACGAGTGAATGAGTATCAAATAAGTGGAAATAAGAAAAAATTTTACAGAAAATAACATTATCAAAGTAAAACTTTGCAAATAGTCGAACCGTTGCAAAACAAAGATAGCAAGCATATCTACTAAAAAAATAACTTTCATAAAATGCCGAAGAAAATGCTCCATTTTTTGTCAATCTTAGGTAGTTCAACTCAAACATCAAATTGCTAACATTTTCGCCAAAAGGAATAAAGAATACAAAATAAGGAATTGGTCGTGAAATATGAAAAGATGATGATTTCATGGAGAAATACGAATGAAAAAAAGATATAGTGGGCATAGAATCAGAATCTCAAAAAAAATATCATATGAAGTTGTGAGTTTCCCCAACCCTTATGACCAGAGTAACTGAAAATGGTACCAGAATAAAACCCTACAATGAGATTAGTTAAAACAAAAAAAAACAGCTCAATTGAACGTTTTTCTCTGATGAAACAGGACCATGAAAGTAAAATCATAATAGTACTTTCTGACGTGCAAAGTATTACAAATTTATTGAGTACGAAAAAGTAGACATAAGGATGTGCTTATTCCAAATGGCTCACAAAATTGAATGAGCGATGAGCCACTATATTTTTCAGTTCCGTTTGAGGGCCCCAGTCCACTAGTCTCTCCATTTCTTTCATAGTAGCTAGAAGGTCCCAACCAATGCCCATTACAGAGGACCTTTGCCAGATTTGAAGTGAGAAAAAATATCCAAGAAACCTATCACACATGTGCTCCCTCCCACAATGGCTGCAAGAAATGTGTATGTATGGGGAGATGTCGGAGTGAAATTATCCACATAAACATCACAAAGGATAAACAAAGGTCCTAGAGAACAAGCACCCTGAAGACCATTTTAAAAGGCTAATAGCTAATATAAGACCATCGTTTGGGGAGACACACATTCTGGCACTTAAGTACAGAAAACATACAGCTTTTTTCATTTAAGGGGAGGGGAGAGAGTGATGCTGGGGAGCTACAGAACAAAAGGATGGAGAAGAGTGATAGAGGGAGAGGGAGGGAGGGAGGGAGAGAGAGAGAGAGAGAGAGAGAGAGAGAGAGAGAGAGATGGCAGGGAATTTTTCATTTAATAATGGGGTCAGGTTTTTGTTCACTTCAGATCAGGTATTTTACTAGAATGGCTAAATCCTCAATGTCATGAAGTCTCAAGGGACTCAAAGCCAATGGAGAAAATGTCAGGGCCCATTATCAACAGGTTGTGTATGAGGATCTGCTGCTGACAAAAGTCAAAATGAAAGTGGAGAAAGTCAGATACTAGGCTGAAAAAACGAAGCTACATCGACATGGTTTCTGGAAAAAAAAAATGATGCCGAATTAAAAAAAATTAATAGTGGTCTCGTTGAGGTGTTTTGTTGAACACCCAACAGCATTTCTTATCTTATGTCACTTGATGAAAAACTACTTAGCAGGAAATCTTACTTCATCAGTTTACCAACAGTCGAATAATCAGAAGTAGATCAAAATACTTGAATGCGCTGGGTAAATAACACATTCAAAGATGGTATCAGATAACACATGAATTGGATTCTGAAAATTATCATTTAGAGCTTCCAACATTTTCCTCAAAGGATAGATCAAATAGGCTTTGTATCATGTCGCCTCTTGACTATCTCAAAACCATCAAGGAGAAGATACATTGAAGCGGCTGAAAGATAGATGAGAATGAGTAATAAATAACCGAAACCTTGAGACACTGGTTCTCAGGAAACGGAAAAGCCTCGTATTCTCTGACCAAAACAGTGCATGCAGAACATAGCCATAATATGCAAGATCATATTTTTCGCTGTCACCTGACTTGCTAAATAAAAATCTCAAAAAGTTGTAGTAGTTCTCTGCATAATTTTGCTAGGACCGATGCTATTTCAGAAACTATGAAGAATAAGGAGCAAGGTCCTCAAACCTCCACAATAGAGCTCCATAAAGCTAACAATTTAGTTATAACCAAACCTCTCGATCACATTGGTTATCACAGAACGTACAAGGGGTCTTCAGTTATTCCTTCCCAAAAGAGAGACGTCTCTAAGCAACCCTAGAGGAGGTCCTAACAACCGATGGTTCAAACTTGCCACAGGAAATTCAAAACGAACAACGCTTAAGCTACGCGAAGGAACCTGAGATTGCGGTTGAAAGTTACTACTAATAAAAAAAATTGGCAAACTGTAAAATAACATCTCATACATCTGCAACTCGCCGCGTCAAGCCAACCAAACAAAAACTCAAAATTAATAGATTTTTCAGACTTTAGGGAACACAGTCATTAGATGCATCCCTGTTAGAGACGCCAACCGTGAACAATTCAACTATTAGGCGACAAGACGATTCTTCCAGTGGAAACCCAGCCAGGGGCTTAGATATAAGAAGCAGAAAATAACCATTCAGAGAACCGCAAAAAGGCTGAGGAGGAGAGAGCAAGGGCAGAATGCACCGAGAAAGGGGCAGATAATCAGCATACAAGAGCAAGGGGTCTGAGAAGTGAGATTTTGTATCACTAAACAATATACCTTCGATTCGGCCGGAAGGAAATGATTTGACACGTCCGCGGCGAAGGGGGCTACGTTGGGCTGCCGTCGAGCCTCAGAGGAAGGTTAGAAGGGTCTCCCGGGTCGCGTTGACATGGCACCCGGGCGGTGGGGAGCGGGAGACACGGAGAGAGAGAGAGAGAGGGAGAGAGAGAGGCCCCTTTCCGCTGCTTGCTGGGGGCGACGGATCCGGGGTTCCGTCACGCACGGTGGTGGTACCGCTTGACGATAGTTGCACTGACTTGACGAGAACATAGAATTTTCCAAAAGGGGTAATATTATGAAATTTTGAAAATCATAAATCCCATTTTCAGCTGGTAAACAGTATTTTCAGCTACCGTAATATTTTGACGAACATGACATTAAAAAAATTACTATTTTCTTAACTGTAATCATACTTGTTATGGGAATGAACCAGCCAATCACTCACAAACATGTGGAACTCTCTCTCTCTCTCTCTCTCTCTCTCTCTATCTCTATCTCTATCTCTCGTCTCGCTTTGACCATATTTCATGCATTTATTTAAACATTATTGGCAATGTCATGGATGGGTTATAACCTAACTAAACGTTTAGGGGATAATAAATTAAACTCGGTAGATAAAACCAGGAAATGACAACATAAAGTAAATAACTAAATAAATATAAATGCATATTTTGTGTAATAGTTAACTAGTGATGAGAGAATATATATATATCTACATAGAATTATCATAGAAAATGCGCTGAGCTGCACGAGTTGGTGCATCCAGTCATGCGAGATGCCCTCCACCTATTATTAGCATGAGTTCTTAATGCGGGTATTACTTTGTGGGTTTTCATCAAGGGCTCTTTGGATGATCTCACACAATGATTAAGTGGGTGGTAATGCAGAATTTTACCATAAAAAGTTAGTGGTAGATTCAATGTTGTGATAAAATAAGAGAAACAATTTGGATCAATAGGGGTCAGAAAGCTTTGATAATCGATGGCACCGAGTAAAATGGAACGCCAAAATCCCTGTTACGTTACGACAATGTGGATCAGTTGGACGCCCTCCCTCAAGAACATCATTCTTGATGTGAATCATTGGACCATGGATCCATAGGGACAGTTCGAAAGTGGGTTCCTTGAATCCGTAGAGAGAGAGGAGAGAGAGAGAGAGACGCGAGAAGAGAGGAGGTAGAAGAGAGAGGGAGAAGAAAGAAGATAGAAGAGAGTGAGGGAGAAGAGAGAAAGAGAGGAGAGAGAGAGAGAGAGAGAGAGAGAGAGAGAGAGAGAGAGAGAGAGAGAGAGACAGACAGACAGACAGACAGAGAGACAGAGAGAGAGACAGACAGACAGAGAGAGACAGAGAGAAGGGGGGGGGGGGGAATGCGAGAGAGCCCAAATTTCCACTTTCACATGGGAGCGAGAATGGCTTGAGAAGTCTGGACCCATCTGCCGTTCATCCACTCCAAATGGGGCCTCAGATCGGCGTGCCCAAAGGCCAGCTCCTCCTTCGAATGCCTGAAATAGACTCCGTACCTTGATCCTCCGAGAACTCTGGAGATGACCCCCACCCACCACCCGTCGTTGTAGCGGGCGTCGACTTCCTCGAGCAGCTTGAATGCGTTGACCGGGGGCGTCTCGGGAGTAGGCCTGATGTGGAAGGCATCCACAGCCTCCTTCAACGGCTCCGCGCCGTCATCTGTCCTCAGCGCGTCGTACTCGACCAGGAACACGCCCGCACTGAGCGGCTGGTCAACGGTCGCAGCGTACCAAGCCCCGCAGAAGCCATCGTCATCGTTGCTGACCTCCACCTTCGTGCCCCTCGTGAACAGCAGTCCGAGGCGGCCCCAGATGTCCTGACCCAGACAACGAAGAGGAGAACACATGTCACGAAAAGTCAACCACCTCCATCAAATGAACGCCTTTTCTGCTCCATAACCTCTGACCGATGATCCATGGCGATTAATCTGAAGGGCAGAAGCCCAATGATTCGAGGTGGTTTAAACACTGCCGTACACGATCGCTTAAAAAACAAAGTCAAAGGGAGATCCGGCTTTCATCATCCAGCTGAAAAGCTGTCGCACAGCGTGGGCCTGGTTCATAGCCTGTTTTCTCCACTGACTCCAGATGCTCACGTTCTGAGTCTCTCTCCTTGGTCTTGTGCTTCCTCTCTTCTTTCCATTATTAGACCCTCAAACTTGGCTTCGAATGTGGGTTCCCTCCAACTCTGCAAGCATCTTCCCAACTTCCCTCTCTCTCATCCACTCCAGTCTAAAATCAGGATCTGGCCGGCCCACGCTGGATTGGATCGAGGAATTTCAAAGCAGGATGCGGCCGCCTATTAACAGTGGATTAATGGGGATGGGGCGGGAGAAGCAGCAGAGCCATCATCCTTCTTTCAGCAGAAGAAGGGAAAGAAGAAAAACCAAGAAGAAGAGATCAGAAACGCTGTCTATACATACCTTGGCGGGCAAAACCCAGCGGCCATTGCTCCATTCCTGGCGCTGCCTCACGTCGTCCTGATGAACCTCCAGCTCGCCGTCCCAGTGCTCAGACTTGACGAAATACCTGAGACCCGGGAGGACCTTGGACACAACTCCAGCGCACCAGCCACATTCGTGGTGCACTTCGACTTCCTCAAGGAGGCTGAGTTCGCCGGAGCTTACATCAGGAGGACGGGGACGGACGTGTTGCAGATGGACGACCTCCCTGCGGCGATCTTGCCCCCCATCCGCCGCAAGGTCCTGATACTTCACCAGCAGATTATCATTCCAAATGTGTTTCTCCACGGCTGCCGAGAACCAGGCGCAGAGGGAAGATCCCGAGCCATGAGAAACTTCAACTTGGGTCCCCGGAGGGAACGCCTCAGCAGCTACTGACCCCTGCGCAGGAAGAGAGAGAGCTGCTGAAAATGGAAGGAACATGGACAGCACGAGCAGGAAGAAGGGGATCTCTCACCGAGGTGATCAACTCGGGGTCGATCCACTGGTTGTTGACCCACTCGAGGTGCGGCCGGAGATGGGCCGCCTCGAAGACCATCTCCTCCCTGAAAGAGGGGAAGCACACAGTGTACCTCGTCTTCTTCCCCTTCCTGCCGCCGGTGATGGCGGCCATCAGCACGCCGACCCACCAGCCGTCATTGTACCAGGCGTCGACGGGGCGGTGCGGCACGAGGAGAGGCGCCGCATGGAGAGGTGGGCGGGGGCGGACGTGCGAGGCATGCACGGTCTCGTGCAGCGGCCGGAGATTTTCATCGCTTCCGGCATGGAGATGATCGTAGACGACGGCGTAGCTGCTGGCTCGGGGCAGGGGGCGCAGAACCTTCGCTTCGTACCAGGCGCCGCGGAAGCCCTCGTCATCGCTGCTCACTTCCACCGCGTCGCCGGGGGAGAAGCGCGTGAGCACACTCTCCTCTTCCCTGCCCATATCTCTCTCTCTAGAACAACTGGTCTCTCTCTCAAGGGCCGAGTCAGGATGGTTTGGCAGGGAAGAGCGGGGGGGGGGGTGGGTGGTCGGGTCGGGGGAGGCCCCGGGAAGGAGCACGATGTGCATTAACTATGCCACGCCTCTGCAACATCAACTCAGGCGTCCGAGACGTACGAAGTGAAAAGTCGGCGACAAAATCTAGCGTCCGAGATTCGAGATGAGATTATATATATATATATAACTCTAGATTTGTCTCTAATCTCTCTCTCTCTCTCATCTAGATTTGTCTCTTTATATTTAAAGCCTCGAGTAACAACATAAAACGAATACGAGTACGTCTAGAGGCGATTTGTCTCTCTCTCGTATAATGGATTTCATCGTAGAAGAACGGAACTTCTAGAAGCGATTGCCTTTGATCATGCGCTTTTTACTTATGCTCAGATAACCAAACTTTGTAGATCAAGAATATCGGAAAATATCGATGTATAATGATTAAGAGAAAGTTTTATGTTGCATCCCCTCATTTAATATTTTAAATATAAAAGTTTTCGAATTATCAAATTACATCCTTCATTATATTTTTCATTAATTCCCCTCGTCTTGAATGTGAGGATGCTGTGGACGTACTCTAGTCTTTTTATAATATGTTATGAATAATATTTGATTATCTGTGGTTTTACAGTCATTTGTAGATGTGTTTTCTCCACAAAGAAATTGTCTTGTTCTAGCACTATAGATAACTTGGATTATTTTCCAAATGTATTATTTTTAAAATTAATAAAATTATATATAAAGTAAAATTTTAATTTGAGGAATTTTTACTGAAATCAACATAGTACATTTAGGGACATCCAATATTTTCACCTCTTCTACTTATGGGTTTTTATTAATTTTATGAGTTTTTCATCATGTTACCATAGAAATTAAGAAAGGAGTCTAATATAATTTCTAATGTAGGATGTGTTAGATTCAATGATTTTGATGTAACTAGTTAATTGCATAAAGTTAAAACGAAAAATTACACTGAAATATGTTTGAATACTAATCCAAGAATCTAGATCTAAATCAATACATCAAATTTTTTTGTTATGTAAATACCTTTTCAGATCACTAATATTAAAAACATATGTTAACAAATATAGATACACCATGTTAAATCAAATCATAATAAAAGAAACTGATCTAGATGAAAAATAAGAGAAATATATAAAAGGTGTAGACCCCACATGAGGAAAGGAATGTGTTGGTAAACATAAGAGCGTGTCAACTTATGAGTAAACCCAATCAAATCAACCCAAATCTTACAAGAGAAAAATGAGATTTTCTCTATGAGATTTGACACATGATATGAGAGAGAATCTCATACATGGTGGAAGACCTCTATAATGGTAGGATATATTGACAAAGTTAGAACATTAAAAATATTTCAATTTTGTTTTTACTATATATGTAGACCAGCTTAAGTAAAAGCTGGTCAAATTGAAAATATGGCAATAGTTTAATCACACACAATCTAACAACAAGTCAACTCAAATAATATTTGATCAATCATATCTCAAAAATTTGATTTCCAACCATCACTATTTAGGGCTTTATAAATAGATTTATAAAAGAGTTCTTGAGGAACATCTCGACCATCAATGATCTCTTTGTACACATCTTGAAATCCACTTGAGAAAATCTTTTATAGGTCCTTGTGCACATAAGTTTCATCTAACAATTAAATCTGTTAGCACATGTCTTCCACTTCACCTTCCATGCCTCTTCCCCTTCATCTTCTCAATCCTCTTATCTTCATCTTCTCCATCTCTTTCTCTTCATCTTCTTTTGTCACTCTACCTTCCTTCTATCCCTTATATAAACCCATATACCCGTCACTTGTGAGAAATGAAAATTAGAGCTTCTCTCCCCTTGTTTCTTCTCCCCTTCTCTTCACATAGTATTAGAGCTGGGTTTTGTTTCTTGACTTACTTTATCACTACTGTTGCCTACCAAGGCTGCCTTCTACTACTAATGATGCCACGCCTTTAGTGCCCTCTACCACTACTATTGTTGTTACTTGACCTGCCACCACGAGCCCTACCTAACATTGTCAACTTTTTGCCACCAAGATCATGACTACCTTGACCTTGTACCCTTTCTTCAGGCTTTGCCTTCTTACTTGACATTACTCTTAGCTAGTTTTCAGGATGGCTAATGATGATGATACTCCCTTCGACCCTGAGTCCCTATCTTCTCTCCTCCCACCAGCCAATATAGTTGATGATTCATCTCATCCAACCTATTTGTTTAGCATCACTGCCCAACTCACTCGACTATCCTACACCTTCATGAGGCTCAATTATGGCTCATGGGCTTCTAGGTTTGAGAACTTCCTCAATACCTATGGTTAGCTGTGCCTTCCTACCTCACATGGGCACAAACTGACTATGTCATACTAACTTGGATGCTTTAGAGTATAGGTTATGCAATTATCAAGCCACTTGCTTATATTAAATCAACTCATGAGCTATGACTCACAATGAAGAATTTGTATGGCAACACAACAAATATCATCTAGACCGTCAAACTCTTCGAGTCCCTTTTCGCATGCAAACAAGGTGATCTCTCTCTCCAAAATCATTCAAGAGCTTTCCCTCTACCAATCACCGATGGACTTATGCACTCTTGGGGGGTAGTGTCAAGAGCTTTATGCTGTTGCCTATTTGAGTGAACTTCATCCCACTATATCTTCTTAGATAAGGGGTCAAATATTATTGAAAGTTGACATTTTGTTCATTTTTTTAATTTTTTAACAACTCTTCAAGTCAACACAAGAACCCCACCAAGTGTTCTGATGTCCCTTGCTCCATTTACCTTACCCAACCCATTTGTCTTGATAGTTTTTGAAACACATGGTTGGGATAATGGACATAACTCGAAGGGAAATGGTGGTCAAAGCTAGAACCTAGCTAAAAATAAATTTCCTCCACTTATCTATTGTGGCAAGACCAATCACCTACTCAACAAATATTAGAAAGAATTTGAAAAACTAGAGTGGGCTTAAGCACTTGTCTCTAACTTCTCTACATTACTGCCTCTATGATTTTTCCCCCTACCACTCTAATAATTCACATGTTTTTCACTCTGGTGGAATATGAAGCCTAAAAGGAAACAAAGGCAGTCCACTCCTCTAGTCTCCCAATGGCCACTCATGCCTCTACCTCAAGTACACGTTTTTCTTGCCTCTAAGACCTCATCTTGGATCATCGACTCGAGGGCCTCTACCCACATGACAAGTACACCATCTTTCATCTCTCCACTCACTTCCACCACCTCCCTTCCACCTGTCTCTATTGTTGATGGTCACTCTTGTTCGATTAAAGGACATAGATTGACTAAACCTACATCATCCTTTCCTCTACACGATGTCTTTTATGTTCCTTACTTTCTAGTTAGTTTATTATCCATTCATATTATCACACACTCCTTTAATTGTTCTGTCACTTTTTTTTCATTCTATTGTATCTTTCAAGACATATATACTAGATGTAAGATTAGTTTGGGTTATGATAATAGATGTGACATCTACTAACTTGTGTAGAATGGTCATCTTCTGACCTTTTTGATTTTTTGGCTAATTCTAACCTTCTTCTTCCTTTTTATGACATAAATGTCTTGAACATCTGATGATGGAATAGATGGCATGTAATTAACCCCATTTTCTTGACTATATTAGCATGAATATCTTGGAATTCTCACGTCAATAGGCTAGAATGCTTGACTTTTATGAGGTCAAATAGTTTGACTACTAATGAGTACCTTTTTGTCTAAGTCTCAATTATGCAAGAGATTATAGAACTTCATGATGATGACAAGGTAGAGTCCATGGTGATGGAGTCAACTAGGAGTGAAGGATAGCTGAAGATAATTTCAACTAAAATGTACGCTTGTAGCCAATTAGAGATGGAGAAGGAGTGGTTAAAGAGATGATAGGGGATTAGTTGGGGGTATTAGGGTTATTGCGTGAATGTAATTGAATAAAAACTTAACCTCTTGTGTAAGAGAGAGGGGTGACAGTAGTTTTTGGTGGTGGCAAATTGGAAGAAAGGCTCAAAAGGATCAAGGAACCCCTCCTTATTTGATATGAGACTTTGAAATGTTCATTCAATCTTTTCTTAGATTTGCTTCCGCTTGATCTTGGCGAGAAATAAGGATCCTAATATATGAAAATACATTGAGAGCTCAAGGTATGCATTGACAAGATTATTCACTCATTATGCCCACCCTTGAATTAGAATTAAAACCTCTACCGAGTTCCCTTAAATATATATTTTTAGGACATGATGAAACCTTCCCTATCATTATTTCATCTCAATTGTCTGCTGCTCAAGAAAGCTCATTACTAGACATACTTAGACTACATAAAAATCTACACCTAGTTGGTCTATTGATGATATTCAAGGCATTAGTAGGAGAATATGTGAACATTGAACTTTTCTTGATGAAAACGTCAAACCATCTCAAAAATTTAGAGACATTTAAATCCTCATATGTATGAAGTAGTGAAGAAAGAAATTATGAAGTGATTGAAAGCTAGTTTTATTGATGCAATTTTCAATAGTCAATGCGTAAGCCCTGTTCATGTTGTGCCCAAAAAAATCTGGAATCACAGTACAAAAAAATGAACATGATAAGGAACTCTAGACTAGATTAACAATCGGATGGAGAGTCTGGATTGATTATAGGAAATTAAATTTAACCACTAAAAAAGATCATTACCCTCTACCCTTTGTTGATCAAATTTTAGAAAAACTTTCAGGATAAAAATATTTTTGTTTTATTAATGGTTATTTAAGCTATAATCAAATGCTATACATGAAGATGATTAAGAGAAAACCACCTTCACTTGTCTTGTTGGAATTTTTGCTTTTAGAAGGATGCCTTTTGATTTGTGTAATACACCAGCCACCTTTCAAAGATGTATGAGTGCTATGTCTTCCAAATTAGTGGGAGATTGTTTAAAGATTTTTATATATCCTCTTTCAATACATGTTTATCTAACTTGTCATAGGTGCTATAAATACGCGTGGAGAACAAATTGGTCATCAATTGAGAGAAATCCAATTAATGGTTCAAAAGGGAATAATGCTAGGGAATCAAGTCAGTAACAAGGGGTTGGAGGTGGACAAGGCTAAAATAGAAGTCATCAAGAATCTTCCTCTTACAAACCTCAAGCAACTTAAAGGTTTCCTCGGCCACGTAGGCTTCTATAGGAGATTTATAAAAAATTTTGTCAAGATCTCCAAACCCTTAATCAATTTAGTTTCCAAAGATGTCGATTTTGTTTTTGATTCTAAAGCTTCAGCTGCCTTTTTATATATGAAAGAAGCCCTTATTTATGCACCCATTCTTCAATCTCTCAATTGGGATTTACCTTTTGAATTAATGTGTGATGCTTCTAATTTTGCAATAAGAGTGATCTTGGGTCAAAGGGTAGATAGGAAGTTGGTGGGCATCTATTATGTTAGTAAGACCTTGGGAGAAGCACAACTCAACTATTTAACCATATAGAAATTAGTAATTATTTTTGCTTTAAAAATTTTTTGTTCCTATTTATTAGGTGGTAAAGTTATCTTTTCTGATCATACAGCTTTGAGATTTTTACTTAGTAAGAAAGAAGCTAAATCGAGATTAATGAGATCGATATTATTGATGTAGGAATTTGATATAGAGATTAAAGATAGGAGAGGGTGTGAGAATGTAGTTGCAGATCACCTTTCATGATTAATTTGTGATTCACCCTCATTAATTTATGATCAATTTCTTGATGGACAGATTTTAGGAATGGAGGCTATAAGGATACCGTGGTATGCCTATATAGAAAATTCTTTGATTTTGAGATATATACTAGAGGATTAGGATTTAAAGGAGTGAAAATGATTCTTCAAAGAGGTAAAATATCATTTTTGGCAAGAACCAGAACTATTTCATCAAGGAGTTGATCTTATACTCATGAGATGCGTTCCATATGAGGAATAATGGAAAATTTTACAAGCACGTTGTTCCTCCCCATATAGTGATCATTATTTTCATAAGGTCACGACATCCAAAATATTACAAGTAGGATTCTATTGGCCAACTTTGTAAAAAAATTATTATGAATTTTATAGTGTTTGTTTGAAATGCCAAGTTGCAATAAATTTACGGAAGTAAGATTATATGATTGGCAACCTATTATTAAAGTGGAAGTATTTGACTTATGAGGAATTGATTTTATGGGGCCATTTGCAATTTTTGAAGGATATGAATATATTTTGATGGGAGTGGATTATGTGTTGAAATGGGTTGAAGTGGTTCTCACTAGATCAGCTGACCACAAAGTGGTTTTGAAATTTATTATACAATATATTATTAGTAGGTTTGGATGCCCAAAAGCCATTATCAGTGATGGAGGAAGCCATTTCAACAATTTCCAATTTAAAAATTTATTAAAAAAGTATGGAGTCCATCATAACATGAGGACACATATCACCCTCAAGCTAATAGGCAAGTTGAAGTGAGTAATAGAGAGATCAAGAAGATGTTGATGAAAATAGTGAGTCATAATAGGAAGGATTAGGTAGGTAAACTCTATGATGCTTTGTGGGCTCATAGAATGGCATATAAAACCCTTTTAAGAATGTTGCCATATATAGTTTATGGTAAAGTTTGTCACCTTCTAATTTGTCACCTTCTAATTTATTGGGCTATTAAGAAATTAAATCTCTCTTTAGATGATGCAGGGAAGAGTCGCATGATAAAACTACCTGAGCTCCAAGAGTTAAGGAATGAAACTTATGAAAATTCCGTCATCTATAAATCAAGAATGAAACACTTTCATGACAAGGTTTTAAGAATGAGAAATCTTTATGAGAACCAATGAGTTTGACTTTATAATTATTGATTGAAATTATTTCTAGGGAAATTAAAGTTCAGATGAGATGGACCATATATTATCAACGAGCTTTTTGACTCTAGTGCAGTACTCATCACCAAACCAAAAATAAGAAAATTGTTTACAAAAAATGAACAAATGTTAAAACTTTACTTAGAAGTGGAGGAAACATTGAAGATAGTGGAGATCACCCTTGAAGAACCACTTGATCTATCATCTATCCTTAGGTCACCTACAAGAAATCCCATCTCTTAGTAATAAACTTTAGAAGATCTTCCTTTGTCTCGATTTAATTGCAAGTTTTGGTTTTTCTTTTAGGTTCTTTCATCACAAGAGCCATCATTGTTTCATCTCTATTGTATTTTGTTTTGTCTTCTTCCATTAGATAGAAAAATCATCGCCAATAGCCCTCTGAGCTAGTGGCAACCACGATTTGTATGGAGGATCATCACTTACAAAATTCGGTTTACAAATTCTCTACCCATGATAGTATTACATGTATTAAGGATAATGCACATACCACATTGAGGGGGGTGTGGGGTTATATATGGCAACATATGTATATTCCATTCATCCAAATCACTTGGAAATTCATCCATTTTCTTCGACTCCAAAATAGTGTTAGTAAGAAGTTAAGCTCTTGCAACAAATCAAAAGTATCTCTAGATGGTATGAGTTATGGATCTAGATACTTTTGGATAGCTTCTAAGTGGCGAGGATATCTAGTAGGTGGGGAATAGATTAACGAATCAAAAGGTAGAAGTACTATCATTGTTGAAAGGTTAGATGAATGAATAGAGTGTCCTTATATATCCTCTAGTAGGTTGACCCGATCCCACTCACATGTCTAAGGTCATCACAAGATGGAATCCTCATCAAGGAAATAAGTGGTCATTTCTTCAAGTCCTAAGGACAAAGGCATCATTCAATGAGGAATTATAAGCGTAGTTTTAAAAATTATGCACATATCCCTAACTTCACCTTCTATCACTATGATATGACTATTCCCCAAGCCTTTCTATTTCCTTATTTGTGATGTAGTGTGACATCTCTTTTCCTCCTTTTATTCTCTCCAATTTCTCTCTTCATCCTCTAATTTCATTCATCTATCTACTTTGTGTACTAAATGCATTTCAATTAGATGTGAGAAAGGATTTAAATTTATGTGACCATGATAAAAAGTGGGCAATTCACCTAGTGTCATGCATGAAATGAAATGTTGTTTCTATTTTGCCTATATCAAAAAAAAAGAAAACAAAAAAAAGAAGAAGGGGAGACACAAAAAAAAAAAAGAAGAAAGAGAGAAACAAACTACATGAGCTGTTCTCTAGTATCTCTTTAAGGTTTTTTTATGATGAACTGCCCACATGTGTTTATATCATTATCATGATCCTTATTCTCATGAAAATGTAGTTGACCATTTCTCCCATCTCCTCTTTCTAGTCTATCTCCCCTATTTCACTCTAAAATCTTGGGAATAGTCTAGTGAAGGCCATAAGACCCTCACCTATATCTCCTCATATATACTTGCATACTTTTTCTTGAATCACCACTTCCTTCTTTTTTCTCTTGACCATTTTTGTTACACAAGAATATCAACACTTGTATTTTATTGATTCCAAATTGAGCCTATGCTTAAGAGGAGGAGAAGAATGACCACTTTTTATCCATGGGAGAGAGGAAACTAATGAGACAATTAGGTAGTGAGTAGCTAACCATAGTGAGAGAGAGAGACCTTATTGGTGAGACGTACGAGGGCCACCTTGCATTAAGAGCATAAGGTCTTTTCCTAATGACAATATCATACCTAGAGAAAATCAATTGACCTCCTCATAATCACCAACTCCTTTTGACACAATAAGAAGTGAAACTTAAGTGTTGTGAATTCTATGGGGATATTCATACTTAAAGTAGCAATTGATACTTGTTACACTTCACATTAGTGCTCTTTTGTTTCAAAAAGATGGATAGATGATCCAAGATGAACTTAATATACATTGCTAATGGACTAACAATAATTGAAATTGGGGGGTGCTGATGATGGAATAGATGGCATGTAATTAACCTCATTTTCTTGACTACATTAACATGAATATCTTGTAATTGTCATGTCAATAGGTTGGAATACTTGAATATTTCTAAAACTTGGACAGAATTCAACACTTGCATGTATTGAGAAATCATAATAATGATTATGAGTAATTGCTTGACTTCTATGAAGTCAAACAATTTGACTACTAATGAGTACCATTTTGTCTAAGTTTCAATCAACTAGGAGTAAAGGATAGCTAAGAAGAATTTCAGTTGAAATGTATGCTTGTAGCTAGTCAGAGATAGAGAAAGAGCAATTAGAGAGATGATAAAGGATTGATTAGGGGTATTAGGGTCCTTACGTGAATGTAATTGAATAAAAACCTAACCTCTCTTATAGGAGAGGGGGGCGGTGATAGTTTTTGGTGGTGGCAAACTAGATGGAAGGCTCAAAAAGATCAAAAAACTTCTCTTTATTTGATATAAGACTTTGAAATGTTTATTCAATCTTTTTCTAGATTTGCTTGTAGGCCGCCTGATCTTGGTGAGAAATAAAGATCTTAATCTATGAAAGGTATTGAGGGCTCAAGGTATCATCGTCAAGAAGGAGAAGGCTCATCTCATAATCTGTCTCATTCACGCCATAGTCTATAGTTTTTTTGTTTATACTTTACTCCTCTTTTCTCAAAACTAATCTCACTTTTTTTAAGTCTTGGATAAAAGTTTAAAATTGAATTTTGACCTCCTTGTGGATTGACCCCTTACTCACTCAACATTGAGTATAAATAGTAAGTAAAAAGAAATAATATCATATTGTTGATTAAGTTTCAATCAAATAACGACAAAAATTTAGACTTTATCAACATCCTTGTCTTTCTAAACTTTAAAAAGTATTATCATAGATTTCTCTTTCTGAGTTTGTGTACAAAATATGTCACTTGGACAAACACCATCATTCTTCTTGTGTTGTGTCACCATTTCCTCCACCAAACCCTTCGATTTAGTTCACTATGATATTTGGGTTCCCTCTTATGTACTAACTCCATCTAGTACTATTATTATATTATATTTGTGGATGATTAGTCTCAAGTCAGTTGGCCTTATCCCTTAAAATATCACTCTCAAGCCCTCACTACTATCCAACACTTTATAATTGAAATCATCACTCAACATTCTACTTACCCTAATATCCTTTGCACCAATAATACTCTTGAACTAGTTCAAGATGCTTTTTGTACCTTTTGTACTGAACATGGCCTTATCTATCAAATCATTTATCCTTATACCTCTCAATAGAATGATATTACTAAATAAAAACATTAACACCTTTTAAACATCATTTGTACACTTCTTATCAAAACAAATGTCCCTCACTATATGGTTTGATGCCTTCATGACTACTACTTACCTTTACGATTACCTTCTCTCTTCTCTCCTTGGTGGAGCTATTCCCCTTCAATGTCTTTATCTTGAGATTACTATTTTTTCCCTTCCTCCATGTTTTTGGATGTACTAACTTTGTCCATGACCCCACTCCATCTCTCTCAAAACTTACTCCTTATGCTCTCAAATGAGTATTTGTCAATTACCCACACACACAAAAGGGTTATCATGTCTATCTACCCAAATGTCATCATTACATTGTCTCCGTCGATGTTACATTTCTTAAACACACCCGATACCTTTCCTCTTCAACCACTCATTCTCACACCTCCCCATCCCTAACACTTAGTCTTCCCTCACTCTCATCCACTATCCTTACTTTGCTCACTATAGTTATGACTGAGGATGCCCCATCTATCACTTAAGATATGCTCCATATTATTCTCATTGAAGAGGTTCCAATAGACTCATTATCCCCACCAATGTGGCCACCAATCAGCTCATGCCCAAAGGACTCCTCTCCACCATTAATAGATTTGTCCCCCTCATCCATTGATGACCTTGATCTCCTTGATCTTATGATTGCCTTTTAAAAGGGTATAAGTTCTTGCACTCTCCATCTTCTTTCTCTCCTTGTTAACTATGATTGCCTTCATTTTATTTTTTATATCTTTGCTTTGTTTGTGAACTCTAAATTGTTGCCCAAAATACATCTTGAGGCTCTCTGAGTACTCAAGTGGAAGGCCACCATAGACTTGGAAACACATACCTTAATAGACTGTGGCATATGAGAACTTGTGCCTTGTCCCTATGATGCTAACATTGTGACTTATAAGTGGACTTTCATCTTGAAATTGAATCCTGATAGTTCCATTTCTTGTCACAAAGCTTGATTGGTTGCTCGTGGTTTCACACAAATTTATTGATTATATGAAAACTTTCTTCCCGATTATCAGACTACACTCCATTCACATCCATCTATCTCTAGCTGTCCACTTGACTTGGTCTCTCCACCAATTATACATATCTAACACCTTTCTTTATGAAAATTTAGATGAAGAAATATTTATGGAGCAACCTCTAGGGTATGTTGTTATCGGGGAGTTGTCTCAAGTATGCTTGCTTTAATGTGTTGTCTATGGGCTTAAGCAAAGCCCTCATGCTTAGTTTGTAAGGTTTAACTATCTTTTTATTATTTATGGCTTCACTTTGTATATTGTGGATATATTAATGTGAAAGGACATATTTGAGGGCATTTTGACCATTTATATTGACTATATCTTATTAATGAGTAGTAATACAACATACATCTTTGCTACAAAGGATTATCTTCATCAACACTTTACAATACTAGATCTTGAGAAACCTTGTTATTTCTTTAGGATTGAGTTTGCCTATCAACAAGATAAATTGACACTTTCTCAAAGGAAATATGTTATAGACCTACTTCAAGAGATGAGTCTTCTAGGTTACAAATCAAAATCTTCACCAATGGAGGCTTGACCCAAATTTTAAGATGAAATCTCAATGCTATTAGAAGACGTCAATCGATATTAGAAACTAATTGACAAATTGATTTATCTCAATGTTATTTGCCCTAACATTATTTATGTCGTAAGTGTACTCAATCAATTCATATAGAAACCCTACCTAGAACATTGGGAAGGTGTTTTATAAGTATTGGCCTATATCAAGCAAGCTCCAAGTAAAAGGTTTATCTATAGACATCATGATCATTTTCATATTGAGGCATTTATGATTTTGGATATGATTGGAACAAAAGAGATTGGAAGTCTACTACTAGTTACTATATCTACATTGATGAAAATCTAGTCACATGGTGCTCATAGAAGTAGAAGGTAATATGTCGGTCTAGTGCAGAGGCTGAATATCAAGCTATGATTCAAACAACATATGAGATTTGGCTACGCTCCTTATTAGTTAACTTGGGTTTCACTACTTAAATACCTATGCCCATGTATTATGACAACCAAGTAACAATTTTCATCATAAGAAACCTTATATTTTATGAACAAACTAAACACATAAAGATTGACTACCACTATGTTCGTGATAAGGTGTTGCAAGGTGTCATCTCTACACCATGTGGCCTCTTCCAATTAGAAGGTTGATATCTTCACTAAGAGCTTTGGTAGTGTTTCATACAACACCCTATGTTTTAAGTTGGGTATATTTGACTTATATGCTCTAACTTGAAGGGGAGTGTTAGGTGTCTCTTCTACTTCTTCTTCCACACCTCTTCCCCTTCATCCTTCAAATCCTTTCATTTTCATCTTCTCCATCTCTTCTTCTTCATCTTCTCCTACCTCTCCACCTTCCTTCTATCCCTTATATAAAACCATGTACCCCTCACTTGTAAGATATGCAAATCGTATCTTCTCTCTCCATCTCTTATCCCCTTCTCTCTTCACAAAATAAAGCACAACAATAAGGAAGGTACCATTTTAACATTGAAGCTTAAATGTAAAATTTTCAAACATCATTTCATACATGAAGACATTATGAGGAAGCATTTATAATGAGGTTAGAAAGATAATCTAGTGTTTTTGTGTCTAATGTGGGGGTGAAAGACTCATATAGTTTGTTGTGTAATAGATTTGTTGATCATGTGATGTTTGGCTGTATTCTTTAATGGAGAATAACAAAAATCAAAGGTAGGGACCCTTAGACAATTCATGCAACCTCAACATGTATTAGACTTTAAATATGAGTATTGACATAGAATAATAGGGGATCCAACATGTAGGACCTGCAATCATTATAAACCTTTGTATTAGAGATGATGTTATGTACTCTTTCCTACAACTTCTCATACTATACCAACACACTAAAATCCAAATAGGAATAAAAAATGTTGTCAATATTATGAAGAATAATGAAATATTGTCTATACACATACAAATGGATGCTTTCAGAAGGAAGCCATTGAAGGTTGTCCACAAATGTCTTGACTTAGTCAAATCAATGTGTGTTAGCCTCTCTAGCCAATTAGTGTACCAACCCACTATGTTGACCCAAATCAATATGTATAGATCCAATAGTTGTGGTGACCTATAGCAGACTGTGTAGACCTAGTATACAATATATTAGTAGAAAAAATTTAAAATCACTAAAAAATGTTTAAACCTAATAAGAATTTAATTATCCCCTCTTTTGGTATATGATATAACCAATAGGAGAACCAATAAGATTTCAACAATGACTAGTACAAAATATATTAATCTAGATAGTAAACATTCCTTTAGAGTACTAACCATTTATTTTTACAATGTCTTTCAAAATAAAGATATTACAATTCATACATTCAAATCTAATGTACATCAACTTATATCACAAATTTAGAAATAAATATAAATTTTCATATTGAATGAGAGATACATTATTTTCATCAGCATAGTTAAAATCAATGACTGATATGAAAAAAAATTAATATCTCTAAATGGTGTGAGAAGATGATGTTGGATTGAAAATATTTTCCTTATTCATTAAAATGCTAAACATTACTCAAGTTAGAATGATTAGATGTTAAAAAATGTCATTATGGGGTCTATACTTAAAGCATAATCAAATAGTGCATGTGTCAATTCATGCAAACTTGAGATGAAAGTAGTGAAACTTGTATGATCAGTATTAACACATGGAATGATAGAAAGTAAGGAATTTGTGTGTCAAGACTTGGACAGGAGGTGTTAGTATTTGACATAATAGATATATTTGAGACAACATTAGAAAAGATGGAGTTTTTGTGTTAAGGTTTGGAAAAGAGAATTGTTAGTATTTGACATGGCAATTACATTTGAGACAATGATGGAAAAGAAGGAATTTGTGTTAAGACTTTGAGAAAATAAGTGTTACTATTTGATATGGTAGTTACATTTTGAGAGTTGATATACAACTTCAATTTCTAACACTTGTAAAATTGTAGTGGTCATATTAATCAAAATGGCAACGAAATATCAAAAATATGAAAGTAATTCTTTCTTGCAATTAATTTTTATGAAAGACATCAAGCTACAACGGATCATAAATGAAAAAGTTTTGCTAGGTGGTGCGAATTGACAATGGCGGAGCCATGGAAAGCATCTCTCTCTCTCTCTCTCTCTATCTATCTATGAAGCTGACAGATCTTAGGTAGGAGACTTAAGCGGCACCTTAGGACTCCAACTTGTGAAAGGTTAGCAGGAAACCCAGTGGAGGAGATATCTGATGAAAGGTTTGGGGATTAGAGTAGGTGTATGTTAGATTGAACAAAAAAAAAGCTTGTTTGCATCATCATGTGATTGAATTATGCTCACGGTTTGTCTTTACCAGTGGCGATTGCCATAAATCTTCGACCTAGACCTAGCTAGCACCTTCATATGTGACACACTTGGCTCTCACCTAGCATATTGCTGAGTCAATGACCAGCCACTTCGTCACCTGAAAATGGTGGGGGAAAAGATAAAAGTATGTCATTAAAGTAAGATTTTAATTTCTTACATGCGAACAAGGTTCTTGCTTGACCGATGCCCCCCCAATACTCTCCCACGCTCTGACCGGAAATTACCGAAGGAGAGGAAAGTGGGAGAGAGAGAGAGGTTGAAATAATTGCCAGGGGAAATTATGTTATTGGACATGTTCATGTGAACCACATCTCAATCCTTGAAATTGGCCTTGCACCGGAATCCTCAACAGCTACCTCACCGCCAGGAAGTCAGTCGGACCACTTGGCTACTCCTCTGCGACCAAAACGCTGGGCAATCTTCCTCAGCGGCTGGCAGTTCTCAGAGACCGAACGGCTCAGATGAGGCCAACCTCCCACCAGTCTCTCTGAGATAGGTTTCATTGTTTGGACCTGAGATGAGTAGATCTCTCTCTCTCTCTCGTTCCCTCTTGACTTTTATCTGCGGCTGGGAAGTGGGAGGCCCGATAAGTAGGAGTTGATGATGAGGAGGGACTCGCGTGGTTTGTTGAGGGGGACCAAATGACCCGCCCCTCTCACCGTCGCCACCGTCAGCCCTTGGTACTCCACGAATCTCCCTCCAACCTGTGCCTCGAAAGAGGTGTTTGTATATTTAAGCATATGCTCGTGTATATATATATATTTGTAGAGAGAGGAGAGAAAGAGAGAGAGAGAGAGAGAGAGAGAGAGAGAGAGAGACCTGGCCGCGGTGATACCAAGGACGCCACTGAGCTCTGGGTGGGAGACCAAGAGACTCCACCCAATACCTTGTTCCGATGACTGGAACCCTCCCGTCGGCGTCCCCACTGTCGCTCTCCTCCCCCACACAAAAGCCAAGGGGGTCACTTGTCAGATAGTGAGGCGACAAAGCATACTGCAGAGAGAGAGCGAGCGAGCGAGAGAGAGAGAGAGAGAGAGAGAGAGAGAGAGAGAGAGAGAGAGAGAGAGAGAGAGAGAGAGAGAGAGAGAGAGAGAGAGAGAGAGAGAGAGAGAGAGAGAGAGACCTGTAGACCCAGATCCTCATTCCGGCGGCGATGAGCTTGAGGTAGATGTGGGTCACGGAGAGGACGGTGTAGTTGTAAGTCCTCAGTATGGAATCACTGCAAGAAAACAAGGGCAAAAGACGAACAAAGCTCAGAACAGACTTATCCAACCCTGTGACTGAACCCATCGCTGGTCAACCGCGTCTCACTCACTTGCAAACCTTCCACCTCCTGTTACCGCTGCCAATGGCGTCGGCGTGAAGCGATCGTCTAACCTCAGCCCTGTTGAAGTACTCCTCCGCGTACGCCGAGTAGCAAGGGTCATAACCCCCAGCACCCATCCTCGTCGTTCTCAACGCTACCATATTCTCCACCGCTGCTGCCGCCGCCGACGGCGAAGAGGGCGTCGAATTGCACTTTGGTGCATATATGTTGTAGATGTCGATCTCCCGGTACTGCCGGAAGACTCTTTCCATGGCGATGGAGCACTCACTGGACCACCTGTAATGCCGGAAGTCACAAACTCGGCTGGCGAGCCGGAAGAGCTCGTCGGAGATGACGGTGTGGCTCCACGCATACTCCAGCAGGCCCTTGGAATCGTAGTAGTCTTCCGTCTCCGGGTTTCCTACCTGAGAGGAGACCCTTTATGAAGATCCAATTCTTCCTCAGACGTAATCTGAATTGAGTAACTTCTGAAGCAGGTCTCTTACTATGAATCCTCTCAGGTTGATCCGCGAGAACTTCCCAGAGGTGTCTTCGTTCCGATCGTAAATAAGCTCTGCAAGCTGGGGGACGTAGTGACCTGCCACAGAAAGGAGATGGAAGCTCCCTAAATGGGACCAAACAGGGAGGAGAGAATGGGGCCGTTGCCTCCGTACAAACTCCATCAGAGTGTTTCTGTAAACCTAACTATCTTCGTCTACAGATATATCTGGTTTCTGATGGTAGAATTTCTCTATGTGGCTTTTCAATGGATCTCTCTCTCTCTCTCTCTCTCTCTCTCTCTCTCTCTCTCCCCCCCTCTCTCCCCACCCCTTCCTCCCTCATCCCCTTCTCTCCCTTTCTCTGTCTGATTTCAGCGGTAGGCACCGTAAACCTCTCCTCTCTGCGCCGCGACCGCTAGTCTGGCGTAACCATGCTTTTCTAGGTTACCTTGGAATTTTCTCAGAAGATGACAATCTACACTCACGGAGGGCTCTAAGCACACTGGTCCAATGCCAGACTCTCTTTCTCATTCTCTCTCTCCCCGCTTTCCAGGTGGAGAAGCTCGTGATGAAGGAAGAAATACAAAAGTGGGCAAACATTAGCCGCAGTTTATCTTACTTACCGGCGTAACTCTCTCCTGATATATAGAAATCATGGGACTTGTACTGAGGAAATCTCTCATACCAATTGACCAGAAACTCGTAGGCATCCTCAGCTGCACAGCTCCATGAGTCATCTCCTTGGGAGGAGTTAGAGAGAAAAAGGAAGGGAGAGAGAGAGAGAGAGAGAGAGAGAGAGAGAGAGAGAGAGAGAGAGAGAGAGAGAGAGAGAGAGAGAGAGAGAGAGAGAGCTTATGCCCATTACCGACAAGCTCATCACTCAGCTTGTTGAGATCAGAGGATGTGTTGGTGTAAGAGAATCCGACTCCGACGGGAGACTCCAAGAATAAAAGATTGGCCTCTGCAAGAACATGTAGAGTCTTCAGATTCTATACAAAATGAGAATCCAGTCTTCATAATATGAATGAAGGCCATATAGAGAAAAAGCTATTTCCATGAAGACAAGAGGAGAGAGAAATACGCTGGACGACGGACCTTGATTCCAAGCATATCTATTGAACTCAAGCCCATTTCCATCTTTCTTTACCCTTAAAGGACCCAGCTCCACAGCTGCCCCATAGCCAACGGAAGAACAGCCAGGACCTGTGAATAGATATATTCATATAGACAGACAGACAGGTAGATATATAGATGATAGATAGACAGATATATAGATAGATAGATAGATAGATAGATAGATAGATAGATAGATAGATAGATTGAAAGCGAGAGAGAGGAGAAGAGATTTCTTCACGTTCAGAAGACATGAGCAACATAACCAATCGACAGGCAATACCTCCATTGAGCCAGAGAAGAAGAGGTCTACGGGAGGGAAGAGTCTGAGCCACAAAGAACCAGTAGAAGAGGGCTCTCCCACTCTCCCGGTCCACGGTGATGAAGCCCGAATACTGCGAGATGGGTCGTGGGCTGGGGGGCTGCCCGGGAAGATTCACCACCCTGTGAGACTCCTGGGAGCGGTCTCCTCCCAGCCATGGCGGTTCTTCTGCACTTGCGAGCAGGCAGATGGAGAGGAGATGGGAGAATGCTGTAAAGACAAGAGAGAGAGAAGAGAGGGATGGGGTTCTCGCTTCATCTGCCATCGTAGGCAAGAGCTGTCAGGGATGAAAGAAAAATAAAGGGTTATAAGGGGAGCTGAGAGGCGCAAGTGGGCTTGCCTTCTGACAGGAAAAAGGGAAGGAGATCATCGGTTTTGATGCCTTCCAGCGATCAAGACATACAGAAATCGTGCCACATCAGCAACAATAAGAATAGCGGCCTCAATTACAATAATAGGTAACTTGCGATTACAAAGACATACATTTCGGCTCATTGTCAACTAGTTTTTGGTAGAAATGTCCAATCCACAATGGATAGATAGTTCAAGCACATCGTATTAAGTTTTGTAGCAATGAATATGAGGCTGTTCTTACACAGTGTATAAATACATCCTAATCATAGAAGTAAGCACCTGGTTAAGTTTTCATTAGAGTCTAGATAAGGGCTCCTTAGTTGAGTTCTTCTTCACACAACCTCGTCTTCTAAGAAAGGCAATATTGGGCCCCTGAGACAGGGACACAAGGTCCAAATTTTGTTTTTCTATTTTTAAGAAAATTTTTTGATTATTTGTTAAAGTAATTTTATCAGATTCAACATAGAAGTTTTACAAGTTCTTTCTATTAGTATCAATTGGACCATGGGAGGAATAAACGGCAATGAAGCCTTTTTTTTAAGGTTTACAAAATAGTCTCACTTAGTTTGGTTTTATGTGAACAAGGTGGATCAAGTTTTTTTGGATAGTATACTTAGTGGGTAACTCTTTAATGAAAACATTGTGACTTATCATGGTTTCACTTGAAGCCCTGCTACATACTCTTTTAAAACATACCTCCTGTCGGTTTTGCTGTTCTCCTTGCTCATAAATGTTGCCACATAACATCAATTTTTTACCACCAAATTAAAATTTTGGTTCTAATTTATTCACCATTCATGGTTCAAAGTCCTAGAAATAGTCAGAGGTATTAGAATTCCTATATTTAATCAAATGTTTTTTTCATTAAGAATAAGTACAATACAAAGGCAAATCTTACATCTCAATGGAAATAAGACACCTTTCTTGGTGTAAGTTTGTTTCGATGGGACTACACAAGAACCAACAAATGAGATGAATTGGTTATTTTTTCTCTATAAGTGATGTTAGAAAGAAATCTAATGCGAGAGATGAGGGAGATCATAATTCAAGTGAGTTCACTCCGCCTTATAGACAAACAAATGGATCAATCAATACAGCCATGTAATTAGTAATGAAAGTTTTTTTTTTGTCATTAAGAACAAGTACACTATACTGTTAAGACAAATCGTACATCTCAATGTGATGAGATACTTTTTTGGTGCAAAAGGAATCAAGGAGTGAGGTGAATCAATCTGTGTTTTTTCTAATGAGTGATGATAGAAAGAGATCTAACGTGAGAGATGCAGGACATCATAATTCAAGTGAGTTCACTCCAACTTATAGACAAACAGATGGATCAATCAACACAGCCATGTAATTAATAATGAACTTTTTTTTGTGATTAAGATCAAATACACTATATTGTTAAGAAAAATTGTACATCTCAATGTAGATGAAACACCTTTCTTTGTGTAAGGATTTGTTTTGATAAGACTACAAAGGAATCAAGAAGTGAGATGAATCATTTTGTGTATTCTCTAATGAGTAGTGCTAGACAGCAATCTAATGCAAAAGATAAGGGACGTCATAATTCAAATGAGCTGACTACACCTTATAGACGAATTAATAGATCAATCAATACAACCATGTAATTAATAATGAAAGAGTCTTTCTATCATTGAGAACAAGTACACTATATGTGTAAGGCAAATCTTACATCTCAATGTTGATGAGACACCTTTCTTGGTGTAAGTATTTGTTTTCATGGGACTGGAAAGGAATCTAGATGTGAACTAATCCATATAATGCGATAATCTAATGCGAGAGATAAGAGATATCACAATTCAAGTGAGTTGACTCCACTATATAGATGAATAAATGAACTAATCCATATAACCACAAAATTGATAATTTTTAGAATATAATAATTAATAGTAGGTGTCAAGTCTCTCTTGTAGATTCATGACTCTAGACCTTGAAAGTTGTAGTAGAGTTTCGGTTGGGTCAATGTTGTTCAAATCAATTTTGATTGATCTCAACTATGTGTGAAGCTTTGTTGGAAGCCAGTAGCCACTAAAATAATAAATGCTACATCAAAATGACTTTCTTGCAGTCATAATATAGTGCGGTTTATTATGACCATAGATTTTTTAATTTATTACTCACGTTGTCCAGAACATTTTTCATTGATCTCAAATTTTTTTGGGACTTTTTTTGGAGGTTAGAAGCCACATGCAATAAGTACTTCATTGAAATGACCTGATTTGCCATCCAAGATTTTCTTTGTTTTTAAAAATTATTTGGGGTTCTCAATAATAGGGATTTAAAATTGTAAAATGCCTACAAAATAATCTCTCTCTATCTCTCTCTCTCCCTTTCTCTCTCTCATCAGGGTGGCCACAAGTCAAAACCCTCTCGGATTGTAGGACACACGCAACGGCGCAACCTTGAATCGTGGGACCCGGAAGGTGAGCGGAGGAGAAAACGGGGGTTGTGAGGAAGGGGTCTCTTCTTCCAGCAAGGCCGCCGGCGGGGGCAACGTGGAAAGGAGCGCAAGCCCACCATGAGAGCTCTCGCCGCCGACCTCCTCTGTGCGAGCCCCTCCCCAGGGGTTAAGCTCCGCCTTCGTCCTCGCCATCGCCCTCTTCCTTCGTTCCTCGGTTTCCCCTGGGGATGGGGGGGCGTCTCTTCTACCTCCAGAATCCCAATCCTCGCCGCCGGTTCCTCCCCCTCCTCCCCCACCGCGTCGTCTGGTTCTCCGGGGCTGTACTCCGCCAAGACCTTCGAGCTCACCGCTGGTAACGTGGATCTGGTCCTCGAGGACGTCAGGCCCTACCTCATCGCGGACGGGGGCAACGTCGAGGTTGTCTCGGTGGAGGATGGGGTCATCTCCCTGAAGCTCCAAGGTCGGGAAGCTCATCTCCTCCACTTCCCCGTATTTTTTTCTTCGTTGCTCGTTTCTACTTCGTCGTTCTACGTTTCCGGTACGATTCGCTGGTCGGACTGACGATTGATCACCGTCTTCCCTCCTAAAGCTCGTATGAAATCCTGCAACCGATTCTTCTGAGCTCATTCCCGAATCATATGTTCTTCGCATCATTCTTTTCTGCGTAATAATCTAGGTCCAGTAGAAACTGATCGCGGGTGTCGATCTGATTTCACTTTGGTGGAGCCATCTGCGGCAAGCTGTGAAGCTCCGAGATCAGCCGAGTGGCCCTCCATTGAAGAAGATGAAGAACAGAATCTGGCCATTGAGCTTCCTCGGGTACATCCATCTCAGCACAAGTCCTTGTTCCATTCGACGTCCCCGTGCGGATTCTTCTACGCATCCTCTGTGGTGGCGGTGCCACACTCGAGTTTCCCGCTGACTTTACAGTCCTCCATAGATATTGTGGATGATCGAATCGGGTTTTATTAGAAAACCCCAGTAGAAGATGAGTTCCCCGTTGACCTTACAGTACTCGATGGATATTGTGGATGATCGAATGGGGTTTTATTAAAAAGCCCAGTGGAAGATAAAGAGTTCCTCGTTGACCATCCAGTCCATGGATAGTTTGGCTGATCGAATCGGGTTTTATTAGAAAAGCCCAGTGGATGATTAGAGTTTCCCCTTGACTTTACAGTTCATGGATGTTGTGGGTAATCGAATCGGTCTTATTAGAAAAACTGAGTGAATACAAGAGTTTCCCGTTGACCTTACAGTTTTCTGTGGATACTGTGGCCCAGTGGAAGATAGGAGTTCCCCGTTGACCTTGCAGTTCATGGACATTGTGGGTAATAGAATCGGTTTTGTTAGAAAAGCCCAGTGGAAGATGAGAGTTTCCCGTTGATCGCAGGTGCCCGCCTCCCATGGAGGTCTCGTGTTCTTGAGATCTTCTCCTACCCACTCAGTTGAACTGATTTTAATGGTGCTCGAGTTTGCCTTTTGCTCTTCTGTCCGTGGAAATTCTGGGTAATCGAATCGGTCTCATTAGAAAAAGCTGAGCGAGTGATCCTCGCCCACCATCAGAGCTGCATCGTATCTTGTTGGATCTATTCTTGTTTCTCCTTTTGGATGATCTGAAGCTGTGCTTTTTTCCCAATCTGGGTACACTTTCCTCCCTCCGCTGCCGTGAGGAGCTCTCATCTTTCCCTCTGCTCGTGGACTCCATTGATGATCACGGAGTTGTTCACGCCATCCACAGGATCCGGCTGTCTGCTCAGTTTAGAAGGGCCTCTAGTTAAGTACCTGTTTGACTTTTGGGGAGATGTCAACTTTCAATTCAGGGAGATCCGCTTCTTTAGACGAGATCATAACATGCCCGGATGCCACTTGGAGTTTTTTTTTCTTTTTTTAGGCTGGCTTGTTGAAGGCGGTACCTGATTTGGAAGTGGATTGTTGGTTAGATGCAGTATTTTGACTTCCTAATAACTTGGACAGTTGACAATTCGGTCGTCGGTTTGACTTTACAGGAGCATGCGGGAGCTGCCCGAGCTCGACAACGACCATGACGATGGGCATCGAGAGAGTCTTGAAGGAGAAATTCGGGGACGCGGTGAAAGAGATTCGCCAAGCTCCTGGTGAACAGCCGGCTGAGACAACAGTTGAGGTAAGCCCCCGTTGACTTTCGATGTTCCTCATCTTCTGATTAAAACTAGAAATAGATGCGCTGCGCCGTTGTGAATGAGTTCGTGACGCCCGCTTTGCCTTGACTGTCCACGTAGGCCGTCAACAATCACCTGGACATTCTGAGACCGGCCATCAAGAACTACGGCGGGAGCGTGGAAGTCATATCGGTTGATGGCGGGGAGTGCCACGTCAGGTACGTGGGCCCCGAGAGTATCGGCACCGGCATCAAGGCGGCGATCAAGGAGAGGTTCCCTGCTATCCTCAATGTGGTGTTCTCGGGTTAACTTCTCTCTCTCTTTCTCCTCTCTCTCTCTCTCCTCTCTCTCTCTCCTTCTCTGTGTCTGTTTTACAGTAGCCCCTGTAATCTCGGAGTATAAAGAACGCATTTTTTTCTGAAAATTTGCGAAGGACACGAGCGAGGAGAGATAGATATTACATTTTTGTATATTAAGAGGTGGCAAATCGGCAGGAGAGAAGAGAAACCCCGAGGCCGCCGCCGCCATCTTCTTCAAACGGGGAGAGAGCTACAGTGCTTCTGGATTAGGGTTGGAGCTCAATCGTCTGCGTCATGGGCACCAGCCACGGCCGTTCTGATCAGCCGAGACAGATCTGTGAGGAATGGCGTGTAGATGAAGTAGCAGGTGGCCGTCCATGTCACCAGCCCCTGAAAATCGCGCGGTGAGAAGATCGAACCGACTTCGTGGAGAAAATATGCTTGATTGGACATGAAATGCGGGAGAATTCGGCATCGCAGGAGCAGCAGTACCTCGCCGAAGATCTGGATGTTGGCGTTAGGGTACGTCCACAGGTGGAGCAGCCTGAAGAAAACGACTCGATCAGAGACGGGAGACGGCGGAGCTTGAAGGTTTTCTTACTCACTTGATGAGGGGGATCTCAGCGAGGGGGCAGAGGACCCCGACGATGGAGGCGATGGCGAAACCCAGCCAGGTGCCGTCGAGGAAGAACCAGGCGAGCTCCGCTAGGGCGAAGAGGATGTAGGCCTCGACATTATCGGCCACCCCGAGTCGGTACAGTTCGGCGCTCAGTTCCAAGAACGCCGCCAGAGCTCTGCGAGAGGGGAAGAATGAGGATGATGAGCCTGGCATTTTTCTTGAATTAGAAGGTTTTCAATGGAACTTTTCAATGCGGGAGGGGATTTCTTGAAGATCATGTCGAGAATGGGGGGGGGAGAGGACGACTCACACCAGCGAGGAAGCAGTTCTCCCTGGGCTCCCCTCGGGGACTCCGGCGGCTCTCTCGTCCAGATAGATCCGCAGAAGCCCGAATGTGGTGTAGAACGTCCCCAGCAGAAAGGGTACCTGACCATCCCGTGCAAGCCCACGGTTCAGAATCTATCCAATAGAGAGAGAGAGAGAGAGAGAGAGAGAGAGATGGGCGTACCCAGATGTTGGTGTGGAGAGGTCCAACGTCAATGGCGCCGTTCTGGTAGTTGAGGAGGGAGACCCTGGAGTGGATCCCGTCGAGGAGAGGGCCCAGGACGAAGCCGGAGCCGAAGAGCGGGAGGGCAATGGAGGGCCAGCTCTCTCTGAGGCTCTTCTTCCTCCGCTCCTTGCCCATGCGGCAGAAGGGCCGGGAGAGGCGGCGGGGTGAGGCGAGAGGGAAGGGAGAGAAACTAGTCAGAGCTACGAGAGTCTGCATCGTCTTCTTCCCGCTGAGCCCCAGTACCTTCTGCGGATTACGATCTCGGTATCCCCAACACTGCTGGCTTTTCACCCAACGGTGATTTCTTCGCAATCGTACTCAGTTTTCCTGATCTGTGGAAGCCAGTTGAGGGACGGAACTGTAGCGCCACGAAGTCCACAAGATATTTATCGCCCATACCTGGTGCGTCCTCGGTGGCTCGCCTTGGCGCTGCACTGGCTATTCAGAGGCTCGATGAGGGGTTCCTATTTGGCATGCAACACACCGAGAAACCATGCGTGTTCCACGTTCAGCAGGAGGTGCCGCGGCCATGAAAGAAAATTCAGAGCCGAGGAGCTTTCTCCTGATGTGCCTCACTCAGGCCGCTATGAATGGTCCTCAGTTATGGTCCACAGCCAGTTAGACTGCAGGCCATGGAGAATTCAGGCGCCGGGAGATGGTGGCGCAATTCAGGCCACGCTTCCAGCCCGCACTGCACACTTCGTTCAGCCCTGAAGATAGGTGCATCAAGTGACTCCCCTCCCCCTTGAGGGTAGTTCATTATGAAGCCCGTTGTCATATTGGTGTAGGCTGGGTCTTCTGACATTGGTTAAGAACTCATTAATCAATCACAAGGGAGAAGAGGCCTAATTTGTTCTACTTTAGCAGGTCTGACGTCCCATTAATGACTGTATGACATTTTTTGTCATGCCCTTCCAAAACTCCCTCCTCTGGCCTTTGTTTTAGGTTCTATATAAATGACATTGGGTAGGAGAATGGCTTGCGTAAAAAATGGCAAAATAAGAACAAGGATGTAGAGCTATAATACCTCAGAGTCACCATAAGCTGTTCATAGTGCACTGTTTTTTGACAGTTCTATTGTATAACGCCTCAAGATAAGGTAGTATTATTTTTCTTGCTTCAAAAGAAGCAAAACGCTACCTTTATGGAAGACATAAGTTTGTATCACAGGCAAGGGAACCAGTTAACACGGAATTTCACATTTCATTAAAAGGAAATGAAAAACTAGTGGCGGCACAAAATGACAAGCTTCCATCTTTTAGACGTCCATACCTCTACAGTATGAGGAGAGATCATTAGAGAAATTTATAAAGGTTTCATTTTTCTTCTATTCTAAGCGTTTTAGCAGCAGAAGGCTGTTATTACAAGTGTGTTGTACCTGCACATGGGGCTGATTCTCAAGCTACCAATCTAGATTAATGAACAAGAACTAAGTGACAGGTGGTTGCCTTATTGGATCTAGGAGTCTAGTGAAGCAATAGCAAGTTGATGACCTTGTGTTCAATGAGTGTACTTAGAGAGAGTAGAACTTTCTGAAGTATTGTTAGAAAGGTGGAGTAGACAAACCTCTACAAAAAAGATTGTGTTCATTTTCTCTTTAGAGAGACTTGACTCCCCTATCTACATAGATTTGAATGGAATGATGTGTATGTCTGAACTATGAAAAAAATTCATTCATCCCCTCATCTAAACCTTATTTGTCCCTCCTAACAGAAACAAAATAGTATTAAATCTTACATTTCTATATAATTTCACATTCCTTCATAACTACATTTGGAACTAATTTTTTTAACACTTCATTCAATAGCTTCTATTTTCAATGACACCAACAATAGTTATCAAAAGACTAGAATGATGTTATTTATCCAACCAGCTGTTCTAATAAATGTAAGGTGATCACATTAGGATCTTATGATATTAAGATCAATGGAGCTATCATTGGTCAATAAGAAAATAGATTTTATATTTCGATGGTAAAGGTATTACAACATGCTAACAAATTTAACAGAATTTTGAGTTGTCAAATGGATAAAAAACCTAAAAAAATGGGTTTAATAAATACAAGAATCTTACTGAAGCAATAATCACTTGATCATGTTCAATGTTTCACTTAAGATATTCGTAAAGTATATAAATTGTTAAACCTCTCTTTTTCATGTTAGTCATCTATAATAAGTTTACTAACTAAATTTTAATATCTCTCATTTGATGTGTCAAGCTCTTTCTCAACCTAGTATAAAAAAGGAACCAAACTTAGCACTTACTCTCGATTCTTTTGTAGGCTTCTATGAGCTAATAAAGTGAACACAAGATTATACATTAGTTGGTAAGACACACTAAACATACTTGAAGCAAGAGTGATAAGTCTTCATTATTGTTAGTTAATAATTAATTGACATGATAGTTTTAGCCTTAATTTATGATAAATAGACTTATATTTGTGTTAAATTATGAAAAGTGATTTTTGGTTGGTTAATGTGAACTTTTGGTTAATTACATAATATTATGTAAATTTATATAATTTTATAATCCTATTATTGAGATAAATGAAAAAAATAAAAGAAAAAGATAGAAAAAGAGGAGGAAACCACTAGCCAATCAGTCTTGCAAGTAGATCGGAGGCACAATAAGGCAGAGCCACGAGCAAAGGCTCGAGCAACTAAGGATGGACTAATAGGGAATATGTGTGCGTCACTTCCCTTCCATGTCATTGGTGGCTAGTTGGGCATGGGACAAGGAATGGTTGTACACACATGAGAGAGGAACTTGTTGATTATCAAATCTCGCACTATCATATATGCATCTCAAAATTTGGCACATAACTGATGTGAGACTAAACTAATGATCACAACCTCCCCAAAAGATTTTAATACCTAAAATACACTTTGATCATCAGGAAGAAAATATCTCTATGACAACACTTTATAAAGGTATTATAATACTTATTCCACTCTCTCTCTCTCTCTCGTATGTAGGTGACTAATGAGGAAATCATAATCTTCTATCAAGTGATTAAGCTGTTAGAATCATTCAATTATCATGATAAATATAATCAATGTGATTTGCAAAGTATCATTGTTAAAATTGGTGAATGATTCTAGACAAAAGACTACAAATTCATTGTGTAAATCATCTTTGATTGATTGACGAATGAGTCATCACCAATAAAAGGACGATCTTTTAGGAGACAAAAGTTTTAACCTCTCGAGAGCACACCAAATACAATGAACAGCCTCTTCTTACTACGTGGACTTGAGGATGAAGCCCCTAAGACACACTCCACCTCCATCCAGTTCATCTTCATCAAGTGATAGTCATCGAAGAGTTGCAAGTTGTCATTTTTCAACTTCACTGGGTGATAGCCGCTGGAGACGATTTGGCGACCCATTTTATTGATTTCTAGACTTCACAAGAAGATATAAAATTTTCCATATCATTTGTATCTAAGGAGAGCCTTCGAGGCCATAAAAATTGCATGAAATTCCTCTTGAACATGTAGAATTTTGGCCATCATTGTCGTGAAGCTAGAACTTTGCCTTTCCTATTTTAAGCTTCATTTTATCTAAATTCATGATACTTAGCGTGATTTCAAGTTTCTAGACCCTTCATCATTGAGTTATGATTCTTCTAGCTTTTATAAAACTTAATTTGACCCATTAAATTGATTATAATCAACTACATAAGAATTGTCGGGTGGGACTCTATTTCTACCTGATTCATATTTGTTGGGTGCTGACGTTATCTTGACTTCAACACCCTTATTTTTCTTTTTTGTGAATTCTTTAATATATTTTTATATTTATCATTAAGTCTAAAATTATAAAAAGTTGTATTCTTTTTGAAATATTCTGAAATATTATTGGATATTATATTACATCCTTGATAAACTTGAAAATTTTTCACTATTTTTGGAACCTTTTATCGAATTATAATTGATTTATTTATTCTAACATATTTTTAAAAATATAAAAATTGATATTTTCTAGTTTTATAAATTTTAAATTTGTGTGATTTATTATACAATGATTAAGTCATGTCAATGAGCTCTATCAAGTTCTAAACCATAAATGACAAAGATGTTTCTAGATTTTCCTCACTAGTGTGTCCTCCAAGCCTTCTAATCACTATAGATATTCAGATCTTCTACTTATATGGCTTACCTATCACCTTTCCCTCCTTATAGAGGCTCTAAATTTATGAGGTGCAGGGGATGAATAATTTCAAATTAGCAATGTTGGTTAATGGGTGAGATATACATGGTGGAGGTAACAAAGAAAGAGAAAGATAAATTGTTGGAGAGGAACCAATTGCTACTTCTATCTTTCTAGAAATAATGATGAAGAAAATATGGGCACTCTTCATAGTTTTCTTTGCTATGTTTTTGACAAAAATGGTCATGCCTAACATCTGTCAGATTAATACCCTTCTCCATCTCCAACATAAATGCTTGCAAAGAAATTTCTACAGGTCTATTTTAAAAATGTATGTGTCTTTCTGTTTGTTATCCCACCCAAACCAAATCAATGATACACTTTGATCAATTGTTGAATAAGAAACAGTAGAACACTTGAAAGGCATTACTAGTTTAGAAGAAAATGTACACATATTTGTGAAGTAAGAGGAATAACATCATTATTGATGGTAGATATGGAAATTCCAATCATACATTGTACCCTTTTATGGATTCCTTACTAAGGAAACAACTATATTAGTTAGCTTGACCTCAGTTAAGGATACGTCTTCCTCAGCTAGCTTCATGTATTTTGAAAATACAACTTCAATAATATCACCTCCAAAATGCCTCACTAGAAAAGGCTCCACCATTGCTTGTGTTATATTTGCAATGATTTGTCCAGTATTCAGTTTGGCATGCTCTGCAACAATTTTACTCCTGCTTTAAATACTTTTAGGCACTCCACCGAGAATGACCCCTGTTTATGAATCTCTTGTTCCACCTCTAGAGCCAAAGACAAGTAGAATGGCAAATTGAAAGAATCAAAGTTCTCCTCCTTGATGTAAGCCTAAATAGAAAGATTGACAGTCAATTTTCAAACATTTATAAGATGAAATAAATTTAAAACTAAATAATCATCCATATATGTATGCCTTCTTTACATACTCAGTTTGTCACCATAAAATTTTGTTTAATTTACATACTTATAATAGAGTATAGAAGTATATTCAATAAATATCCAGCAACCATATACAAAAATATATTTCACTAATTTTTACTGAGTATGTAAAATATAAATATAGGAACACGAACCTCTTGAACCAGATCCTTGAGCGCTCAAGATAACAGACTCCATATACAAACACTACATTCTTGGACGGGATCCAAACTTGTTCGGACTCCTAGAGTCAGTACCATCCGTCCACCAACACCTATTTCTTCTGATCGAAACCTTAGAAAACTTGAGAAGTCACTTTGGAACTGCCTTGCGTATGCTTCCACCACAGAGGATGGACTTTCCTCAGAAATATAAATGTTCCCTTTGTTTAAAACCATCCCGCGTTCTGCTTGGGTCTTTAATGGATTACTTCATCTTCGAATGAATTATTGATGTGAATAAAAACTTTATCATTCAAGAAAACCTCTAATTTTCTTCATTTTAGGTCTAACGAGAACCTAGTTCAGAGATGAATGACCTAAGAGACATGTAGCGGATGATTTATTTTGCACTCATAATATACTAGAAATTTGTGACATTTATCTATCTCTTGTGAATTTAAAGAACATGGCGACGGATTTCCAAGAGTCAGATGGGCGTCCTATACGTCACTCCAATGTTGACACGTTAGAAATGTCTTATAATCAAAGATGGAGTTGACCAAAGCAATTCTATAATGATGGAGATGAATGACTTGTATTAGAATACCAATCTTTGACTTCATAGTAGATAAACGAAAACACCGCAACTTATTCTCCAAATGAAAATTATCATGATCTCCTAGGAGTTGGTCAAACCTGTGAGAGCCAGTGAAAGCTAGAAGAGGAGTGAAACAAGTGTATGCTCCTGTTGGGAAAGAGTCTCCCATGGAATGAACCTGCAGTTCCAGCCACGAAGCAGCGGCACAGACCCTCAGCCCCTCTCACAGCCTCACACTTCTCGTAGAAACCCTGGAGAGAGATGAAGATGGTATTGAAATCATTCCCGGGGAGGTCGTTCAGGAACATTTGGACCTCCGGCAGGGGCCGGCCGAGCCGTCGGCATCCCTCCTCGACGCTGTCCAGAACGTTGGCCACAACGGAAAGGGTGTTCGGGCCCGAAGAACAACCAAGGTCAGCTACTCTGAGCTTGTTGCCATTAATAGCAGGCATGAGTTTGATGCAGCTTCTTCTGTGATTGGCCTAACCTCTTCTACGATAGTCCTCTTCAGAAAACAAAACACACAGCATACGCCATGAGTAAACCCTAAGAGATAACGGGGGGAGATTAGTAGTTGTAGCCCTTCTTCGTGTCGTGTCACGAGCCTGAATGGAAGAATTTCTGGCGTAGCTGGTTTCAGTCTCTCCTCCTTTCGTGAATGCCAGGGAACAGCCAAGAGCCTCCATATTGTCTTTCTGGTGTCACCGACCTTGAGAAGAGCAGGGTGAGTGCGGGATTAGATTGAAGGAAAGACGAGACCCTTCGTCTTTGTAAGAACGTTCTCTTCCACCTACCCCTGGAGATTTGATTAATTGGAAACTTTCGTGGGAGCTTGCAGTGCTAAGATCCTGTGGAAGCGGCGGGGGTGGCGGCTGTTGGGCGATCTACTTAATGTCAACCTGTCGACAAGCAACCTTTTCAAGGTAGAGGGACAACGTCAACTAAATTATAAATTAAGAAGTTGGTAAGGTCGCCGAGGTCGGGAATACGCACGTGGATGTTAGGGTAACCTCTCCATCAGGACTGAAAGTGACAACATGAACTGGACAGTTAGAGAGGGGGGGAGAGAGAGGGAGAGATAGAGAGGAGAGAGAGAGAGAGAGGGAGAGAGAGGGAGAGAGAGGAGAGAGAGGGAGAGAGAGAGAGAGAGAGAGAGAGAGAGAGAGAGAGAGAGAGAGAGGGAGAGAGAGGGAGAGAGAGGAGAGAGAGAGAGAGAGAGAGAGAGAGAGAGAGAGAGAGAGAGAGAGAGAGAGAGAGAGAGAGAGAGAGAGAGAGAGAGAGAGAGGGGAGAGAGAGGGAGAGAGAGGGAGAGGAGAGAGAGAGAGAGAGAGAGAGAGAGAGAGAGAGAGAGAGAGAGAGAGAGAGAGAGAGAGAGAGAGACCACCAAATAACCACCCCCAAGTGGATAATATATAAAGTTCTCCTTCAGGACGAAAGTTACCTTTCGTGGGACATTGCACCGCTCAGCATTGCGAGAGAGAGAGAGAGAGAGAGACCACAAAATAACCACCCCCAAGTGATAATATATAAAGTTCTCCTTCAGGACGAAAATTACCTTTCGTGGGACATTGCACCGCTCAGCATTGCGAGAGAGAGAGAGAGAGACCACCAAATAACAATCCTCAAGTGGATAATATATCAAGTTCTCCCTCAGTACGAAAATTACCTTTCGTGGGATACTATGTCATGCTCTCCCTCAGCATTACGCAAGTGGACAGTATGTCATGCTCTCCCTCAGCATTAAGTGGATGGTATGTCATGCTCTCCCTCAGGGCAAAAAGTAAACATGTGAACTGGACAAAGAGAGAGTGAGAGAGAGAGAGAGAGAAACCACCAAATAACCATCACAAGTGGATAATATATCAAGTTCAACCTCAGGGCGAAAATTACCTTTCGTGGGATATTGTAGCGTTCGGCACAATTTATTATGCTCTGCGTCAGGGCGAAAAGAAAACACGTGGACTGGACAGCTGGAGGGAGGCCACAAAATTACTACGAATAAACTGTCCTTTATCAGCTGGACAGGCTTGTACTCCATCTCCATTTAGTGGTCAAGCTACCGCGAAAATTTCATTTCTAAATTTGAAGGCTGTGTGCTTTCTTGCTTTCGACGGAATACATCTTTCCATACTACGGAGGATGAAAATGGTGCGATTGCATGAAGACGGCGCCCATCCGGATCTGAATCCGACCATCAGTTCCCTTACCGACAGCAGTGTCGAATTATTTATTATCAAATTACGCGCTTCGGAAAGAACGTTAAACGAACCATATGGCGTAGCTCTGGTCTCTGAACTGTCTAGTCATTTAATCTTGAGTCGTGGCATTTTAGTTCTTTGCCAATGATCTCTACAGGGAACCCTGAGGCCGTTGATTCCATGGAGAAGTTAATGTTTGGCATCTACAAGGGAATGAGTTTTAGTTCACGATTTTCCAATATAAATCGTAGGAAATACCCTTTTTTTTTCAACATACATCATTAAGCCTACTGTGTTTTTGCGTCGATAAGATCACTACTGGGTTCACTAGGGTACACTGTTCATGTTTACTTGATTGTCAGATCGACAATCATTGATCAATTGATTGACAAACATGATCATGGAAAACAGTCATGATCACGATCATGATTGGGGTCATCGATCGCTTAGCTTATTAAAGGCCCTATCCATTGGATGACTACTTTCCATCATCCACTAGTTAGGATTAAAAATTGATGAGAGAGATTAGATCTCTTCTCGCTCTTTACTCCTACTCCTGTCACCACCTTTGTGGTCACTGCCAGGAGGAGGGCCTCCATGGCCTGGTAGGTCACCACAAAGATCCTCATGGCATGGGGATCATGCCATGTCACCAGTGCCTACAGGTGCTCCATATGGGCTGTCACATCATTCATCAGATTCTACTTGCACCATGTGGTGGCCTGCAAGTGGTTGTACCTTGCTTGCACTATCTCTGGCTTCCTCACAATCATCAACCCAAGAGGAAGATGCTCTTTTGGTTTTCATTGATTGTCTAAGTTTTTTTTGAATTCAAAATCATTGACATTAATTCATCAATCAAGTGAACCAAACTTTCATTTCTCGTTGTGATTGTATCAGATCATATTTCTCTAACATCAATGAAGAAATATAACATCTTGACAAAGTTCATCTTGTCATCTATTGGTTAATAGAACTTTAAGAGAAAATTATTCTCTTGACACATGTTGAATCTTCATATGTTAATCCAACAAGTCAATAGTTCTATTTAAAGATTAAATCAGGAGCATTAATACATTAGGATCTAGTCTAAGCCATGTATTTTGAATTGAAAGATAAATCAGGATTGAATCAGTAATCAATATAATTTCATTAATTCATAATTCTCCTTAAGTTTGACCTAGACTTAGTAGAGTAATTAAGAAGAAATATTATCTGGAACTTGGTTTTATAAATATATAATTTGTGAACTTTAATAATAACAATTAGAGTTCATCAATCATATGATTGCTACAAGCAAAGTCCAAAAAACATATGTCATTTCTAGCTGTCATTTAGTTTGTGCACGAAAGAAATAGATTGTCTTGATCAACATCGGCACTATTAGCTTACTCATTTGCCTTCTACCTATAGGAAGCTACAATGTGGCCATAGTTTCCACAATAATATCGCTACATTGTCTTGTATCTCTTATGACTTTCACCTCACTTCATCATTGTCAACATTGACCAGAATTTTAATAATGAAAGCCTCTTCCATGACCTTGTTGACCTCCACGGCCATGTCCACCATAGGAACTAAAATTTCTATAATTTCTTTGTCCAAATCCAGTATGTTGACCTCCATGATCTCACCCACGAAAACTACCACGTTCACAACCTCTCATATTTTGATTCTTTGTACTCGATTTTTCTTCTTCTGTAGCTCCTTTGGAAATGTCAACTTTGGACTGAAATGCTTGCCCAAGTGATTTATCAGGATTTATGTTAATCCTTTATTTATGTATACTCAAGGACCCTAATAAGTCATTTTGAGTGAATGTAGATGCGTCAGACTCGTTAATTGCAACAACAATATATCAAAGTAAGGATATGATAAAATTTTAATATAAAAGAAAGGAGAGAAGGAAAGCACAACAAGAAAGAAAGCTTGAAATGCTCAATTGAGACCATTTCAATCTTCAGAAAGATACAAGACTAAATTTTATTTTATTGAAAAAACACCAAATTGAAAGCAAGTTTTAGAACCATTGGTTTTAATGTTCTATTTGTTTCTTATTGACATTGTTTCCTTCATTGTGATATAGGTTGATCATTAGTTACTAATTCTTGTAAACCAGGTATTTCTGAAATATGAATCCAGAGTACTTAGCTATCTTAGGGTTACTAGTGATTAAATGCCCAGGGTTACGAATATAGAAGAGGCTTCTGAAAGGTATTTAAGATAATAGAGCCTTGAATCTGGTTGAAGCAAGCTTATGTCTAATGTTCTATAATTGTATTGTCCATCGACAGTTAGTGGGGTCCTTAGGTAGAATAGACGTCTAGTAACCTTTGAACTATGAAGCTAAGTGATATATACCAGAGATTCTTCATCCATGGGAAAGAAATGACAACTGTTGTGCATTACTTGTGAGTGAGTGTGACATCAATACTTGTTGGGCAACATATTGATTGCCTATACTATTAGTGACACCACCAACTACTTCAACTTACAAAAGAAATTATTTGTTAAGCAAGCATGATGGTAAAACTTTTTGGTTAAGTATGATTTCTCACTTAGATATAAATCTGACCATGCTAACGTTGACATCACTAATAATGTCACAAGGAGCTCTAGTTGACAGGTAACTTGTTGGATCCCATACGACAGGCTTACATAATGAACCTGATGCCCAAGTACCTCATAAAATAAATAAAGACATGCAAGACTCAGTAGTTCTAGATGAAGATAGAATAGTCTCTGCAAAGGACCACTGCCATTATGTGCCCCATGGAGGACTTCTTCGAGGAAAGTATCCAAGCTACCAGGCAACAACACACACAAGCACTCTTTGTGGGCAGAGACTATAAGATAGTTACTGTCTTATTCAGTTGATCATAACCCTATGGCATAATTTACTTTCAATATATTAAATGAATGAGTATCCAACTTCAAGTGGTTTTCTTAAACTACTAGATCCATTCTTTTTCCCTGCCCCATCATTCTAGCTCTCTTCTTTTAGGTGCATCTCTCCTTCGCCATGATCAACACTAGAATAGGTGTCTAACTAGAAACAACTTTGGTGCTGTTGGTTCTCTAGAGTGATATCTGAAGAACTTAATAAAAATTTGCTACCATTTTGTTAGTGCAACCTTGATCCAATGTCGAAGATTTCAATTTACTTATCATGCAATTCAAGCTATGCCATTGAGTATTTTATATCTGATTAATATGAAGCTATTTTTTACTTGGTTCATTAGAATCAAGGCCGATGGCCTATCAATGGCACAAAGAAAATCTAGCCTCAATAGCAGTGACAAATAGAAGAGGGAGAAGCTGGTGGGAAAAGTAGAAGAATGGGAGGTGTTATATTTTGTGAAACAAGATCTCAACTTCAGAATGTATTGTTGATTCTCTCAAAATGTCAACGTGCATGGAAATACTTTTCTAAAGTTTAACAAAATCTGATTATTTAAGATTATTGAATCCCTTCTTCATCTTTGGGCACTCTGATTTATGATTAAATATGAGATATATAGCTATCTGCAAAGGGAATGTAAGTTTCCAGTTCTTACACACAATGTACACTTTTATTTTCAAATTTGAGAAGAGGTAGCTATATACAGGGTCCATTTTGAAAAATTTGGAGGTATAAGATAAACCAGAGTTTTCTTAATGCCGTATTCTGAAAAATTTCCTTGCCCAGGGTACCAAATCCGTATTACCTGTTCTTTTTTTTTTTAAGTACACCGCATGGTTGTCATATAGTTCCTATAATTATTGGGTGAAGCCCACATTGGAGACTTGGCCAACATTGGTATGGAATGAGAATGTGAGCCACAGATTGTTATGCCAAAAGGACAGATCATGTAAACTACATATTTGTTAAAGAGAGTAGGTACAGGAAGCTTAAGGCCATGAGGAACAGCAGAGTGGTGTGAAAGAAAAAGAACGGCGGTACAATAGAATGTATTATAAAAGCACCACATTTGGGGAGGGTTAATCTTAATAACTCGGATAGAAAAGTTTCAGCAGACCTGGTGATGCAATACAAAATATGTATTATACAGCAGACTTGTGGAGCAAATTAAAACCACTTTTAAAATGGTTGATCAAATATCTTCCGTAAAATGCCTTCCCACATTTATCCATTATTTATAAGTCTTTTTTGTTAATTTTTATGTCTTTCATATGGCTTTATTCTCATAAGGAAGCATGGGTGGGTTCTCCTTCCATTGGCAGTTGTGCATTTTATTGATGGCATTTTTGTTGGAGCTGATAAACTTACCTATCACTTGTACCAGATTCTCCCCTGAAGAGACATAGGTGATATGTGTGAGGCCACGTTCGAGTAAACTCACCCAGTTTCTATGACCTGATTGTTTAATCCGCAGTCGGCTGAAGAAGTATATTGTCAGCATCATCCCACTGAACTTCATCTCGCTTCTTCCTCCACAAGAATGGCGCGAGCACGATCCTCGACAGGAAGCTGAGAGGGTCCTGTAGTCCATCCATCTCGTAGTGACCAAATCGCCAATCTCTTTGGATATAAGGCCGCCAAGTAGGCTGATCAAGTCCACCTGTGAAAAGAAAAAAAAATCATATTCACAAGTTTCAAATAAAGTTTTCTCTGGATAATTCCGTCGTTATAGCTTGTGGCGGCCCCCACCCCTCCCCACTTATCATGAATGGATTTGTTAACGATTCCAAGGTCCAGTTACAGAGATTTCTAACGGAAATAATCGAGGTTGGAGATTGAACCGCTGAAGGTGTTGATATTGCTCTTCCCTGAATTAGATGGTTATGAAACATGACAGAAATCTGGGTCATCAATCTTTCTTCAAACAGGAGAAAAAAATTACTATATGTGCTGACTCTACCTATCAAACGATTAAATAAGAACAGAATCTTGATACCATGAGACAAAATCAGTCTCCAATGCCTCCTTTCCACTGGAATGTATATGTCCGATTCCTTCATTCACATGAGGGAGAGGGAGGGACGGAGGGAGGGAAGGAGAGAGAGAGAGAGAGAGAGAGAGAGAGAGAGAGAGAGAGAGAGAGATGATGGGTTTAAAATGTTGGGGAGCAGTTCAGGTGGAGAGAGAATCTTTTTCTTACGGCACACATCTCAAAGAGGTCTTGGTCTGTCATCTTAGGTGCAAAAAAATGAAATCATAGAACATGAGAGCATGAGCAGAGAAAGTAAACAAGAAAATCAAAGCAGAGGATTTGTCATCGGTTATTGGGCCTAGGATCCCAGAAACACGTCCCCATGAACAAATGCCCGGTTGATAGTATACGCAGAAAATACGACATGTTAAAGACACCTACATGCGTGCAATCGATCTAAATAATGGGGTGATTTGGATTGAAAAAGAAGACGGGGTACTAAAAATGCTAATACTCAAAATATCAGAATGATAGCTACATGATTATCGAATATTTCCAAACCTACCAGCATACATGCGTCCATTTTTATCAACAGCTCGGTAAAATGGCCTTGTTCTCTGTTCCCTAGCAGCACGCTGAAGTTTATTCCAAGCATGAGCTCTATCTGATTTGGTAACCTTACCTGTACTCGCCACCTGAAAAACATAAAATATAAAAGCTTTCTTAAGTAAAAATGTTTCTCGGAAACCATGGAATGGCCATAATGGCCATGGACGTGTTGGTCATGCATACACAAGGAAGCAACAGCAAACGGACTGCTGAAGCCAAAATTCACACAGCGGTTTTTCAGAAAATATTTTTAGAAAGAGAACCACAAACGGACCACATGATCTGTACCATCTTGTGTGCAAAACAAGAGACTCCTTCATAAACAATTCAACTGCGTAAAATGAACTTAATCAATAGTCAATATTTACCTTGGAAAATAAATGGTATGAAGGACGGGGATGGCGAGCAAGGCCATTGGCACGATCGACTGCCACGAGTCCAAACTTGGGACCATACCCATCAGCCCATTCCCAGTTATCTGAGATTGTCCAAAACATATAACCAAGTATAGGGACGCCCTGAAAAACGTAACATACGCACATTACGCCATAAAATGATCTTCCCTATACAACTAAAACGCTCGTTTCCAAAAAAGAAAGGGGAGAGATTTCTTATTCGAATGAATACCCTGGTAATAGCTGCATACACAGCTAGCAAATGCTCCAGCAAGTACGGTCCCCGAATCAAGTCAGTTTCATCAGAAACTCCATTCTCGGAAATAATGAAGGGCAACTTCAAGTGCTTGTATCTTTCATGAAACTGAAGTAGCATACGATACAGACCATCAGGATAAACGCCCCTTCCAGATTCACTATATTCATCGCTATCCACAAGCTTCAAACCCGGCCCTGAAAATGTTTCCTGCACATCATTGACCGAATTAGAAAAGGTTCACTAAATTAATATCAAATTTTTTCCATGTTTTCCAGAAACTAAAACAGACCTGCCCATAGTAGTTTATTCCAATGAAGTCTAACTTGTCGGAGATGCTGTCTATGTAGGGGAAAAGAGTCAATGAATTAGCCAGTGAAACAGAAGCAACGTCAAAGAGTCCATACGGACGTGCAAATGATACGTGATGCGCAACCCCAACTCTCTGCTCTGATCTGCTCTTGATGAAAATCAAACACAACTATTCATGAGACTCAAGAAAATTTAACATAGCAAAAGTAAACTTGACATAGAGAAGTTTAGAAAGTTCATATAGGTCTATTAAGTTCCAATGGGCACCTTCGTTCATGAATATAGTCATATGCTTTCGAATGGGCAACAGCCATTAAGTTCATAGCTTGATTAAAAACTCCAGCCGGTAGAGTTGATGTCACAGCCTCGAGCATATCGGGCTTTCCACCGGGCCATGCACCAGCGGCATATGTAAGCATGCAAAATACGTGAGGCTCATTAAAGGTGATCCAGTAGTCGACCAACTCTGAGACACGATCAACAACAACCCTGGATTATCACAACACTGAAATCATTAGAGAAATTCATAAATCTTATGAAGATAATTTTCTGTGATACAGAAAGTGACTAGGGGGAAGCACAGGCTTGCAGATTTTGTGGATAGGCGGAAAAGAATGATCATAATTTTTATACATCAATTAAACCACAACATAAAGGTATTTTATTTTTCTTATTTTATCCGTAATTCTCTTAATTTGTCACCAGTGGCCACATGTCTTGCTCATCCATTGAAAATTTACGTTGAAAGAAAGATATCTGCATTTTTTTCTTGTTTGTCAAACCGTTTCATTTGACACTTTAGGATTAACAGTTTCACTCCGAAAGGAGAACACCACAAAGAGAAAAAAAATTATCTCAATTGAGATCTGGAGGCTGAAATATTTTTAAAATAATTATTTTTTCCCACATGGATTTAAGACGGTTTTATGAATAAGAGTTATTTCAGTGTTAAATCTATTGAGACCTGGGTTTCAGTAATTTCTATAAAGTTCTAAGAGTCAAGTTGGCAATCGCAATAAACTGACATGATTAACTTTTTTCGTGTTACTGGAAAATTAATCATTAAAGGTTTTAACGGTATTGAGATTCCAATTGCAGTCGATTTGTAAAAGCTATTTATGCATCCTCTATTTTTCAACTTTTTAGGATTCTCCAAAAAACCATTGTCAAAAAATTTTGAAGAAAAAATTCGCTGCGGTAGACAGATGATGATAAGTTTAGATAACATGAATCCACTTATTCTGAGGGAAATACATCATAGAGTATCCATAGGGGATCCTCTGGAACGAATCGGAGCTTATCTTTCGGGACCCATATGAGTAGGAACATCTGCACTTACAGAAATAAAAATACTATGCATATGTGTGAAGGGCTTTGCTATATAAGCAGATTTTTAGTAAAATATGAAGCACCGAATCAGATTTCAGACACGATTCCCCATTAGCCGTTATAATGGAAAACTAGAAAGGCAATCATCAGAAGTTAATAATAATCCAACATGATGTTTTGTATCTCTGAAACTATTTTTTTTCTCTTCTTGTCTGTCAAGGAGAAGTTCACAGGGATTAATAAACTCTAAGGAATAGTTTACAGGGCTTACAAACCCACGTCTAAATACGAATAGGCACATGAACTCGGGTCCGTGAACTCGGGTCTGGCAAAATCAGAACGAAAAAAATTCTAATTGTATTCTAAAAAGATCAGTATGGACGCCTAAAGACCCACAAAAAAAACAAAGAAATTTAGTAGGCTTCCTAATTCATCATCTTGCAGAACCTCAGAGTTTAACCCTGTGTTGCTTGATCGGACTCATAGAATATATCTGAATTTTTCTGGTGACACGTTCTGGGATACTCACTTTGCTGGCCCCTAATGGGATCTGGCTGATTTGGATACCGGTTTCACCCCAGTAGAGAATCAGGATAATTCACGCACAGTGCAGTGAGTGTGTTGTTCCATAAAAGATGTGCGGCATGACACAAGGTTGTTCAAGCCTTCTTGATGACGACTGAGCATTACTATTGCGAACCCCTAAGGATAATGGTGAAGGTGATTAACAGCCGGTCTCATAGTCACATGAACTTCAGTTTTTCATTGAACCTCTTTCTAAGTCTTTTAGACACTAACTGCACGTGAAAGATCTTACCCACACCATATTTGTCAACTGAACCAGACGTCCAACATCATTAAGGTTATTTATTAATTATCTAATTTTAACCCTCCATTTTCACATTTATGCCATTTAAGTTCTTTTTATTTTATTTCAAAGTATTTTAGCCACCGTGATCAACAAAGATATGTAGACAGGCAGCTCGAAGAAATGAGCCGCTCTGTCTGTGCCTTTGTAATTACATACGGGTTCATTTCCCTCTGGCTGCCTCAAGACGGTAGATTCCCCCAGCTCAATTTTTTAAATTTTTTTCTCTTCATCCATTTTGTCATTTTGGGTCTCACTTAAATCATTGTTGAGAAGTCTCGCCTCGTGCTGAAATCTGGATGTATCACCTATGATTTTGGTTTCAAGATCATTGTTAACATACCCAAATCGTCTCCTATGAAAATATCCAAACCAAAACACACCATACGTCCCTAAATATGTGAAAACTAGAGCAGAAACAATATCACGCACAACGAGACAAATAAATATTTGGAGTTGAACGTTTGTCACAAAATGCCCAATTAATCAACACAAAGGTCCGCAGGAATATCATATTAAAGAAAACATAAGAACAAACAACATAGTAATATGAAACAATACAACAATGAGATAAGTATTTGCTAAAGGATCAAGTGGGGGAACTCGCAACGATTAAACTCAATTATGCTTACTATTTAAAAGATTAGTACAAAATATGACCGGCTTTCTACAAAAGATCATGAAAGTATACTCTCTTCATTCATGGCTAGGTTTGGATAAAATGAGATATTTTACTCCGGAATGATTATGCATGGTATTGCTGGTTTTCAGTCTTGAAACAACCTATATCCCACATCCTGATGATTAAAGTTAAAATTCGTTCCTTCAAATCTAACAGCTGTCAAAGTGGCAAAGTAAAGTAAAACTTGGAATAAATATTATATAGCCATGTCTTCAAAGTCGAATTTTCACCTTGTAAAATCCATGAAATAGTCAACAGTTTTCTCTGATTTCCATCCTCCATATTCACCAGCCCAAGGGGGAAGCGAATGGTGGAACAATGTGAGCATTACCTTCATTCCATAGGAACGAACTCTTTCTATTATCCATCTGTACCTTTCCAGTGCAGCAAAATTAATCTAAGGCAAAAAAAATTCAAGCTTCAGTTTTACAATGAACAAACATAGATAAGAGGAATGTGCCAGGAGAAGATTTGCCAAATATTTTTCATAAACCAAATATCATCATGCCGTAGATAGAGTTGTCAGAAAAAAAAACTATTTAAATCTATTTATGACGAGTCTTCACTGTTTCTGTAAACAGTATTATCCGATGAATACATAAAAGTAGACTGATGGAAAACATAAAGGGTCATGTAAATCTTACACTGTCTTGTAGGTTGTTAACTGGTTCCTTGGGCATGATCCTCGTCCAATCTATTCCCATCCGAAAAACACTAACACCAGTCTCTTTTGCAAGCTTCAATTCAGTGTCAGGATCGGACCAGAATCTTAGTCTCTCCCCTCTGAAACAAAATAAAAATGAAAGCAGTCCGTTACTTTTGATACCGATCTGTGATACACTGTTCAATAAAAATTAATCTGAATCATTTTTTAGCAGGCGTGGATAGTTATCTATCTCGAAGAAGTTTTCTGCTTTTCCCTCGGATCAAAGTCAAAATGATACATACGGGCGGCAGACATTGTGCCATGCTGCAATATTGTGATCGCATGTGACCTCGGAATCTTCTTCGTCATCACCATCATTGGTATATTTCTCAAACCCTCTGATGAGGGCCTCCATTGCCAGCTTAACAGGTTTCTTGATCTTTACACCAATGTTTCCAGGTTCATCCAAGGGTATAGGAGCTTGTTGGATTCCAACATCACCACCAGTAGAACCAGCTGATGCATCAGCCGGTTTTTCATCCTCAGTATGGTCAGAAGCTCCGCAGGGTTTCTCCACAGCAAATTCAAGCCAGGCATCATTGAGCTTGTCCTCGACATGAGCTGGCGCAGTGGCCAATCCAAAGAAGAACCTTTCATCATTCTCTGAAAGGAACGATCGAAAAAAAATATATCAAAAGAAGAAAATTAATTTTTAAAAAACTGGAACGAGCTTTTCAGGCTTTTCAACCCTTCCTTTAGTCATTTACTTGCCGGCATCTACGAGCCAGTACTCTCCTGATAAGGACACTAGCGTTGTATGGGGTTAAAATTTATGCCATTATAAACCATCTAATGTGTATTAGACCAAAAGGAACAAGGAGGTGCATTTAATTAGGGAGATTCTCTGGTGCATCATCCCACGAAAAAGCAAGCACAAAACACTCAAGCATAGAAACAACCGCAAAACACTCCGGATTTGAAGTCTAAAAAGTCACGAATTCCACTGGATTCGCTTATCAAAATGATATCAAGGCGTCGCGTAGGAGCTCATTCTGAAATTTAAAAGGGCCAGATGGCCTTCGAACTTCCGGAGGCCGTTACCGGCGCCTAGGACGGCATTGAAATCAGCGAGAACTTCCACCGACTCATCAATGGGCGACCGGAACGGGTGGAGGTTCCGCTTCCGGTAGCGCGAGTAGGAGAAGACGTTCGCCGCCACGCCGATCGTCCCCAGCACGCCTGCGAGCTTCGTAGCCGACAGCAGCAGAGCCAGGAACGCCATGCTTGAAGATAACCTCTCCCGCCTCTGTGTTCCGTTTTTCCGTTACAAAGAAAGGAGGAACTTTATTTTTATACCCATAAAATGTTGCGCCATCGTTGTTTACCCTAATATTTTGATGATGGTGAACATAGAGACGAAAACTTTTGGTTTCGTAGGCATTAACCCGACCCAACATCCATCCGGGTAGGTCAAATAAAAGATATTAGGGAAATTTCAGAAAACTAAACTGTCTGTGGGGAGTTAAAGACAATAATACTCGGTGATGGGAGAGGATAGTGGGGGCGCCACGTGCAGAGGCCACATCGAATAAGACAGACGCGTGGAACAGTCCGCCGCCCCGGGGGGACCCTCGCGCCGCCCCCCTCGTGGACGTCTTCTGGCCGTCAGATCTCTAGAGGTACCTGCTACGATTCTTAGCGACAGCAAATTTATGACGCAACAATTCAATATTTATTTAACATAGAAAACTCTGAGCGAGCTTCCGGTGAAAGATTACACCTGACGCGTAAATTGTACTGACTTTCGTATAATAACTCAATGAATTAATTTTAAGCCACTAAGATTATTCACGCATTGATTGATGACTGCTCGTGAGATAATTTCATTCAATAATTTTGTATAAATAATTTATTTACAGATAACTGCTCATTGGGCGCCATTGACTTCTTACATTTAATATTTTCTGAGGCCCTGAGAAAACGCAATAAAAAAGATTTTTTCTTCGAATATGGCAACGATTACTTCATGAAATTATAATCTAAGAGGGGCGGGATAAGAATAATGAATTATTCATAAACTTTATGAATTCATTACATTTAATATTTTCTGAGGCACCGAGAAAACCCGATAAAATGATTGCCATCAAAAGAGAAAAAATATGTATCTACCAAGGAGTTGAACAGATCTGATAGAACACCACTTCATGAAATTATAATCTAAGAAGGATCGGATAAGAACAATGAATTATCGACAATTATAGGCATGGCACCCAGATCTGGTGGTTCGTTCAGACCAGTGAGCAGTGATAATGGGGATCACCCAGGTCCACACGCACAAATCAGGGTAAGATGAGGAAAGGCAGAGCCGTGAACTGAGAGGAGAGAGAAGGACCATGATCATAACAAGCATTCCAGCAGCGCCATGATTGGAGAGCACATCATACATCCCATGAACTCTGGGTTTCATTGATTTACCTGAAATAGTGAGATAAACATGACATTGTTCATCAATGTCGCCAATTAATTGGAGCTCCTAGTGATCCCCCTCTCACCCTTCTTCTCTGAATCTATATGGCTAGATATATTCACAATAATGTTGCTGCCAGATAGCTATTTAATATTTTTTATAAGAAAAATAACCGAATGGATCATGGGCTGCACTCAGAAAGCTGTGGACCATTTTCTCCATACTGCAGGAAGATCCTCCCAAGTCAAAGAATCTTGACCCCTGAGTTAGAAAAATATGGGCACTGACCCAATCACCGCAGTGGGCACTGAACAGATGCAAACTCCAGAGCATTAATATTTAAATATCATGAAGATGTTTCAATAGGGGAGAATTATTAATAATTGAATATATTCATGCAAAAAAATAAGAAATAATCCTCGAAAATGATAAAGTAAAACATGAAGATCTCCAATAAACAACAGTGAAAATGGAGCTAAATCGAATAATGATTGAGGCACCTCTCTCCGACCACAAACGATTGACGAGTGGCATCATTATGCAAAATAAGTACATATCTGTTCATAAAATATCGAAAATGATTATTAAAAAAAAGAAAAGAAGCTTACAAACACGCGTTTCAGCCCCAGTCAACAAATGGGAGATGTGGATAGCCACCCTCCAGAGGAGGTCTCAATGACAGGGGTAAAATGCCCCAAGAAACTGTAACTTGATCACCAGTCATATTCCCTGGTTACATAATAAGATAAAATATCAATCAATTGAAGAATTAATAGAGGTGAAAATCCGCAGGTTTAAATATTCCGAGTTCCATTCATACATTTCTCATATAAAAATAGAAATGGACTATGTCAGAACCGTAAAGGGAACTAAGCTATCTAAAATCTTGTTCAATGCAAAGTTGGGCCATACATAAAGGTAAATCTGGAATTTTAATAATTTTTAAATAATGACAAACATCACGACAAACAATTTAACTGAATTACGATAGAGATCGAAAATTTACCCAGGGCAGAACTTCTCATAAGTGGACTCCTCCCAGGGGATGCTGAATGCACTGAAGCTGCCGCATCTGGGCCTGGAAACAATAATCCATTTCAATGATCAGTATTAAAATAGGCAACATGAAGAAAAGCATAGAAACAGGCAGAACAACCGCTACCAGCTAAAGAATACCAAAGAACATTGTGAATGAGGCATATCAGAAGGATCTCGGAGAAGAAGATTAATCCTCCAAGGGGGGGTAAATTTAATGAATAAAACGTCAACAATTGATTTTTATTTCAAAATTAAAACCCCACGCCGTCTTTTTCCAGGATTTAACTTCAAAGTGAAGGGATAGGGGGCTTTTCGAGAATGTGCCTATAAGATATTATGTGAATCAAGAACCGGTGCTGACTTATCGGAGTAAGTTTAGGTGTGAAATTTGAATTCTTTAAAAAAAAATCAAAACTTCAGAACACGTGCTATTCAGTGAAAGTCCTCTGGTGTTATATGTCCCACAACAACGAAATCAACGCTAATCTCAAATACCAGTCCATCTCAAAACGAGGGTTCCAGTTACTTTCGTTAAAAAAGATTTCATCAAACCTATAGATCCTACGGATTGACTTCTTGATCTTGCCCTTTTACTGATCACAGGCTCGAGAACTGTTATTATCTGAGCTTTCTCGTTTTCATTTACACTAGACTGTAGACGGTTTTCTTGGTTGGATAATGTTCCGGAAGAATAAAATGAACGTAGAGTTGGATAATGTTCCGGAAGAAGCTTGGTTCTGTTCCCCCAACTCTAAATTTTCATTTTATTCTTCTGGAGCATTATCCAACCAAGAAACCATCTACAGTCTACTGAAAGTGGCAACGAGAAAGCTCATTGATAAGAGTAGCAGACATTCGCGTATCAAAAAGTATGCGAAGCAACGAGGCATATAGGAAAAGTAGGGGGAGAAGATATTTTCCTGGAGAAGAACACCAGGAACTTACCCAGGATTACTTGGTTATCGTTCTGCAGATTCCGCGTCGGATGGAAGTATCTGCATCCATCCCCAAACTGGCAAAATCCCTTCATTGATGAACAGAAACCAGGGGAAATCAGAGAATGAATCCTCTAAATAGATTGTAGATTTCATGCCACAAATTAACAAACCGGAAACCCGCGGAGGCCAATACTAGGGTACGGCATTTAGTGATTCCCCTCACCGTCCGAACGAAATTGTTGCAGACGCCGGGTGGGGGGAGGCCCCTGCCGAAAGCCCCGGCGCCAGGGCCAGAACCGTCTACTTCGGCAGAGCGGACGGACGCATACCAGAGGGCTTTCGCGCGTTGGTGCTGGGCACCCTCGAGGTGACGCTTCCGGGCCAAAGGGGTGTCTTGAAACTGCTTCTCGCAGTAGTCGCAGTAGTACTTTCCCAGCGGCATCCCTCGACGGAATCAGAGAGTCGGGGAAGAGACCCCCGAGTAGTTTATTTCATAGCTCGATTATAAACCGAAAGAACAGGTGGGTCCTGTCTACAGTGATCGAGAGATTCACAAGGATTCGAAGCAAACAAGTTCAAACTCGCCTGACACTTCCGAGGATTTTCATTGAGTGATGTAAGACAATCACGACAGATATACTTGAGGTGCCATTGACTTCGTTCAAGAACTATTCCGACCACTCTATAAAATGGGGAGTCAGTGATATAATTTTCAGCATCTCTTTATTGAGTGTGTTGGGCCAAGATCGTCTCACCTCCAGAGCTAGCAACTTGAAGCCCACCAAGTCAATTCAAAAGTACAATCAAACATGTGTAGGTCAATGAAGTAAAAATTTTGAGTTGATAATGATTTAAGCGATTTGATTATACGTTTAAATGTGGCCTGAGTTGAAATCACATTTTTGAGTCCACAAGAAGCATGATTTCTGTGAGATTTCTTTATCTTGAATCCATAAGATTTAAAAAAATTCAATCTTTGAGTCCACAAGGACTTGATCTTGAGTCCACAAGTTCAAAGAAATCCTCTGAAACCATAAAAGTTGTTGGAATCTACTGACAGAAGTCGATAACTCCTAGACAAGAAGAGAACTCAAAACATAAATTAATGAAAAGTAGAAATTTTTTGGGGCTACAAGGGGAGGCCTTCAAATAGGCCAAAATCTAATTATAATTAACATAAAAAATAAAAAAATCTGTTAAAACTCTCCAAAGCAAAAGGAGGGTTTATTTTAAAACGTCTTTGACAAATTTACAAGAATTATTTAATATAAAGAAAACATGGAGAATAAAGTAAATGTGAGATAAGATTTTGATACAGTTAACATGTGTCTAAATCTCATAATATATCTTCTTGAATTGAATTTGAGTCAAATTGAGTCTTCATACATCCTAGGCTTCTAATTCAATTGAATTAGATGATCTGGTCCATTTGAATTGGGTTGGAAATATGATGTCCCAAAGTAATAAGGAGTTCTTGACATAGTAAATGCAAGTAGGGGGCCTAAAACACTTGAAAGTCAATGTGATTATCATTGTCAATCCTTTTATTGCATTTTAACTATATTTCAAATTAATTAAAATAAAATAATTTTAAAAAGTAACTAGACATGTACATTGGGCTACAAGGGAAGGCCTTTAAATAGGCTGAAATCTAATTATAATTAACATAAAAAAAAAAATCTGTTAAATTTTCCAAAGCAAAAGAAGGGTTTTATTTGAAAACGTCTTTGACAAATTTACAATAATTATTTAATATAAATAAAACATGGAAAATAAAGTAAATGTGAGATAGAAGATTTTGATACACTTAAGATGTGTCTAAATCTCATACTATTTTTTGAAGTGAATTTGCGTCTTACATACATCCTAGGCTTATTATTCATTTTGAATTAGGTGATCTGGTCCATTTGAATTGGGCTGGAAATAAGATGTCGCAGAGCAATAAGGAATTCTTTACGGAGTAAATGCAAGTAGGGGGCCTAAAACATTTGACAGTCAGTGTGATTATCAGTGTCAATCCTTTTATCTCATTTTGACTTTATTTCAATTAGCTAAAATAAAATAATTTTATAAAGTAACTAGGCATGCACATTGGGCATAGATCTATTCCCTCGGAGTGTCCAACTTTTCCTAGCTTAGGTTGATATTGATGCCTTTAAATAGTGAATTTTATGACTTGAGTTAAAGCAAAATAATTTTCTAGTCCAAAGGAGTGATCCATATTCTTTCAAAGTTAAAAATATAATTGTGACAAATACTTCAAGTGGATAAAAGAAATACAAGGACTTGAGCATTGTTTAGAAGCATTTTCAGCTAATTTTTTCCATTTTAAGTTCTGAAACACCTCTTGCATGTTGAGTAGCTCGGACACTTTCATCTCACAATTTCAACATTTTGTTTAGATTTTCTCCATCTTAAATTGATGGTGAAGATGGCATTGAAATCAAGAGAAAGTGTTATTTTAACATTTCTAAAAGAATTGACCATTATACACCAATTACGAACTCATGGCTGGATTTATAAGATTACAAATTACTCTATTGATTTAAAAACTCTAGCCAACTTGAGCCATTGGGATCTTTTTCATAAAACTATGTGAAAAGGAATGAAAATCAGTAACTTACAGTTGGATAAAAAGGTCAACTGCATTTGTTCTCTGCAAATGTGTCATATAAAAATGATGAATTAAAACTAATTTATTAGACCTTTTTATCATCAAAATCATGTATGTCAGAGAATCTCCTAGTTATTGCTCATGATAAAAAATAAGCATGCCGCATAAGATTTTAAAATCATAAATAATGTGAAAAACGTGGGTGCATTTAGTAAGAGTACTAAGTTCCAAAACTGAATTTCGAGAAAATAAGTATTTAATCAGCTTAAAATCGTTTTAACAGTGAATCATGCCTATCCTTACAATAAACAGAAAAATTTTATTTTTTGTGGGTGATTAGAAAAGCATATTAACTAGGCGAACATTATCTATGGTGTAAGAGTGATGTCAGTTAGCTTAAAGGGGAATGATGTCTATAAAAAAATCAGATGAAAAGAATATTCATGTTGGTGTATCTAAGGTCGGCAGTAATTTCTACAAAGGGTTGAAACCAAGGTCACTGTTATAGGCCTGACGCCATCTTCAAGGCCTGGTCCTCTCATGCTGACCAACATAAGCACCAAATTAAGCTATCATGAGGTTAATACCGATTCTTTGGAGCTACGAAGCAGACCTCTATTTAGTCCTTCCTTATATCCTCTTACCACCTGTCATCAATATAATCATTTACACAAGTTAAAACCCAGATAGGTGTGAATCTGGAGCATGCTCGCAATCAAAGCCATCGCCTGCATCACTTGATATCCATAGAAGTTTCATAAGAGCAGCTTGAATCCTAACCCAACGAAATCATAAGTTACCCACAAAATCTCACAAACAGAAGAAGTTTTCTATATTCCACGCATACTTGGCTTGAAGAATGGCAACTCTGTAAACATGTAAAATCATGAATTTTTGAGTTTCCAACAAGTGGAAACAAGTCCCTGCATCATCTACTCTCCCCTCTCTATTGACTAACACTCAAAACTTCACATAGTTGACAGCTTTTCCCCCTAAAGTGAGGAGCGAATGCTATGAACGAAGGCACCTGCCACCGAGAAGGCTTAGTCCACTCCAGAACCTGTTGAGAGGATGGCCGGGCCAGAGCTAGGCCCCATCTCCACTTTGAGAAGAAAGGCCTGGTTGGAACCCCTTGCTGGCTGGGCAACTGACCATTAGAATTATGAATACATCTATGAATTCAGCAAAGATGTGTTTCAGAAGTCTTAGGAGAACAAGGTGGGTTACTGTAAAACCAGAATCTGTGAGAAAAGCAAGCACTTGGAAAGGACCTGTTTACATTTACTCCCTCAGGAATTCCCAGAGGATGACAGCCCTCCAATGAAATTTCCTACAGTTCGCTGTAGACTGTTATCAGTCTGCACAGTGAAAATTCCTCAGGCGTATGCAACAGATATTAGCAAATTAAGCTGGATCTCTCCACTTTCTACTTCAGATCTGGATCTATGGCAGGAGGACTCCCCAAGTTAGACGGCGTCCCTTCTGGTGCCTTCAGCCCAAGTGCTCCTCTGCCACTAGCACTCGGACTCTGCTCCTGCTTCAGCTCGCGCACCCAAGGGCTATGAACTGTATGTCGAGGTGGGCAACGCATTCCCCTCGAATCGCTGGCAGAGGTTCCAGTTGAAGTCTTCACTTTGGGGCTGCTCGTGTGCTTGACCTCGCCACGACTCCGGGTAATTATTTCATCTAAAGTCTCCCCACTTTCTGCAAGAGATCCTGCCTTCATTGCTGGGTCCACGTCCTGATTGCCAAACCATGATAAATGAGTGAGGATCGGTTCCGAATTGTAAATGAGTAAATTCTGCTAGAACTTACGGTAGCCATATTGTATGCCAAAGCAGGTGATTCTTCATACTCTGCTGCATCCAAGTCTGTGAGATGAGCCCCCTTGAAGAGTTTGGGCATGATGTACTGTCTGACTGGAACTAATAGCATGATCATCAGAGGAAACAGTACACCGGCGATGGGAATCCAAGTGATTCCAAAGCACACCAGCAAGTAAGCTGCTTGGAAGAGGGTGAAGATGGCAATGGTTCTGAAGGGCACGGTCTCCACGAACGTTGCATGGTACTCATCAAGCACTCTGTCAAGATTTTGTTTATGATGAATGCCTATTTCAGATATGTGAAGTAGTAGGGCCATCCAGTCCAAAGAAAAAAAAATGGCAGAAGCTAAGATTAGACCCAAAAAATGCCCACTGGCATTACCCCGTTATTACCTCCAATTGAATACAGCACTATTCTACCATACTCCCTTAAATTCAAGTTGACATTTTAATTACATCTATCACATCAATAACGCAGATGGGGGGAAACAGCACAAGACAAACCAGAAGCTATGAACCGTGTAAGAGAGCTGAACTATCCAGCTCAAAACCAATTAGCAATGAGCCGATTAGCCCATATGTTTTAATTACTGGATTTCATCATCCAGGCGATGTGATTACTTACTCTAAGTTGATGAGCTATTCTCGCCTAATTACTTACTGCATGATGAATATCTGAAACTTACTTGTATCTCCTGCTGGGGGCAGTGAAAAGGAGAAGAATCCTCTCCCAAAACTGATTACCCGGTAAGCTCTCGATAGCCATAAAGGCAAAGTACCCCCACAGAACTGATGTTGGGATCTTTCTGAGAAACGGCATCGCAGCAACACAGCATCCGACCATAATAGACTGTAACAGGTTGCTTAGGCGCTGCTCTTTTACCTCAACAGGTAAGAGATCATCAATTTCCTTCTCAATGTCAAATACTGCCTCATCTACTGGTGCATCTACATCTTCCAAGCGCGAGGCTAACTGGATCGTTGAGTCCTTCAGTTCCTTCAAACCCTGGTCGAGAACCAGTGATACCTTAGTACAGAAGTGATGGAAGATTCCAAAGTCAAAAAGAAACAAAGAAGATAGATGTAATGTACTCTCATAGACTGCTGCTGGTAGATAAGAGGGGTCTGCATCTGCCGATAGGCCTCCTGCATGTTTCCATAGAGTTGTCCCAAGCTTGAATTGTCTTTCATGCTCTGCTTTGCTGTGGCCACTAGCCGATTGCGAAGCAGCTGAGAGGAAGGAAACCTTATTTGGGGTCTAGAAATCCAATTATTGTACAGAGGCTAATAACAGGCTTCAAAATCCCACCTGATGCTTAAGAGTGGCAAGACTCTTTGTATGCATTGGAGACTGAGGAATGACACCATTGGCCGGGGGTATCCCAATGAGGCCGCACAATAAGGTCTTAAAGAATATAAAAATTAGTCAAACAAAATGATGGAAGGTGATAACCTTAAGGGCATTAAAGTGTGAGGGCCCGAGACAGAGAGGGAGAGAGAGAGAGAGAGAGAGAGAGAGAGTTACCAGAAAGCCTAAAAGAAGTAAATCATAATGAAAAGATGGTGGCTTTCTTAGATTGAACTCCTTCTGTTGAGCAAGTTGAGATGCTACGCTGTGGTCAAAGTAATAGAGGACGGCAATCATGGTAGCCGGGATGAACGCACCAAGTATAAAGAGAACGGGCACTTGTAGCATCTCCTGTGTTATAAGCAAAAATCCAGTTTCAAATTATCTCATATTCTGTGTTAAAAGCTTAGAAGTTTGTGTTGAGTATTCATCAAGAAAAAAATATTAGAAGCAGATCAGAAATAGGATTCAAGCTATAAAGTGAGATACTAGGAGCAGATTAGAGTCAGTGAAGATCTAGAAGGAAGATTTAAAGGAAATATGCCTTGATGACCGTCCAGTTTTCATATGCACCAGGTGACCATGGATTCGGGCTGAAGAGCCGTCGTGGGATGCCATTAGGAATGTTGCCGGCTGGTATATAAGAAACACCTGTCCAGATGAGGACCATCAGTGGCACCCCATAATCTGCAATCAACCCACGTAACCAACCTGCAAAATAATTTCTAGAATAAGCATGAGATGTTCGTAATAATCAGATGGATCAATATATTTATCTAATTGGATATCATGTTTGGAATGAAGCTCTGCCACGGATCTGAGAAAGATTTTTTCCGATAGCAAACTCGGTCTATATATCTTCATTTGGAAAGCATATCAGCCCTTGATGGTCAGACTTACCTGTTCCATATCGCCATGACCTAGCTTTCCTACTCTTCAGAGCAGTGAGCAGAAGGCCAAAGGACAGGACAATTGCAAACATCCCATTGGCAAATCTCCATGATGGAACGAACTGTGGCAACCCAGGGTTTTCTCTTTCGGGTATGTGGAATTCGTCAACGAGGCCCTAAACCAATTCAAAACACAAATAATTTTTATTAATTAGGGCACTGTCAAATTTATAAACATTAGATCAAGCAACTTCACTGTTACCATCAGATTCTTCTATATAATGGGGTAGTAATTCTGAACGCTTTGTTATGAGGAAAAAAATTCTGAATAATTTTTTATCGACAACTGTAACATGACCTGCATTTCATTGTCCTTTTTTTTTCAACTTTCCAGCGATAGCTAGACTATCATTTGATTTTGATCCAGTAAGCACAGATGATGAATATTTTTTGTCCTCATATTTTTCAGTTCTTTGTTAAACTCACTTGAAAACAGGAGGGCAAATTTTGGGAGTCTTGATTTACTTTTTCGTCTTTTACATTCTTTATTGGTTTTCCTTCATTTCATGATAGAAATATTTACTGAGTTTCCAGTACATCAATTCATCACAAGGTTATAAATTCTGATGAATTGGCCATGTAAAACTAAAATGAAAGAGAGACCCGACTTCATGGAGAATGGAAGCACTCACTTTAATGGCTTGCTGCATGAACAACATCGCAATCAGCAAGCCGAAGAGCTCACCAGCTATTCGAGTGAATCGGTTAATAATGGAGCAGGCCCCCAAGATGGCCAGCAAGAACAGCAAGAATGATGTCCACACACATACCCTGAAAAGGAAATCAAGTGGATTGAAGTTCTGCGGTAGAAAATGGTCTGGATTCCAAAACACCGAGTGGGGATCCGAAGATCCAAACTTTACCATCCAGACCACGCGAGAAAAAGCTTTGGACCCAACTCAGCTCTATCCTTGGCGAAGTTAAACATGAAGGTGTACATGAGAACTGTGGGCTCTGCCACGCCAAGAATTAGCAAAGGCTGACCACCAACCAGAGAGTGGATGATCCCACAGAGGGCGGTGGATGCTAAAGTTTGAACAGCAGTCAAGATCCCATCTGCCCAAATCAGTAGATTTCCCAAGGATCAATTCTGGATGCATCTACGACGCATGGAAATGTGCCAATCAGAACAGCAGCAAGGCTTGTTACCTGTGTTTCTCTCCAACTGTTCTCCAAAAGAAATGACGGGTATCGCAGAGGCAAAGAATATGTACGTTGTGGGAGCCAGGATCCTAAAAATTCGAAATGAATCAGCATCTTCTTATTAAACTATTTTAAAATGGGCCAGCACAAATCATATTCAAATGCATCGCTCGGTAGAGAGATTCAAGAGCTCACCTGATGCCCGCCTTGAAGCCACCAGCCCAGTCCTGCTTGTAGCATTTCAATCTAGCTTCGAAGTCCTTCTTAATCCCCCGGAAAGGGACGAACGTCTCTTCCATGGTGTCGGGACCTTGATGATCCTCTCAAGAAAACCTTTTCAAGGGGGCCCTGTTGAAAAATACGAGACGGGGTTTTAATCCGCAGTTGGATTCCCTGGATCTCTGGGTCTCTTCATATCATCAAAAAATTTGTAGGACCAGCGGGGGAAGAAGAAAAGAAAGATGAACCAGGAAAAAATGTCGGCGGTGTCGGGCCTTCTAAAGCTCAATGAGCCAACAGAAGACCACCCTCGAGAAGCTAGAGGCTGCAGGACACTGCGATCTCCACAGAGCTGTGAAATCTCTTCCCAGAGAGGAAACCCAGCTTCAGAAAACACTCGAAGAGGCAGGACTCCTACCGATCAGCCCCAGTGAAGCCAGCGCCGAGTTTCTCAAGCTGGAGCAGGAGGGGTTGGATATATAAGCCCTGGAAAAGACTGAGAATGGAGGCGGGCCAGCAATGCGGCCAACTCAGCGACTGTGTCGCGACCGTCGTCGTTGTTGCAGAGTAAGGCGCACCGTGGAACCAGGGGTTACTCTCACAACAGACTAAAACTGGGAAACCGGACACGAAAGGAGGACGCCGAGGCCATCAGGCAGGGAAAAAGATAGTGTGGACGCGGCTGGGGCCGGCTTCCTCTTCTTGCCAGTGCCAGGCCACAGCGAGCTGTGGAAGGAAGCAGCCGAGTACCTCCAGCACAATATTATATTCGATTCCTCGGGTGGCCAGGAGCCCGTTCCACGTAAAAACGAAAGGCTAAGTAATTTATAATACGTCAGAGAGCGATTAAGATCAGATTTTGCCGGTGGCTTCACCAGGAGGGGCTCCAAGAACACGACGGCCATTAACAGACTGTTTATTTGAGGTCGTAGCTTCCAAAGTTGGAAATTTTTAGGCCTCTGTCAGACAAAAAAGCATCCGAGGAGTGCCCATGAGATACTATAAGGCTCGTCAAATTACTCACTTTAAATGGGCCTTCTTCAAGGCGAGCCTAACTAGGAAAAGGATCAAACTTCGACCCTTTTTATGCGGATATGGCGTTTCCCAATGGGCTATTTATAACCCATCACGGGCACGTAAACAAACCAGCTCTGGGAAGAAATACCCCCCTTTCTGAAAGCTAACCAGCTCGTTTCCGCGTCGCCAGTTCTTCGAGCTGGCATCCTCTCTCTCTCTCTCTCTCTCTCTCTCTCTCTCTCTCTCTCTCTCTCTAGAGACATCTGAATGGCTTGCCACCTACCAGACTACCCATTTGGGCTTTGTCTGTGTCACCAAACGGGCGTTTACGTAAATTAAATTAAAATATGGCAACGTAATCCAATCTAGGCCTGCCCGAGTTTACCAGAACGGATTCTGATCTTAGGCCTGCCACCTTGGAGAATCAGCGTCCGGCCTGAGGAAGGATCCAACTTTAAGCAAACTTTTGATAAACACCCTTGTTAAAATTCAGAAGGTGCACATTTGTCCTCGTAAGAACTTTGTTTGCTGGAATACGCTCTCTGTTGACTGTCGACTATATAATATGAGCATCTAGGAAGGACACCTGAGAATAGGAGAGGGTATTTTCCGCGTACGAGGGCTCGCATGCAATCCCGCTTCTTGGAATGGAAAGAAAGAAAATTTTGACTATGGCTATGGGGCGCATTGCAAGCTGCCAAGTCAGCTGATTGAAGACACGTCCTGCTTCTAAATGGTAGGTAATTTTTGATTGAGAAGACCCAAAAAGGATAAAAAACCACCCTCATTTGTACCTCCTGTTGTTAGTTGTCCTCCGGAATAACTAATTTCAGTCTATTTAAAGAAGTCCATAGAATTTTCGTTATCTCTGAAGATTTATTTCTACCTAAAGATTCATGCAACACTTTGTGGATTCATGGGTTGTTATTTAGGCCTTTTTAATCTTACTGATTTAAGGGTTTTAATCTTAAGGTCTTAAGGATCTTAATCTTACCGATTTATACATGGTTTACAGAGAAAAATTTACTAAAATCTTGATTCTTTCATCCATGAAATCAATTTTTTTTTAATAGAGCTTGAAAAATAAGGACATGATCATCATGCAAACCAGGTAATCCCAGCAGGGCCCAAAGGGTTTCGTAGATTATAAAGCACTCGAGCTCACCAAAAAAGATTTAGTTTGGGATAAATTTTAACGCCGGGGCCAGGCTTGATAAGCTTTGCTGCTAGGACCAGCCGTTCTAGTAAATATTGATCAGCTCCATTGCCAAATCAGTTGATCATACACCTCTAAAACCAAGAAGAGAATATGGAAGAGAATTAATTCCCTTGTATCCCATGCCCTCTGCTTCAAAGAGAAGACAAATCCTGAGGCAGGGAATGCCAGAGGCCACCGCCATCGCCGCGGAGAAGAAGAATCGCCCTCTCCTTGCTGTGGCTCATTCACCGCATCTCTGCTTCAGGCGGGCCAAAACGAAGAGCCCACTGACCTCTTCTTCACCGGAACCCCACGCGAGCAGCCATTCGGCTAAGTTTCCGGCCGGCTTTCCAAGTGATCCGGCCTCGATATCAGAGGCCCCGGCAGCACCTTGTCTGGCTCATCAATGGGGAATGAAGCAGCACTGGCCCCAGGAGACATGGGGGACATCCCCAGGGTGGTCGGCTCAGGATTGGAAGGTGACTCCTGCCCTTGTTCCAGAGCAGCCTCCTCATGGGGAAGGGAAGCGGCAGAGGCGGCGCCATGATCAGAATGCGGAGGAGCAACGTCAAACCCAGTCTGCCGCAGCGGCAGCCCAGGCCCAGGCTGCACAGCCCCATCAAGGCCGGACGCTTGGGGGAGCACGTCGAACCCAGATGGACGCCGCGGGGCACCCCCTCCGGCTGCAGCCTGGTTGCGGCTCCGTGCCGCCGGCAACCCATCATAACTGCGGCTTCGGCTGCGGCTCCTGCTCCTGCTCCTGCTCCGGCTGTCACTGTGGCTTCGCGACCAGCTCCTGCTCCGGCTGGGGCTCCTGCTCCCACTTTGGCTTCTGTTCCTGCTCCTGCCAGCCCCCCGATTCCAACCTCTTCCGGGGCTCCGACTGAAACTCCGGTCTCTGTTCGTCTCCCCAACTCCATTCCTGCTGTCGATGCGGCCTCGTCTCTCCATACCGCCGAAGCGATCAGACTCCATACTGCCGAAGCGATCAGACCGGCCCCGACCAATTCCACGCCCTCGGCCACCACGGCCATTGAAGAAGTCACCTCTGACGCCGCGGCCCATGTAGCCGGCGCCGCCGCCGTCTGGCATGTCTCGGCCACGCCCAGAGGCCCACCGTCCACCGCCAGGCTCCCAGCGACTGGGTCCACTGCGCCCCCTGGAGAAGACTGAGCCACCACGCACCGCCATTTCCCGTATCTCAGGTGGCACCTGCTGGTTCGCACCTTCCAAGACTTTGACCAAATCGGCCGCATATTTCCAGTCCTGATCGCAGAAGAAGGTGTACGAGATCCCAGTGGCCCCCGCTCGCCCTGTTCTTCCGATCCGATGAACGTAGTCCTCAACTCCCATGGGAAAATCATAATTGATAACCACCCTGCAAAAAGAACCAGACTTTATAGCAGACCGAAGAGAATATGCATCCCAACTCAAATCAAAATAATGAAACTCGAAAGAAAAAAAAAACTACGGCGAAATCTGAAACTGCCCACTTGATTCAATGCAAGAGCCTTCCATCATCCCTGACAAGATCTGGGCAACTTATATAACAATGGAATCCGCGAGAAAACCATCATACAGAAACCTGACTTGAAGCAGGAAAACTGGGGAGAGAAAAAAATTGAAAAGGGATCTGAGCGAATGAATTAATTGATTTTACAACACCAAGGCGAGGCATCAGGAGCTCCTTCTAAGAAAAATGATGAACCAGGAACCCACCTGATGTCTTTGATGTCAAGGCCCCTTGCAGCAACGTCAGTAGCAACTAAGACAGGTGATTGGCCGGTCCGGAACTGATTCAAAACCCAGTCGCGCTCCCCCTGAGACTTGTCGCCGTGAAGCGAGGCAGCGCCAAAATGACGCCCGATACTGCGAGCCAGCAGATCGCACTGCTTCTTTGTTGAGCAGAAGATGATGATTTTAGATCCTCGTTCTTGAGATCTAAGAATTTGCTCTAAGCGTCTCTGCTTCTCCATAGGTGGAACAACTTCAACATGCTGGGAAGAAAACAAACATCATGCCAAGCATTAGCGAGCTTCATCCACAGAAATTCGAACGTATTTATCGACTATATTTCATAATCTTTACTCCCAAAGAGAAATCTAAAAATAGAAGAGAGAGCTTTTACTGTAAATAATGAGTATCTCAGACACTAAACGCAATATCATGTTCATTCTAGCACCATCCCAAGGCCTAAGCAACCATTTCAATCAAGAGACCCGAAGATGTCCAAGAGAAATAGAGAAGTAAAAAATGAAGCATATAATTGCAGCTATTACGCAAATTTCCAATCATGACGCAGCACAGTCCTCTCCCTAATACCGTGATCATCCCAACGTTGAAGGCGAAAATACCCATGTCTGTGTAGTTCAATCCAGTCAGTCCGCACTTGTACTGTTTCTAGTAATTGAACGATAAAGTCTATTGATAGACAGCGCGCTGATCTTCTCCACCACGTTTCATGGTGAGATCATCTGTTCGGAATGCAGTCCGGCAGAAGTTTTCTATTTGCGCGAATGTTAATTTATGTAAAATATATAAACGAATTGAGATATTTGTGTGCGTCCTCAAACACGACGACATGACGACGCACCATCATGACAAACTCCTAGTGCATGCCATATCAGAGAGTCTCCGCCATTTCATAGGAAAACGTGTAAATTCTGAGACTAATATTTTGGAAAAATAGCACACGATATAAAGATGTGCAATTTTTGAGAAACGAAGGGCCGACGCGTTCATGGAAAGATATTACCTCGAGTAATATTGGAAAATGGTTAGCCTCCAAGATATCTCAGAGTAGTAGCACTAGTTATGGAAGATGAATGAACTTCTAAATATGTAATAAAAAAAGAAAAAGAATGATATGAAAACCACATTCACTGATTCAAAGGAACCTAATGTAATAGCACTAACATCATGTAAAGTGATTATATTGACATTTAAGATTTCTATTATGCCTCTCGTTTAATCTTAAGCATAAGAACGAGCACATAACTCTACAATACACAGTTTCGTCAGAGGAAAACGTAATCACCAGAAGATATACCTGTGTAATGGATTTGTTTGCAGCAAGCTCATCAACACTACCAATGTTGACCTGAACAGGATTAACAAGCAAATCTCCAGCAATATTTCTCACTTCCTTTGGCCATGTAGCAGTGTACATAAGTGTTTGCCTCCGTGGAGGTATCTCATTCACAATTCTACGGATTTGAGGCTCAAAACCCATATCAAGCATACGGTCTGCTTCATCAAGCACAAGGAATGAGACTTGACAAAAGTTGATTTTCCCCATGTCAAGAATATCATTTAATCGACCAGGTGTAGCGACAATAATATCTGTTCCTCTCTCAATCTCCCTTAGCTGAGGACCCTTTGGAGCTCCGCCAAATAGACACTGGAAGAACCATCAACGATTTAGTGCGATATTCACAAGGAGAAAGAAGAATTTTTCAAAAAGACAAAATCACAGAAATAATGCGGAACAACAAACTAGAATATTTATAGGACTACAAATTTTACAATGAATACCCTCATATGTGAAAACCTGACCAGGACAAAGACGGCCTCTAGTTTCCTGTAAAAAACTAACTCCCACCTCACCACTCATCCATCATATGGTCCCATATGAACCTGACCTATTTCCCACTGGACTCGGCAATAATGCGTAACCAAAAACAGAAGACATTCGGAAGCTTGTGTTAAGTAGGATACCCATTTAATTCGAATTTTGACAATTATTGCCTGAATCAAAAACTTCAGAAGAGAGACTCAAAAAAAAAAAAAAGAAAGGGATCGAGAAAGCCCTCCACAGTGAATAGTTCCACAAATAATTTTGTAACGCATAAGAAGAACATTGTCATGAACAACTCCATGTATGATGATGCAGAACATACTGTGCAAGCAACTCTTGAAGAGCGACCAAACTTTACTGCTTCACTCTGTATTTGTGTTGCTAGCTCCCGTGTGGGTGCCAAAACAACAACAGTTGGGCCAATTTGAGGGTTATTTTGGCATCGCTTCAGATGAATGAAAGCAGGAATAAGATATCCCAGGGTCTTCCCGGAGCCAGTTTTTGCTATAGCCACTATGTCTCTTCCTTGAAGTGCCACTGGCCACGTTTGTGCTTGGATTGGTGTAGGAGATGAGAATCCAGCAAAGTGCATCTGCGACAAAAACAAAACAATTTAGAACAAGATATTTTGGGGGAAATAACTATTAGAGACTATTGACAAGGATCATGCTACTACATTGATAATCAAGAAGGAAACCCCACGAACAGACAAGTGTTTACTCAAGCAACAAGAAGCAGTAATTGGGGACATTTTCAAACCAAGTGGCAGGACAAGAAGCAGGAAACCCCAGCCACATTGGGTGATCAGGACCATCGCAAAAAGCCCACAAGGTCCCAACAAGGTGCTTGCAGCCCCCAAGGACAAAGCAGTTGCTGAGTACTGAGTGTATATGGCAGAACAGAGTACAACATATGCTCCTCTGGAGCAGATATCACATCTGTAACACATGACAATAGTCATGAGTTTACACATTTAAAATAAAATCTTTCCCAAACTAGAAGCACATAGCCTTCAAAATATTTTCAGGTGTAAGCTTTATTAACAGATCAAATTCAAAGCATCAAATTGATATGAATTTACCTCTCTAAGAATCTCGGGAGGAAAACCAGTCATCTCAAAGGACATAAATGGAGCCGGCACATTGTCCCCCTAAACGATTTGTACAGCCACAGAAAAGGAATAGGTAAGGAAAAATTAACAACAGAAAACAGTAGTATTAAGTGGTGAAAGAATCAGCCTTCTCAAGTAAAAAGTAAATAAAACAACAACAGGAGATTTGAAAGAAGGGTATACATGAATATTTACACAGAACCAGAAGAAATGCACCATATATAAAGAGAAACAGACAAAAAGAAGAACAATAACCGCACAGCATATGACACCATCCCATGAGGATTATAGGTTGCGAATATAGAAATCGTTTTTGAACAGAGCAGCTAATTATCATTCCCTAGCAAATTATCAAAGAATATTGAACAAAGACGACACTTACTTGTTTCTAACATAGTTCGATAGTTGAATGTACATTTAACCATTGACATTTCAATACTTAATTTAAAATCCAACGATTGATTAGCACACAAAAAAGAGTGCACAATCAAAGCAGCCAAGAAAATGCTACATTAAACATGAGTACATCCAATTGCGAATCCCTCATGCTTGATGAGACATTGTCCATTATGACTACCCTTGATGAGATTTGATAACAAAAAAAGGCGACGTAATCACTCCTCTCACATCAGCTGCAAGAAGTATTTCTACAGCAATCAAAGAAAGTTGATCAGAAGCAGATTGTCTGCCAACAAAGTTTTCTACATTAAAGTCCCAAAATCTCAGTGAGCATAACTTCAAGCTGCAGGATTCCCTCTTTCATCACAGTGCCTCTCAATATTTGTTAGCAACCTCCCCTCATTGCCCTAGACTTAAATCTCTTTGCAACTGAAGTATTGGTGCTGGAAACTGCTCTTTTTGGGATGATCTTCAAACAATGTCCTTGAAAACGTAGTTCTCTGACCATTTCCGAAGCCAGCACATGTCATCTCTATCTCTCTCCCTTGAAAAATATCCAGCCACATGGAATTTTCCTTATTGCATAGGAAGTTCAATGTTTAATCTAGCTAGCGAACTTCTATTCTTCTGCAACTAATTTTAATGGGTGCTCTTTACCCTTTTTGATAATTAATATAGCCACTTGGTAAGAAAATTCAAATTTAAGCCGTCAATATTGATGATATGATGGCCCCAGTTCCCTATGTATTTGCACATTCTCCCACAGTTAATGTCGTATATAACTTCTAATATTATAATGAAAAAACCAAATTAGTATAAATGCAAGCCCATTATCTTTGAGATCCTCAACAAAGAATATATTTGGCTAGGTTGAATGTTAAATTAAAAAAATACCCGAAGGTCGGATGAAAATTCAGAAATTTATTGAAAAAACAGAACAAGAATAAAATATTGGAGATAATTTGAGTACGAATGCACAAATTTCATAAATTGGACAATATTACACATTTTATCCGGGGGGGGGGGGGGGCTATAGGGAATGATATCCTTCGCAACTCATGATTTCAAGTTATTATTTCCAGGAAGGCTTCTTTTTAACGACCACATGATGAAAATCCAAAGTCACTTTCTCTCAGAAAACGTCTCCCCAGACAACTCATAAGACGAGCAATATTTATCTTTCAAGCACCATGATAGTTTGCAAGCACATCAAAGATCATGGCCGCCAAAAGAATCAATAGCTTATAGTGTTATTTTCAACATAGAATACCATTAACTGTTTCATAGAGAAAAAGTTCAATATTTTTTTCACTGCGATGAACCATTAAAGACGTTCCTGATTCAAAATCAAAACTTATAGCTCCTACAGAAGTTGCATGTTTCCTAGTTGCAGTAATTACTTTACAAGGATTTACTGTATCATGCAAAAGAAAAGCACCCCAACTAGACGGAAACATACTGATGCACAAATTTATACATTAGAAAATTTTTTCATGTTTTACTTAAAGAGTTGGAGAAAAAAAAGGGAAACATAAAGGAGGAAGATCATCGATGATATGAATGTCCTTTGAATAATATAGCAGTCTTACCACGGCTGTAACCTCGTGCTGTCTTCGGTATAAATCAGCAGCTGAGAGATTTGACAACTCTGAATTGGGAAGTCTGAGAGATCCCCTTGGAGGATCACCAACAGGTGCTGTGGGATCAGGGAAAGCATGACTGTACATGTTTGAAGCTCCAAAGCCTGGTGCCATGTTTAGTTCACCAGCACGATCATGGCCAACTACACCCCTATGTGGTGGCAGGGCACCTAATCTCAAATCCTGATTCATAATAGTACCGATGTAATAAAAACAATAATCCAGAAACTAGCATGCAATAAAGTAATGTCATGTCAAATAAACATTTTAAAATGCATAGGAAAGCCTAAAAAATAACTGCAGCAAAAAATCATGCAAAAAACTCTTGTCGTGGGATTATCTAATACAAAATGAATCATTTATCCAAAAAAAATATTTTAAATGTTAGACGCCACACCACCTTTGCATTCCTAGAAACGCAGGATCTACCAGTTTCATCTTCAAGGATCTAGTCAATGCCATGATCGATGATATCCTTTCCAATGACCACTTCTAAGAGAAGGCTGCTCCTAAAATAACAGGTTTAAGAATTTATTTTTATGCTTCCAGATATTAAAATTCAAAGAGTTCGTATGCCTTTTATTCGTGTATAATGATGTCTGATCTTTTAATCACATAATTGGAAAATAATTCCATTCTAACTTTAGGACTACATTAAGAAAATAATTCAAAAAATATTTCAATTAACAATCCCTTATGAATTATTTTTCTGGAAAATTTAGCTCGTCTTATTCAAAATGTATGAATATCAATTCGTAAAAAAAAAACTCTGCTTCACGGACTAAAACATATAACAGACTTTCTGTATTTCAAACCTGCTGATGATGTCCTGGAGGAAAAGCAGCAGCAAGTTTTGGTTGGTGTGAGTGTACCATTACTGAATCCCTGGTGTTGGCATCAGAAAAATCATTACTCATTCGTCTATTTCGAGATTCTTCGTAATTCATCTTCAAAGCCGTAGATAGTCCTGTGGGAATTTGACTATGGACTGCCTCAGGACCTGCACGTTCTGAAATCAATGATCCGGAGCCCATTTGCTGTTTTCTTTGACCGTCAAATCCTGATGGTGATTGAAGTGAGGGTGATGGATCTTGGTGTCCATCAACAGATGAGAGCCCACCAGTATGATGACGTGAAAGTGAAGGATTGTTTGCCATCTGCGGAAGCTGAACCATTGAACCTCCAGAAGAGACAGTAGAACTAGAGGGAACACCCCCAGTTGGTTGAAACTGCAATGAAGAAAACCCAACTGGCTTTGCTTGCTGAAGGCTAACATCCGCTCCATTGAATCCTAACAGATGTTGGCCTTGTTGGTGCCCCATCTGCAATGCCGCTGGTTGATGTCCCATGTAGCTTGCCACATGCTGCGCTTGAGGGTAGGAACTTGGCATCTGAGACAACTGCTGAGGTTGAGCGTTCGGATATTGCTGCTGGTGTTGATGTGGCATAAGCATCTCCTGATTACTCTGCACTTGTAGAAGCTGCCGGCCCTGTTGTTGGATTATCGGATGACCTGATTGCTGATATGATAATTGTTGACTTGCCCGTGAAGTTGAAAGAAGTTGTCCCTGTTGCTGGGCCACCTGGTAGACGCTTTGTTGAACCATCTGCTGACCAGGTTGCGATAGAGTGCCATTAGCCTGCTGGACGCGAGCGATGGGCAAGGGCGCCAGCTTTGGCATGGGCTGCAGGGTGGAGGGTCCAGGCGGTAGAGGAGGAGGCGCAGAGGCAGGACGTTCGTACTGGGTAACATTAGTTTCGGGATTCCAGTAGTACAGAAGGCCCGTAGTCCCATCGATGACAGCTTTCCACGGTTTCTCAAGGGATGGGTCATCAGGCGCAAAGCGTGGACCAGATGAAATTGCAGTAGACTCCGCTGCCATCACAGAGATTCACAAAAGAGACTCAACTTGCACCTCCAGTAACCTAGGCGATCACCAATCATTTTCAATGTGTAAGTCGAAACCTCAGAAAATTTGAGACGAGAGCCACGAAGCCCAGAAACCAATATTACCGAAATTCACATAGAAACCATTGATTATGAGAAGCACAGGTTCTAAAAGCAACGAAGCTCAGAGTACTGTTCGTTCACAAAATAAAGAAGGTTTTCACCATCAACCACAGGAAGTCTAAGAGCTGAGATCCGATTCGAAGCCCAAATGTGTGCTTCATAAACGATGCATTGGACAAGGGAAAAGGAATAACCAGAATCCAGAATGCGCTCAATGTGCAGATGCCTCACTTCCCGCGAAGAAAGAAAGTCAGGCAATCAGAAATCCCCATAGAAATACCCACCAATGAAATACCAACAGAACTATCTGGCGACATGGACGAACTAGGAGCACAGGGAGAATTTAAAACGCGGTTTCTTTGACACATATGCGAGATGAGGCGCCTACCTCAACTTCGGCAAACCGAGAGAACGACCTTCTGAAGGGCAGATGGAAGCGTAGCGTGATGGGGAGAACGGCTACCACCCACCTCCTTCCTGTCCCTTCCCCAGCCCTACTCTGCGTCCGCTACGGCCCTCGGAGTCGGAGCGCTAGCATGACTCGCCGAACAAAAACGCCAAACAGAGAGTACAGAAGACGTAAAACCCTAACACTGCCGGTTTCTCTCTCTCCTCCCTCTTATACTCTTTTCTCCTTTTCCAAGCATCTATCATAAATCCGGCATTCCTATTAAAACAGAAAAATAACCATCCAAATAATCCAACAATCCGTTCTTGAGAATAATAATTGAAATTATTTGAGTCACTAAAACGGTAGTTGACTCCTTTTGAGTGCTAATCTTGAAATATACGATTGTAATTTGATCTAATTTTTTGACAAAGATAAACTAAAATCTTTCCTCAAAGATAAATAGGCTATTCTCCTCAAATGGAGCTATTAGAATGTAGGAGTCAACTAGATTAGCACTCAACTAATCTCCTTGAAATCCATAACTTTAATTGTTAAGCATTAAATTTTCAATATTTATGCTAATGGCTTCACAAAAATTGCCAAGTGCTTTTAAGTAGTTGCAATGAGAGACAATTCTTTACCCCTAAATTTTTTTTACGTAAAGGTAAGAACAATAATATAGAAATTATGATCTTAAGTGCATATTTTCTTAGAGCATGAAACATGGACCCTAAGTGCAAAAGTTTCTATCTCAAGAGATCATCACCCTTCTCTTAGGGCATTCCTTGATGTATATATTAATATTGTGTTTTCTTCTTCTCAAACGTTGTAAGAGAATAATCATTGAGAAGGTTTAAAGTTTTCTTTTACATGGAATGCTTTTTTTAATTTTATTGTCATCAAATGGTTAAATATTCAATTATTCTTAGTTATTACAATAGCCACATGTGGCGCCTAAAGCTTCCTCTCAATATAAATCTATGGCATTTTTAGGTTGTGATTACTTATTGCAGGTCTAGGCATTGTAGTTCATGTCATGAACGTGATAATGAGGGTATGAATACTATATATAAAACAATGTCTAAATGCAGTAGGTCTTTTTGGCTTTTCTTTTTCTTAGTCTAAAAAGAGTAGATTCTTTTTACTGAAATAAAAATGTATTACAATTTATTGACACATTCTCAAATTTCAAGTAGGCATCTCTAAACGTTCCTAAATCAAAATTTTACCACTTTTAAGTTTGTGACAATGTAAAATGACTGTTTACCTTTATATACCACTTTGTTTCATCAAAACTCTACTATTGTCCTTGATTTTGATCTTGTGAATAATAATTGAATCAAAAGTTAGTAATTTTTAGATCAAGATATTTTTTATGATAGGTATGTTATAATATTATATTATTTATGATATAATAATTTTTTTATAAAATAATGTTTGTATGGTAAACGATAAGAGAAAAGATTACTATTTTTCATATATGTGTGAACTAACCTCAAAATATAGTAACCTAAAATTAATATAAAGGTACATGAAATTTAATATCAACCCTTGTGATGACATGTCTCTAAACTCACAAAATGTGATGACATGTACTTCATTTAAGTCTATAACGTAGAATCTAGACAGTGACATGTTTCTCACTTTGAAACTATGTGAGGGGAAACATTGAGATAGGGGATTTAAAAGAGGGATATGTTACCATGTGAGGAGCCTATAACAGAGTTAGTACAAAAGAATGAGGTTTTTATCAATGTCAAACCAAACTCAAGAAGGAACATGGTTGTCTAGGAATAAAATAATTTTCATCATAACAATTGATGAAGCCAAATAAAAGTGGGTCGGAATGGGCTTCAAGCTTACTAAGCCAATTGATACACTCATGAAATTCAGAGTCTCTACATCAAGCTTCATCAAACGAATGAGGCTCTAGCTTTCAACAAATTTGGTCGAGTTGAACTTTAATCATATGCAGCACTTTGGATCCACACGCATACCTTAATATATCCAATATTGGATGGTATCTTAAGAAATAAGGAAGTGATGTAGCCAAAATTAGATGGAGAAAAAATTGTCTTTGAGTCAACAAAAATAAAATTTAAGTGTCTATCTTTAATCCATAGAATTTGAGTCTTCAACCCATTAATCTACAAAGGTTAGATGAGAACAATGATGAATCAACTATATCAAAATTATTCACTTGAATTTACAAGGGAGACATTTGAATCCACAAGAATAGTGATAAAAAATCTAAAGAGAAAAAAATTGTGATAATTGAACAATGCCTCTAGGACTACGACATTAGGTCTTTAAATAGGCCTAGCTTCTCTTATAACACCTGGAAAAAAGTTGTTCAGTTTTAATGGCACTTTTACATATATTTAAATAATTTAACATTAACTAAAAGGGAGAAAATATCGGAAAAGTAAGAATAGAATATTTAACCAACTGTATTATGGGTCATATCAGGTACTAGGCCATCTTGTGGTGCTTGTAGTCCATTCTTCTCTTCTAAAACATTTAGTCCACAACAGTAGGATTGAGAATGGCCTTGAACTTTTAGCCTGGATGGCTCAAAAATGTGAAAGCCTAGTTTACGAAGGCCCAAAATTCATTTCATGCTTGAATCATGGAAATACGTTATTAATTTTTTAGGGAAAATTATCGTTTTCCTTTTACTACATTTTTATTGTTCTATTCATTATTTTAATCTTTCAGAGAGAGAAAACTGATTTCACCCAATTTAATGTGTAACATTATTCTTTTTAGGCTTGTCCATAAAAGGTAACGAGATCTTAATCAAGACTCGTCCTCGTGCCGTGATGAATTGGCGTAGAAGCGTTAATGCCATCCCTTTTCTTTCCTAAGAACGTAACGGCTATCATAGTCTCCGGCGGTCCTCGGCGATTGCTCAGTGGATGCCAATTTGCTTGAGTGGAAATAGTCTTTCCGGGCTCCAAAGGATCCCTTCCCACGACAGTTCGTAAGTCAATAATAACAAAAAAAACCAGTTTTCTTATCGGGAGAGATAGATAAATAGATACATAGATAGATAGAGAGAGAGAGAGAGAGAGAGAGAGAGAGAGAGAGAGGAAGCAAGCTGAGAAGGGTGGGAAGATTCATGGCGGAGGCCCTCGAATCCTGTTGAAAAAGGGTGTTTCTGGTGCAGAACTAGGAAATCTCTTGAGAGAGCAAGGTCAGCATGGAGCACTCATCGGTGGCCTGGGGAAAACAGAGTGGTATAAGGAATCCCCAACCTCCTCTCTCTCTCTCTCTCTCTCTCTCTCTCTCTCATACCCAGGAGTGACCGGAGAGCGGTTACGAAACCTTTTCCTAGGGAGCACGCCTTCGAAAAGGAAGAGCCATCCTGGGGCAAGACACCCCTACGTGTACCCAAGAATGAGAGGAAAAAGTGTCACAGATTAGAGGTCTCTGAGAGAGAATATAGGACAGAGATAGATAGGAGTGAGACGATACGGTTAGAGAGAGAGAGAGAGAGAGTTGATGGAGGACGACCTGGTGGACGACAGATACGTTTAGATAGATCCACATATAAAGATTGTGTGAAGAGAGAGATTGTGAGAAGACGGATACCTTAAAGGAGAGCGGGAGGGAGGGCAAGAGGATTGCTCGTGAAGAGAGGGTGTCAGAGACAATGAGTGCGAAGAGCTTCAGACAGATATAGTTAGGAGAGAGAACCACTAACGAGAGAGTGCGCGTGAACAGAAGGGGAGAGATCATCTGCACTGAAGACAGTTACTTTTGGTTAGGTAGGACCTAGAGATATAGAGGAGAGAGAAAATGACGAGAAAAGAGAGTGTCTCAGAGAGAGAAGATAGGTCAGGAGAGATGATATATATGTAGCGAGAGAGAGAGAGAGGCATATTTTGTAGAAGAGAATCCAGAAGAGTATTAGGGAGAGGGAGTGGTGGCGGCCCCCTGGTGGCGAGGGAGCAGCTGTTCTCTTACGCTTTCTGTTATTGCAAGCTGGTGTAGCCCGCCGCAGAACGTCATGGGTTTTGTTTCTTCCGTTGCCTTCCCTCTCCCATCTACCCCTTTCTGCGTGTCTCACCATTTCCAGCCGCCGGCCATCTTCATGCCACGCGAAGGGTCCAACCCCCTCCCTCCCCCCCGCTCTTCATCCCTCTGCCGTTTGAGGTGGCTGCCCACGCCCATTTTTGGAACCACCGAGGAGAGAATGGAGAAAGAAGAGAGAAAGTGGCAACACCTGTATCTTCTCATCTCTTGTCCCTGCTCAGCCTTTCTTGTCTCTATACTCGGTCCTGTGGCCTTTTAAAACAGGCCAAGGAGACACAGCACCAACCCAGAGGACAAGGAGAAGGAGGAAGGGAGAGTGAGAGAGAGAGAGAGAGATGGGTGCAGGGAGGGATTCCCTGCCGGCAATGGCGATGGTCGTGGTGCAGCTGGGCTTCGCGGGCTTGAACATAGTTTCTAAGCTCGCCATGGATGCAGGCATGAACCCCTTCGTGATGGTCGCCTATCGGCAGGTCATCGCCACCGTCTTCCTCGCTCCCTTCGCCTTCTTTTATGAAAGGTGTGATGCTACTGTTTTTTTCTCTCCTCTTCTCCTCCTCCAACTCCATTCTTCATTTTGCTCATCCTTGTTCTTACAGGAAAACCAGGATGAGGATGACGGGCACAGTCCTCTTCCAGATCTTCCTTTGTTCTATCTTCGGGTGAGTTCCCTTCCCCAAATCTGCGCCACCAGAACTTCCCATGTTCCTAATCTGCCTCTGATTACTCTGAGGTTATTCTCATCTCCCAGAGCGACGCTGAACCAGCTTCTCTACTTCGTGGGGCTCAAATTATCTACCCCAACAATCGCATGCGCCCTCAGCAACACTCTCCCCGCCATCACCTTCATCATGGCCGTTCCCTTCAGGATGGAGACGGTGGAGGTGAGGACCAAAGCCGGAGCAGCGAAGGTGCTGGGAACGGCCATCTGCGTCGGTGGCTCAATGCTGATGACCTTCTACAAGGGAAGCCTCGTCCGCCTGCCACCGTCGAGTATCCACTGGCGCTACGCAGAGGAGGTTGCGGGTGAGGTTCCCTCTGCCGCCGGCGCCGAGATGGTCCTCGGCGCGATCCTGGTGGTAGCCAGCTGCTTCGCCTGGGCCGTCTGGTTCATCATCCAGGTAACTGTTAGAATAGTCTCACACTAATCTCTGTATACAGACGAAGATGAACGAGAACTTACCAATTAATTTCTGTGTACACACGAAGATGAGAGAGAACTTTCCCATTAATTTCTGTGCACAGGCAAAGATGAGAGAGAGAACTTACCCATTAATTTCCGTCCACAGGCAAAGATGAGCGAGAACTTTGCGTCGCCGTACACGAGCACCGCCATGATGAGCCTCATGGCGAGCCTGGAGTGTCTGGTCGTAGGCGCCGCCGTCGAGAGGAAGGCCGCCGGCTGGGCCGTCGGCTGGGACATCCGCCTTGTCGCCGCCTTCTACACGGTACGTACTTCCACCGCATTCCTGCCGCTGACATTCCGCCGCCGTATGACGCAACCTCCGCAGGGCATAGTCGGCTCCGGCTTCGCCTTCGGTCTCATGTCCTGGTGCATCCAACGGAGGGGCCCCTTGTTCGTCTCCATGTTCAGCCCGCTGCTGCTCGTCATCGTCGCCGTGCTCGGGTGGGCAATCCTCAGCGAGAAGATCTACCTCGGCAGGTTAGAAGGCTCGAACCCGAAGCTCCTCCACAGATCACAAAGTTGCGAATTTCCACGGACGTGCCATGATACCAGCCGACCTTCTTCAGCGTGGTGGGCTCTGTTCTCATCGTCGGAGGGCTCTACTTGGTGCTCTGGGGGAAGGGGAGGGAGCTCCGAGGGGCCAGCCCCACCGCCCGGAAGTCTCTCGACGAGGAGAGAGAGCTGGGTTTTGCCACGCGGTCCCCCCGCCCCACAAGCTGAGAGCCAAATCTTGTAGACTCAAAGGTATGCCGAGCCTTGGACGAGAACCCCTTTCAACTGAATGAAGTAGAACAAAAAAATTATTACCCTAGATTATGGGTCTTATTTACAGCGTCAAAACGGCATTTTTAACTCATATAAAATTACAGATTAATCATCAAAGACCCCCATCTGCGCTCTCGCCGGATGGAACGGGGATGGGCATATCTACGTGGCAACAGCTTCATCGTTGATATCTGTTGCTAAAATAAGATACGTTGTATAAGAGCACATCGGATTGATGATTGATCATGGATGAAGGGGCCAGATTCGCGGGCCGCTGCAGATTTCATCAAGTATAGTTTAGACATTATGGCGTGGTTGAAAGAAAGAGTACTATCCAAAGGAGAGAAACACCCTCTCCTTCGCTTGACAGCCGTGTATTTGATTATTTTTGCTTCAGGAAAAATCTTAATGTGAATAATTATATTTATTCTTTGTTATTAATGTTTTAGCGTGATTTTGTCTCATTATTTTTCTTTAATAATACTATGTACGAATTTTCAGGTTAGTGAGGCCCACCACATGGTATGCTATACGTTTTTATGATAAATCTTACTTTTCCTTAATTACTAAATTCATGTAATGATGGCATCACCTCAAATCAAGGTCCACTTCTATTTGCATACATATTCTAAAACTGATTCAGTTAATACATTTCTGAACCACCATTATTATTTAGGTATTTGCTAAGGGTTTTTTTCTTTTAGTGGTGAATTGATAAGGATGGAGATGAGGTATTAACTTGACTGATTTTTTGTCGCAAAACCTAGGTTTTAGAAACTAAGTTAATTGACCACTACTACGTAGTATGGTTAGAAGCTTCACTATATCCACATCATTTTTTCTATTTGGTCTGTTTGGAACCAAGAAGAAGAGATACGACCGAGGTAGACAAACCTTCTAACTTGGTCAAAGCCAAATAACAAACCTTCTCACAAAGCCCTAATTAACAACTAAGCCAAAAAATATTACAGAGAAAAGTGTGTCTAACGTACCTTGTCTGACAAACTAAGTTATCACTTCCTATAATCATCTCCTAGCCCATTGTGAACAAATACATTAACTAAATATTATAGCCATTTATCTCAAGGTGGCAATCAACCGTCATAGCTACATTAATGAAAATTTTGTGCTTAATTGACAAGGATGTTTTAATCAATAAGAGTTCAAACCCCAGATGTACTGCCTCCATTAGCTCTCCATCACTAACTCTAAAATGACTCTCTCTCTCTCTCGCTCTCGCTGTGTGCTATGCTATATGTCTTTCCCCTATCTTTCCAAATGCTAATTTGATCCCTGTTATAACATTTATCTGAAAACTGGCTCTAAGTGTGTCATTTCTTAGGCTCTTGAAAAACGTCCATGTAGTTTTGCCATGGCAAGATTATTCTCAAAATCCAGTATAAAAAACCATTGTCCCCACTTTGTGATGAGGAAATGTGTAGCACAATATGAGCTATGATTCGGACAGATCTACTGAGATAAGATTAAATTACTAGGCAGTGTCCCCTGTTTTATGTTGGAAACACTTCTAAATGGGAAAGCTGTACACCCACAAGAATAATGCCTTCATTTCTCATAACACCTTCGAAGAATGGCTGCTACACGATGATCACTCTATAATAAAAGACAGATCAGAAAATATAGAAGTCAATCTATCAACAAATTCGAGAGGGGCGATGGTTGGGTAGATGGAATGCAGAAAATAGCGCCCATTGCAATATCACACAATACAATATGGAATAATTATAAATAATCATGCTATATTTACAGACTTGCGGTAGAAGGAAGAAGACTCAAGTCTGAATTTTGATCACTTGAAGTACCATCAGAGTTCAGCGACAACCTGCACATTAAAAAGAATGGAAAAAAAAAGAATAAGCAGTCAGCTACACATTAATGAAATATTGTGCTGGAATTTGTGACATTTCACTACCACACGCCTTTTTATAAATCGCATGTTTCCCATAGAAAAGACTGACTGACTTTATTCCCCTTTATATAGCTGGCTACCTACAATCACCCAGACCAGAATCATTCAAAGCTGTCATAATATAGTATCCTATAAACAGATCCAGATCAAGGCCAAAGATCAGGACTGGGATTGGGATTATTAGCCTATCTCACCCTACGGAGAGAATTTAAGCCGATCCAACTGGATTCTGGAGGTTTCTGACGCCATTTTATGTACGGATCAGTCAGTCTGGCTAACCTGCGTTGGGGTCAACAGCTCCAAACTCGTCTTCCTATACAAGCACATCTATATCTTGTAAAAAAAATCCTTTCTAAGATCACTGTCAGATAAGGTTCAGCCTCCCATGGTCCTCAGTTTGCTACAGGTAATATGAAATTTACAGCACATCAGATTGTTTTATAGTTGGCCTGACTCCACATTTGATTATGTTTGGCCCTCAGGCTAACCTAAGCACAAAAAAAGTTTGATGAGACATTACCTCAGACCCAAATCTTAGGATGTCAGCACGGGCCATTGCTTCTGCTTGAACAATTCTTTGCAGGAATATTTGAGCCATTTCTTCAGCCTATCAAGAAAATAAAAAAGAATGATAACCATAAACTTTTAATACAGTTTTGCAAATCCACATTGCAGGAACCCACCCTCTGATAAACCAGATTCGGGTTATGAATCATATCACCAGCGGTTGGTTCCAACTTCTTTGTGGAAAGACTCAGCCGATCTTTTTCATGGTCATGACTCAAAATCATCACCTGTTTTTTAGAGTGTTTAAAAGAATGGTTAATTGGAGGTAGTCTACGAAATGTACTGCAGAGATACCAGAGTTTAGATACCTTCAATACATCACCAGGTTTAAAAATTGCTGAAACATCAGAGACATGGTCATGGCTGATCTGGCTAACATGAAGTAGGCCAGTTAGTCCACCAATGTTGATAAGGGCGCCATAAGGCTTTAAGCTCTGGACTGTTCCTGTGACAACAGATCCTACTGCAAGCTGTGCCTTACTATCTGGGACTGTTTTGCGATTGCTGAGAACAAGCCTGGATTTCTCTTCATCAACCTCCAGAAATTTTAAAGGAAGCACCTTCCCGCTTAAATCTTCTAAAGTTGATTTCTGGTCATCAAATTTAAACAAAGCACAAGTTCATTAAAACATGAAAAGGAGAGAAAGGCTTATAGATGCTCTAAGAGATCATATGCTAAAAGTAAAACAGCATAGAGTGAAACAAAAATGGAAGAATCTGGTTTGAACAGACAAACCGTCAGCATCTGTGAAAAAGGAACAAAGCCACGCAAACCCTCTATTATCACCAAGACACCTCCTCTGTTTCCTCCAACGATCTGCATGTATAAAGTCTCAGGGATAAAACAGGCCACTATTCTGGCAATCGCCTAGCATAATAAGGAGGATAGCAATTCAAATAATCAATCACGGAGTCAGCTCCCTGGCAAATATATTCAGCTTTAAGATGTCATCTTCCCACATGCATAAAATTCAAAAGCAACTTAAAAGAAAAGCTGGCAATGTTAAAATGAAGTACACAAAAACTTTAAGGACAACAATTAATGGAAAGTTTTCATCTGAAGCAATGTACCTGAAACTGTTGAGGACAAATTACTCTTGCAAAATCTTAATTGTTAATCTTCTTGAAGTTTCAAATTCCAACAGTTCTTGAAATATTCATCCATTTTACAATGTCATATATAAACTTTGAGTCGGTGGTTCGGAATTTATGTTAGACAGCAACATCTCTTGAAGCAATTCAATTAACAATGGCACTAATATAAATGCTAAATCAGTAAAAAACACAATCTAGCTTGACTACACAATGCTTTCTCATTAGATGCCTACGTAGCCAAGAAAATTATTATAAGTTTATTAAATAATGTCATAAAGTATTCTACTGCACTAAACATTACAGAACTAACAACGTAGCTGATGCCAGAGTGAAGAAGGGAACCTTGAACCCACAAGAAAAGAAAGAAACAAAAACAATGAGTTGGGGAAAGAGCTATTTCTGTTCCAAGCCGCTCTATTATTCCATCTTCCTTTAACGGAAGAGCTATTTCTCAATGTCCTAGAAAATAAGAATTATTAACAGCAGTAGGAAAACAAAGGAACTCCTCTAAAAGAGAAAAACACTACTAACATTCGCTCAAATAAGGGATCTTTTCTAGAAAAACACACCATTATTTTTCGGGCATGTTTGCTTTCATCATTTTTTCAGCCTTTTGACTTTTTTATGATTTTGTTCCAGCCTCTTCTATTTGGGAACTTGTCATTAACCCTCCATTAAAATCCAAAATAAAAATTTCAAGTAAATAGGAATGTTTGCCGATAATTTAATGATTCAAGCATTGTCTCTCATCAATTATAAAACTCTGCACACTCTTTAACTTCAACTTGTTGTAGGTGCCAGTAAGAAGTCTATTATTGTCAAGTAGACTATGAATATATGGGCTCATGCTTTGTCACATTAGCACATTGTCCAACTATTCTACATACTAAAGAATCTAACTCTCTTCTAGGGTCATTATCTAATAGGGGACATTAGATCCACTTGCTCAAAAAATGTGGACGTGATCGCTTGCCAAATTCTGCCCCCTTTACCACAAGCAAAACTTAAAAGAACCAAAGCAAATTCTTCATAAAACTATTTCCAATCCACCAACATCACCAAACTTTTCTTTTTATAAGGCGTTTAGGCTAATCCCATCTTTCATTTGGCATCCAAGATCTTTGTAAATCACATAAATTTGCCTATCCTGTAATGGTTGGTGTTGACATCAAATTATTATAACTTTTCTAGAATAAAATGGTCAGTATCCGCATCAGCCATATTACATTTCATCTCCAATATATAAATGCTTTAAGCAATAAGTATGATTCCAAAAGTTTAAGCAGTGTCCTTTAAATCTTTTCTGATTCAGCTAATTTTATTAGTGCATGGGTGCCTATTTGCTTTGATTCTTGATTTTCAAACCATAATAGAAAGAAAAGATTACTGGCATGTGTGATGAATTTAGTTTCTGAACTTGAAAAAAGTGCCCATGATCAATTATCATTAGCTGTCATGCTAGAACCATACTTGAGTTTCATTGGCACAATTCTAACCAAGATATATTGCAGGGTTACAATAAATGTCCAAAGCTTAATTGGCTTTACATTAAACCTCAAGAAATTAAGTTCTTGAGAGAGAACTTATCTCAAGAAATTTAATTGCCTCTAGCATGTGTTAGACATTTTCAAAAAGGTGAACTGGGCATTCGAAACTACTCTTGACACCACTTACTTTTGGCAAAGAAAGGACTTGGAAAAAAGTAAATCTACAACGAAAGGATGAGGGAAAAAGAATTAAGGAAAGAAAAATCCCTTCAAGTAATCCTTAAAGTATGATGATTTATTTATGAATCTCTAAGAAAATAGGACCTACTAGAAAATTCCTGGATAAAGGAAGGCATAGACAAGAGGAAAAGACTACCAATTTGCTAAAATAAAATATCTAAAGGAAAAAAATGCACTGTTACTTTAAAGGCCTTGCTAGTTTCCTTTAGTTTTCTTCTACATCAACTAAGGAATAAAGAGTACCAACCAATTAAAATGAAGATTTTCAACCAAAAAAAAACTCGTAAAGGTAATCAAGAATGGAGACAAATGAAGCTTTGATGAGAAACTATGAACGATAAATGTTTTAGAAATTGGAGTGAAGGGATGTTCTCATACAGCATCAAACGTGGTTCATATCAGAGAATAATCTTTGGTCTGTCTATTTTTCACCTATGAGAACCATATTTTAGGAGAAGAGAGATGGCAGCTTAAAATCCCGTAAGCTTTGTCAAGTACTGGCCTCATCACTGCCTTCACCATTCCCTTCCCTATTGCTTTTTCTAGCATAAAGCCAAAAGATGGATGGGATCATCTTAAACGAAACTATAATCAGGGCAAAAGTGCTCGTATTTATATTAAAATGGCGTTATAATCAATCAACTACATTAGAAACAAGCTCTTGAATTCATAGAACCATTAATTAACAAAAAATAAAAGTATCAACCTAACATGTTTGAATCTGATGGAGTTAATCCAATCAATAAACAAATTTTGGGCTTTCAACTTCTAAGCTAAACCTGAGATTTACTAACTTCGAAACATGCAGTCAATGGCACATGTTGTTCATAGCATAAGACCAGTCTACATTCTAATGTCACAATTAGAAAATTCATTCATGAAGGCATTTAATATAAAACTAACATATCTTATAATTTGATGGATCTGAATAATCAAGGGGATCTAAAAAAGACAGAGAGAGACAAACTGCACCAAAAGTTCTCACCTTACCCATTACAACAACATTTTCAGCTTGAAGCTGCCTACATCTTTCCCATGCAAGATCATACTGGATAGGTCGCAGACTTAAAATCACGCCGTTATCTTCTTTATTCTCTCCAACTATAACAAACTTCTCCTGGTAACCAGGGAATATACCTGCTTCAGCTACATGCTTAACTCTGTAAATACATGCCTCTTGGGCAGGCAAATATGCTGAAGACTTGGCAGTAATGTCTACAAGAGCACCATTCATATCTGTATCAAAAACTGTTCCATTAACCTGGAAAAAACACAGATTAGAAACAATCTCTTATTAAAAGGTAATACCCAGCAATGTCATCCACAAGATTTAGCAAATCCACGGAAGATTGAGAAAAATGAAGACATTTATAATTTGAAATAACTTTCCAAAATTTGATAATGCACTGGGACAGTAACCTCAGGTGGGCAATCATAACACATCAAACTCAAGCATGAAAGCATTATTCTAAGAAAATTTCTGGGACACAAAAGATTAACCTTCGTTCACTCTTACTCTGCAGCAGTGTCCAAGAAAGTATACAAAAAACCATCCAGAAATAATTCTAAGAACGATTTTAAAATTTCTACATTCAGCCCACTCTTGAAGCCCACCCCAACTAAGATGCATTCTGGAGAGACATTTTACCATGGCACTGGAGTCTTGAAGAATCCGTAAAAGGGACAACAACTTTAGCTTACGATCTGTTTGCATGCATTTGCCAACTGAAAGAGAGGCCATCTCTGTCAAAAAATTCTCATGCAAAGGAAAATATCACTTCTAAGAAGTCCTTCACAATCGTTGGCAGATGGCCCTCCCCTGACTTTAGAAAATAATTTCTTACTGAGCAGGCACTAGCCATAAATCGAAATTGGAATGCCCTCTTGAACAAAATCCTTATGACCGTAGTAAAAGTGTCCTCCAAGATAAAAGTGTGGGGTTACTAAATGTATGCGATTGCAGCCCCCATGTTTTCAGAGAGATTTTATCCCTTAAAATATATTTCCATATTTTTAATGAGTGATGTGTAATTAGGAGAGGAGCGTGGCCCCATTCAATTGCATTAATAAGTCAGAATAACCAACCTATAGGAACCCCTAATAAGATTCAGCGTTCATTGAGGGTAAAGCCTGACGATGTAAAAAGTTACCAAATTAGTGGCCACAAATAACGGCACTCCAGCGATACAATAAACTCAGGATGAAACATAGACACTGAATATACGCATTAGTTTAGAGATATTATTCTCACGCACCCACCCTCGATTTTGGATGACTCTCAGAAGCTAATGGATACGGTTAATAGCCCTCCTCACACAAGAATTAGACTCGTAACACCATTCTCTTGGAAGAAGAACAAAAGTGTCAAGTAAAGCCAGCAGTCATTTATCACATATCTCAAATCAGATGATTACGAAACTAACATCTAAAAAGAAATGTCCCTAGAAAGGGATGGTATTATACTGGCTAATTTATTCAGCACTACTGATTTCAACAATTAAACAGATAACAGTCATCATTTAGAACACGTAAACATGAGCTACTTTGGTTTACAAATTTAGATGCACAAAAAAAAAAAACAGTTAAATAAATCTGCAGATGAGGGCTACAGGAAAGGCTAAGCAACAAAGATAGGAGTCCAGTCCACATAATAGAATTTATCCTTTCCCATATCACAACAAGAAATTCATCCTCTCCATACTAGAGAAAGAAGAAAAACGAAAACAGTTGCCACTAGGAATTGAGGCACTTTCATCAACCATTATAAACAACAAAATTACTCAACTTGTCTAAACTTTTCTGGGTTGCATCAACTCACCAGTTATCTTGCTTATTATGCATCTATTACTGACAGCATCACTTACTCTGATTCTTAGGCCGTGGTATTGGACATCCTATTCATGTGGTAATTGCCATTTAATTAATTAATTCCTTCTGAATAATAAGATAAGGAAAAGGGAGATGGAGCATGTTGCTGTTGACACCCTTTTCTTCTCTTATCAGACTCCGTTTCTTCGCCAGGTCCTTGTTTTTATACAACCAAGAGCAGTTAATCAAGCCTAACAAAGTGTTTTCACTGAACCAGGAATGACCGATCCAATACACTAATCAATGTGAGGGACAGGAGTGAACCCATTCTAGTGTCCATTCATCTCCCTTTCATATCCGAAACTAGATGCGAATCAGGATGTGAATGAAGTCCCTACGCCTATTCAGAAATATATGACGCTACTGGAGCATTCAAGTACAGTGCTCAGCAGCCAAACGGAGATTCGCCGTGTTTCCACATAGTTTGATCTTCTAGAATACGTCGCCCTCGCTGCATTCTATCTGATTGTATCGAGAGGCGAACTTAAGTGGGACTGTCCATCTTCTATTGCAGAATCAGAGAGAAAATGGATAATAGACTCTGCGTAATTCCCATATTACCCGGCCGCAGTTATTAGCGAGCAAATGAGGCAGTCGCATCGAGGGAGTAGAGGAAACAAGAGAAGAGCCACGGGTAAAGATGGATCAATACCTGGGTGCCGACCTCGGATTTGAAATCGTACTTGTCCAGGGCGTCCAGGAATTCCTCGACGGTGAAGGAGACGCCGTCCATGGGGGCCGTGCGGCATCGTTCGTAGGCCGCTTTAAACTGCTCCTTGAGCCGCTGCCTCTCCCGAGTCTGCGCATTGGTGCTTAGGCCCGAGCTCCGCGCCACCACGACGGCTCTGTTCTTAGAGGAAAGAGGATGGCGTCTCCTGTAGAAGGTGGGGACTTCGCGGGAGAAACAGTGAGCGATTCTGGTGACTAGGGAGGGGGATGGCGGGGGACTCCCAACCCAGGCGAGCTCCCGAAGAGCTGGAGCCATGCCTCTTCACGCCACCGCCGCAACTCCGGCCGCCTGGCATAGCCAATGAATTGGTTGAAGAAGAGGTTCCCTTGGATACTTGAGTGCATCAGTGCACTCTTTCTACTCTATTAATTAAGTGAATAGCACGTAATTAAGTAAATAGCACAATAAAATAGATAGCTTTTATGACTATTGTTTCTTGATACCTCTTAGGTTGTGTTTAGAATATAGCATACTCTTTATTTACAATGATAATGTGCAGCCACATGACTTGCAAACACACTACATACATATTACCCATCTCCTGGGCATTTAATGTTATATGAAACTATAGTTATTTTAGTTTTGTTCTAGTTGAATTAAGAGATAATAGGGCTTAAAGTTACTATAATAGGTCATATTAGTGTCCTAACACTTTTTCATGCTCACACGGTTTCTCTAAACCATATGACATCATAGTGTTCATTGAGAAGCTTGAAGATGCTGAACCCTAGTACGACAGAACAATCTAGCCATATGTGAGAGCACATATCATCATGATAGATGTGCAGAGTAGGGGAGCAACTTGTAGCAGGGTTGTAGTTTACCTAGGTCAAAAAATATCTTGTTTGAACAAATGTACTACAACATTAAATAGGGAAAATATCTATTTAATTATATTTTTTTACGCTTTAAAAGAATAGCATGATGCAGTAAACAAGTGCTAAAACTTTTGAAGTTTACAATTTGCTCTGTTTTTACCGTTATGTTTACTATTTTTACAATTTGCACGAAAATTGGCAAATTTAGGATATTATGTCTGAAAATCGAAAGAAGTTCAAAACAGATCTGCATGAAATGGTGAAACAAATCAGCAAAAGTTAATTTATCATGAATTTATGATGATATATCATATGTTATCATGTTTAAAGTAAATCATCAAGGTAAAATTTTATTCTAGGCAAATAACTAAAGAAACCATTTCCAAATTTTTAATATGGTTTATTTATGATTTTTTTGTTTATGAAACTTCCTTATGAAAATAATTTATGACAATAAATTGGTTTTATACGTAAATTTGTTTTGACTAAAGGAATGGGTATACTGAAAAAAGGCTCTACATAGGCACCATTAAATTTCCCACAAAAACATTCTAAGATGCAAAACAATTCTGAAAATTTCCTTTTGAAATTTCTATTTGGCCCATTTTTACCGCACTTGTTTATTTATGTGGTTAAATTATGCTTTTGTGAACAATTTTTTTCTATCATTAGTTCATGTGACTACCTTTGACTTTGTCCTAAATATGGCTTTAGTTCCAAGTTTCTATTCAAAATAAATAAATTGGCATATATGAATTAAAGTAGACAATAGTAGCATGGTAAAGATCTCAAATTTCCCATTTGGTTCCGAATTCTCCAAACAATTTTTACATAAATCCAAATGAAATATGAGAACAAAAACACATGAAGCAGTTGCAAATAGTTTCCAGATATACTAAGATCTGCAGCAAAGGTAAAATTACAACATCTTGATAGTCATTTAAGGAAAATAATATGTCAAATAGTGGAAATGTGGAGAACACTCAATAAAAATGAGGATGATAGAAAAAACAATTTTAAGGTCTAATTGTGAAAGAATTTATTAACTATTTAAAATTAAGTCAAGATTAAAGAAATATAACTTCTAGGTTGAAATTGGAATGGTATGGATTTTCGTAATCCTTGAATCCACAATTATTAGAAGCTATTTGAATGAACTAGGACTAGACAACACTGCTAAAATCAACAGCCACTAAGAAATCTCACAAAAAAGAACAAGAATTCAAACTAATTCATCTACCCTTCAGCTTACAGCATGCAAACCTTATTAAATAATTGCAAACTGTAGAACCCTACAAATGTAACACATTCATTTTTGCCTTCAAACATTACTAGGCCTTTTTCTATAAGGTAGAGGAATACTCAATATTTTAGTTGTAGATTAATATGATCAATAAACTAATGATGAATTGATGTTGAACGTTAATTTATCATTAGTTTATTATTAGAGCTATGAAAGTGATATATTTTGATGTTGACAAAATGATTAACCAATTAGGAAATAATAAATTATGTATAAATATAAAATAGGTTTCAAGATTAGATAAATCTGAATGAATTTATACAATATTCAAGTCATGATCCATAAATATACAAATGAGAGTTCATTGAAGATATGAATGACCCATAATGTGAATTAACATAATTTTATAATAACATCATGTGAAATAATCGTCTTATATATTGTTGTGGAAGTTATTATTATTTATATAAATTATCACAATCAGAACATGAATGATTAAACCATTCAAATCAATGATATTTAGTGAGTAAAATATGAGCATAAAAGCTATTTTAATCATCTACAAATCCATAATTTTGCTTCATAATATTCAAATAAATTTACCATCAAATGAACTGAATATTATATCAAGTATGGTTTTGATTGAACAATATTTTCTAAATAGCATTAATATATATTAAAAATCATAAAGAGTACTATAAGAAGTGAAGTTATAATTTGAATTATTAAGATCACAATTTAAGAAGTAAATTTATATTTTATATCTTATTTGATATAGTACGAATAAAATTTAAATGAGAAATTATTACTTCATCAAGGCATATTTTATTGGCTTCACTATAGTCTATGTTAGATACTTATTAATTCTAAGTAAATCAATTTATTTCATATTCAAACTTTATATACTAAAAGACTCACAAGTTGGTTTCTTTAAAGAATATATTAAATATTTAAAAGACACATCATATTAAATTCATGACAATTATGGATTGAATGTATTTTATGTGAATATAGACATTGGAAGATCATGAAGTCATTAACCCGAGAAGCTTCTACACATATTAAAACATCTTCTTGAATTGGACATCACTACAAGCCTTCAAGTTACACTACCAACAACCTGACAACTAAATGACAAATGTATCAATAGTATATCAATTTAAATTTATTGTGGAAAGAAATATGAGTATCTATTTGTTTAGTCACATAAAGGGGTTATGTAGAAATTGAGTCCTTGTAATCAACAACTATAATCAAATAATCATATCATTGGAACCTAAGAACATAGTATTCTTAGAGAGTGGATGTAGGTTATGAGATGAACCATTGTAAAATTGGTGAGTCAATATCCATAACCCATAGATTATAGCCTATTAAGAAAAGGAAAGAATATGTTAGAGATAAATTCTTTAAAGAAAGAAAGAGATCCAGACAATTCAACCCCAGTTGATCATAGTGTGGCATAAAGGCCAACATTTATAACTTTTTTCGTTTTATGAGGTTCAAATTACCTTTTAGGTTAATTTTTTATTCAAAGTAAGGAAATTATGAACTTGGAAAAAAGGTGAGAAAGAATAGTAAGATATAAAAAAATGGCCAAAGATTTCTAAAACTTCCATCATTCTCTTTTTTCAACCTCTCTTTTTCTCAAGTAAAATTATGAATTTACAGAATTTCAAAAAAGTATATAGGACGCATGAAATTATGAAATAATATGTAAAGCATCAATTTTCACAAATGTTAAACATTATCCAGTTTAAATGATGCTCTAAATATTTATGTCTATTCCAAGGAAAGATGCATGAAAATGGTGGGAAACATCTTGATTAATTGATAAATTAGGTAGCCACTAAATGGAGGCAACCAAAGTTTTAAGGAGGTGAAAATTTGTCTTCAGTTCAAAAGGCATGAAGAGGGAGGATTCAAAACCAGTTCCTCAATCTTGAATCCTTGAATTCAGTTCCTTGAACTCACAAGAAGAGAAACTATTCATTAGATCCATGAACCAAGAGACACCACAAGCAAAAAACTTCAACTTTTCAACTTGTTATAAGTAGTAGCTGGAAACTTTTGCTTTTGTAGGTATACCATATCTAGTATATTACACAATTCAAAAGTTTTTCCCTCCTATTCCTATCAGCTGCCTAAGCTTCCCAATACCTAATTTGATGTCCACCTCTTCAAGTTACATATTGCTAAACCAAAGTAGGATGAGCTTCAAATTTTTGTGATCGAATAATTCTTGAGAAGTGGGCTCCATATCTTGTACTTTGATAGTCTCGAGTTGGTGATAAAAAGTACTAATGGGTGAAAAGTGAGCCATCTGAATAAGTCACTTAATCAGTGCACTTTTAATGATATTACTTTAAATTTTGATGGTGATTTTACAAATCTTATCATCTGTGTCTTCTTCCCCTATCTATACATTTACCTAGTCATTTTTCTACATCTAACCAGGATACTGAGTTCTTTTTTGCAAAAAATGTCATCAAATTTAAGCATCAATTAAGGTGATTTATTTTGATTCTTTTCCCAAATTATTCCTGTTTAATACCAATTTAGAGTGTACAGTTTGACTTTATGAAAAATTCACAGAAAAATGATTTTCAGCGCATCTGAATTCAGCTCATTTCTTTTTTCTTTAATGCGGAATCCATTCGCATCACACCACTTGAACCAATTCAAAAGGGAATGGAGAAGAATATCCAGCGGCAACCGCCCTCTTAGAGAATCTCTTCCAACACGGCTTTTGCTTTCCGAAAAGCGCCTTAAAGAATGTCTCTAGGCCCGCATTCTCCGTTTCAAGAGCGAGAGAGAGAGAGAGAGAGAGAGAGAGAGAGAGAGAGAGAGAGAGAGAGAGAGAGAGAGAGAGAGAGAGAGAGAGAGAGAGAGAGAGAGAGAGAGAGAGAGAGAGAGAGAGAGAGAGAGAGAGAGAGAGAGAGAGAGAGAGAGAGAGAGAGAGAGAGAGAGAGAGAGGGAGAGAGGTTCTCACTCTTCACTAGCACCAATTTTTGACTCTCTCTCTCTCTCTATGTCTAATTCATCCTTGGCTGCGCATTCTTCTTTGACCAAATATTTTCTAGAGGGAGAGAAGGGCTGTGGAGGGTGGGTGAGGTCAAAAGGATAGAAGAGGAGGCCGTCATGGGTTGGTGAGGAGAGAGAGTGGGGTTGGTGGGTGGCGGCGCCGGTGATGGCGGCGGACCCATGCGATGACGTCACTCACTCGGCAAAGGCAGCCACCTGCCACTTCAATCGAACGCGAGTGGTTCTCTAATGGCGACTGATCTCTCAAAGATTCCCCTCTCTCGCAAGAATCTCCAACTAATCACCCGCCGGATATTTGTATATATACTCCTTGTGGAGCCAGGCAGACGGCGGGCCCGACAAATAAAGAATGTTTGTACAAATAATTTTCTTCCAGTAGTAATTGTGCAATTGTTGTATAATTTGGGAAAAATTGATCACCGCACTTGGAAAGTCTTCGTAGTGTCTCGGGGGAGGGGGTTAAGCCAACGTAGCCAACGTTTGGTTGACTCTAGTAACGGTAACTTTGACTCATTTTCTTTGGCAATGTAGTTGGTCTTAGGTTAAGCTAAAATGGACCTTCTTTATGTGGGGGCACGTGGGACGAGGCCAAGTGCTATAAAATAATCAATGATCTGGGATCCGACAGTTGGCCGGATCTGATCTTAAAAATGTACCCTGCCAGTGGCAGATTTAAAATTATAATTTCGGGTGGTGGCATTATATAATTAGTCCTCGACCCGGCGTGGGGCGCCACGGTGACTCGGATGCTGGGAAACTAGCCGTTCAGATTCTGACAAGTGCATGTCCAATTCTTATACAAGGTACATGGAGCCCGATAAGAATCCGATTCTAGTTTACCTTTCTCATCTTTGTTTGATTCCAGGTATCCGAATCTGCGGACCCAATACGTCGCAAGAATGTGAAACGGATCAGAGGAGGATCCGACTAGCTTGTTGTTTAATGATCGTGGGGTTGCGGGCCCCACGGCTCACAACCTCCCACCATCGCCGAATAGCAGCCACCGAGCGAAACGAGAGGTCACAGTCAACTTACCAACACCCCCCGCGATCTCCGCCGTTGAGAGCTGCGCCGTTGGGGATCTGACGGCTAGGATTGACCTGCGAACGACGGATCTGCAATAGTGGGGGCTCTTATTACCACAGCTGTAGCCTATAAATAGATGGCGAATGCTACGGGGTTGAGCGCTGAAGGGGCAGTCCTCTCTCTCCCGCAGATCGAATAGCAGACGGCGAGGCCGGGTCGGATCTAGGGCTTATCGTATCTCTTCTACACGGTAAGTCTCCCTCTCCTTTGCCTTTTCTCTCGATGCTTGAAGCTTTAGGTTTGTTTGGAGTCAGATCTGAAGCTTTTAGTATTACCTGGGATTTCTGTCTAGAGTTGGGATTCCGGTGCTGGTTGCTTCCTCGTCGTCTTCTTCCTTCTTACTTCCTTTTTTTTCTTACATCTCTCCGTGTCTTTTTATCTTGATTTCCCTTCTTCAGATTCAGTGGTGTTTTACTCATATGTATCGTGTTTTGCTCCCATATCCTTGTTAGAGAGTCTATGCCTGTCGCTGTTGAATTATCTCCATTTGGAAGGCTCGGGGTTTTGTGGATCTGGATCTGGTTGTCCGTGGCTCTGGACAGATCTGCGACTTTTTAAGTGGATTTGAGGGGAAAAGGTACCCGGGTAGAGTTTAGTTGCTAGATCTGATTTGATGTCTCCAGGGATGCCTTGATTAGACTCAGATCTGTCCGACCTGAGGATCCTCCCCGCGACGGTGGATCGATCGAAGATGTTCCCTATTTTTTCTCAGTTTTGTTCTACGTATTTCGATATTTGTGCCAATTCAAGGCTTCGAAATCCAATGGTACTGGAAGTCGACGGTCGTTCAACTGAATCCTTAGACCGCTAGGGTGTTCCTACCCATGATGACTTTCACGATATTTAGATCATGGTTGGGTACAGCAGATCCTCCCGTTCTGTGCTGTTTGAATTTTTTTATGTACTCCAAGATCTCCGCGGACATTGGCAGAGCTGGTTTTCCAGCTGTCGCGCCTTGCTCTGTGTCTATGTTCCCTATTCGGTACTTGCACATTTCCATGGGCGACGTCGAGTGATATGATTGTGTGGCGTTCTGCAAGTTGTTATTTCGGGAAGTCTTCTAGACCGGTATTTTCCGCCAGATGCCGTCGCACCGTTGACTGCGGACATCCCTCCGATTCATTTTATTCCTTTTTTAGTGTGGTACAAATGGGAAGAGAGGTAGGAATGTTTTGTGGATCCGCCAAAGGGTGAAAATGGAAACTCCCTTGTGCATTCTTTGCCCTCAGATCGATTTAAGCCATGGATTTTTTATTGTCTGTCTCTCTCTCTCTCTCTCGGTTGACTTTTCAGGATTTTCTTTTGTGAGCGGACATCGCAATAATAATGTTGATCTTGTCTTGGATCTTCATGTCCATAGGTACTTCGAGTCAAGCCATGGACACCTTCCTGTTCACCTCCGAGTCCGTGAACGAGGGTCACCCCGACAAGCTGTGCGACCAGATCTCCGATGCCGTCCTCGATGCCTGCTTGGCCCAGGACCCCGACAGCAAGGTCGCCTGCGAGACCTGCACCAAGACCAACATGGTCATGGTCTTCGGTGAGATCACCACCAAGGCCAACGTTGACTACGAGAAGATCGTGCGCGACACCTGCCGCGAGATCGGCTTCGTCTCCGACGACGTGGGTCTCGATGCCGACCACTGCAAGGTGCTCGTGAACATCGAGCAGCAAAGCCCGGACATCGCCCAGGGCGTCCACGGGCACTTCACCAAGCGGCCAGAGGACATCGGCGCCGGCGACCAGGGCCACATGTTCGGCTACGCCACCGACGAGACCCCCGAGCTGATGCCCCTCAGCCACGTCCTCGCCACCAAGCTCGGCGCCCGCCTCACCGAGGTCCGCAAGAACGGCACCTGTGCCTGGCTCAGGCCCGACGGCAAGACCCAGGTCACCGTGGAGTACCAGAACGACAACGGGGCTATGGTCCCCCTCCGCGTTCACACCGTCCTCATCTCCACCCAGCACGACGAGACCGTCACCAACGATGAGATCGCCGCCGACCTCAAGGAGCACGTCATCAAGCCCGTCATCCCGGAGAAGTACCTCGACGAGAAGACCATCTTCCACCTGAACCCCTCCGGGCGGTTCGTCATCGGCGGCCCGCACGGCGACGCCGGCCTCACCGGCCGGAAGATCATCATCGACACCTACGGCGGCTGGGGAGCCCACGGTGGCGGCGCCTTCTCCGGCAAGGACCCGACCAAGGTGGACCGCAGCGGCGCGTACGTCGTGCGCCAGGCCGCCAAGAGCGTGGTGGCCAGCGGCCTCGCCCGCCGCTGCATTGTGCAGGTCTCCTACGCCATCGGCGTGCCAGAGCCCCTCTCGGTGTTCGTCGACTCCTACGGCACCGGCAAGATCCCCGACAAGGAGATCCTGCAGATCGTCAAGGAGAACTTCGATTTCCGGCCAGGTATGATCACCATCAACCTCGACCTGAAGAGGGGAGGCAACCGCTACCTCAAGACCGCCGCCTACGGCCACTTCGGCCGCGACGACCCCGACTTCACCTGGGAGGTCGTCAAGCCCCTCAAGTGGGAGAAGCCCGCGGCGTAATCGCCCTCGCCGCCCTTCTCTCTTCCATATCCGCACGCCCACAAGCGCGCTGCTCACCGGCGCGCCGTCGCCGCCCTGTTGTCACCTTTTCCAGTCCTGTGCTCTGCGTCTGTCCTGCCTCGAACTCTCTTTTTCCCTTTTTGGGTTTCCTTCCTCCATCCATTTCCCCCTACGACGGAAAACAGAGAGAATTTGGTTTTTTGTCCCCGCCTGGATTAAAAATATTCGTCTTGCCCCCCTCCCGTCATTTGCTCAGGAAAAACCTGTTTCTTCTGCCTGTCGTTTAAATGGAAAAAAATACTCTTTTAAGGCTTGATGGCTACAGACGATGGATTAAAAAAGTTTCTCTTGCTCCCCGGCGCCTTCTCGAGGCCCTCGCCCGCCTCAGGTTCCGGATCTCGGCGGCGCCGTCCCACCTCCCCGATTTGGCGTGTAGATGTCGGACAGCAGGACGTAGGTACCCACATCGTTGGGGTTGTGGTGGGGGATCTGCTCGGCGATCCTCTTCGCCAGGCCACTGTTCTCGTGGGCGAGGCTGGCGCAGAGGAGAGTCCACGCGACGGCGTCCCACTGGGTCTCAGTCGTCCTCAAGAAGGTCTTGGCGTCTTCTTGACGGCCCGCCCTGCCGAGGAGCCCCACTGTGGAGGTGTCGTGCTCCACCGTGGCGGAGATCCCCATCTGGTCGGCCATCTGCTTCAGGATGCGGAAACCAACGTCGACCGGGCCCAGGCGACCGCAGGCGGAGAGGGCGCCCGCGAAGGTTACTGCCGTGGCGGGGGCTCGCTCGATGGGCATCCGGTGGAAGACCCCCACATGCTGCCTCCCCTGGCGTACATGCTGATGAGGGCGTTCTTCACCAGGGAGTGCGAGCCCACCGTGGGCTCTCAGGGCTTCGCCGTGTCCGAGGGCTGGGCGGCGAAGGGGCGGTTCCATCTCTCCCGCAGATCGAACGGTGCGGACGGCGAGGCCGGGCTGGATGTAGGGCCCTCCCATCTATCTTCTTCAGGATTCGTGTCCCTCTCCTCCGCTTTGTCTGAAGCTTCTGCTTCAGATTTCTGTCGGATTGCGGAATTTGGCTGCGTCTTCTTCTTCTTCTTCTTTTTCTTTCTTCCTTATTTCTATCTGTCTCTTTCGCTTTGTTTCCGCTCTTCAGGCTCAGTGGTGTTTCCTTCATATGCAGTGCGTTCGGCTCCCATGCCCTTGTTAAAGAGTCTGCGCCTCTCGCTGTTGAGTTATCTCCTTTTGGGTTCCCATTGGGTTGAATGGGGTATTGTGACTTTTTAAGTGGATTTGGGGAAGAGTTAGTGTGTTGGAAGAGAGTTCCGTTGCTAGATTTGATTGATCTCTCCAGGCGGTAATTAGACTCAGTTCTCTTACATGGTACGGGAGGGAAGTCAATCGATGTATCATAAAGACCATAAAAAAATTTATCGAAAGGAAAAGGCAGGAAAAATCAACGACGAAAATTATAATGTGGTATTTTAAAGTAATTAGCACAATTTAGTTATGCTTAGCTGATAAAATGATATTTTGAAATTGCTATTGTTTTCTGGAAGAAATTATACATTGTATACATATAAAAATTATATTAAAAATAAATTATAATTAAAGAAATAATTTGAGAGATGGAGGAAATTTGCTAGACTATATGAATATGTTCCACAAATTGATCTCACAATTCTATATATTTAGGGTAAAGATGGAGAAAAAAGAATAAGTTGTTCTTCATTAAATTTTGCCGACTTCAGGGCATCTAGTTGTAAGGTATTCTACTTACACCCCATAATTAATGGTGTTGCCGATTAGAAGGTCTAAACGTAATATTCTAAAAATTTAAAGAAATTTAAAAAAGTGTACGTATGATTTAACCATTTTTAAAGGACACTACGGTGAATAAATGAGTGAGGTGGTTTCCTCCATTCATTTCCTTTGTCATCTATGACAAAAGAAATTTCTCCTCCATGTTAGTATTCTCAACAAATCCTTGTTTCTTAATATTGTCATCTAGGGAAGCCTTCTATAATGATATTTTAGACAACCATGGTCTTCCTCTTTTGTATAGGGGAAATTCATGTCATTTACTTTATGGTGATTCTATACTCTTGCCAACTTGTTGTCCCCTTTGGATTGGTATCCATATTTTAGTGTGGTAGAAATGGGGAGAGGTAGGGTTATTTTGTGGATTCTCCAAGGTGTGAAAATGAAAATTCTTTTGTGCATTCTTTCCAAAGAAAATGTGAATTCCTTTCTACAAAGGGTTTTTGTCCACTTTGGTGTACATACATGGTCTTTCTAATTCATTTCATTCAATTTCTAGTGATTATGTACTATTGTCTACTTGTTGTCTCTTATGGATTAGTATCCATATTTTAGTGTAATGCAAATGGGGAGGGAGTCGGGAATGTTTTGTGGATTCTCCAAGTGGTAAAATAAAAATTCCCTTATGAATTTTTGTCATCAGATCAATCAAAGTTGTAGATTTTTTGGTATTTCTCTCTAATTAATTTTTGAGTGTTGTTTTGTGACTAGATGCTAAAATAATATCAATCTTTTCATGCATCTATATGTGGGCACATAGCTTTGATTCAAGCCAAAGACACTTTTCTCTCAACCTTTGAATATATGAATCAGGGTTACATTGATATGATATGTAACTAGACCTCTTATGTCATCCTTGATGTCCTCTTAGCTTCATGTCAGACCTACACTAAGACCAACATAGTCATGATGTCATATCCTTCACTTAGTGGGCATGTGTGCATGGATGGTGGGGCATGGCATGTATAGCCAACATTTTGTGTGCAGATGTGTGCAAACTCATGCAACACACATGGTTCCCTCTATTGATATGGGGTGAGGTTCACAAGGGCTCCTACTAAACCTTATTGGGCATTGGAATGACATGGTATGACATTGGCACAACTATGGCATGACACTAGTATGACAATACCACAACACTAGAGTAAGTGAGATTCACAAGGATTTCTCATGAACTTTGGTGATTAGCATGGTAGTAGCATAGTGTGGCACAAGATAGTAAGGTGAGCACACATAATAGTGTGTAGTCCAGGCACATGTATTTATAATAGTGTATGTGTGGGTGTAGAGGATTTGGTCATGCATGGCACAAACCACCACATGAAAGTGAGCTACAAGGTAATGTGATGATCCATTAATTTCACTCATGGTACCAATTATGAGAACCTAAATTGTTAAGTTGCTATCTTGGGAGCATCTTAACCATGAAATTCAAGTAATAGTTATAGGAGGTTTACAAGGTTATATGTTATTAAAACTTCTTGGTGAGAGTAACAAGGCATTGAGTTATTGTTGGGATCTAGGAGTGTCCAATGAAATCTAATTTAGGTAGTGAAAATGACTAGGTGATAATAGGAATAAGACAAAAAGAAAATAAAATAATTGATGATCACATCACCTTGTGCGGATTCTAATATACGTTCCTAAAATACATTGTCACAAACTGATCCAACCTCTAGTGGTATCCATGTGGTCCTCTAGACGGATCTCTTCTCTTTGGATGTGACTTGAAGGACTAGTCAATGTTACCTTGATCCTCCTTGATCTTTGCACCACAATTTGACATTTGGGGTTAAGGGAGAGAAGAGAGGTGTAACTCTAGGGAAAAGGGTCGCATGGGTCTTTCAAACCTCACCCCTTGAGGTCTATATATAAAGAGTAACATTTTTCACAAAAACCTAATGCTTGAGAACTTTATATGTGTGATTCACTAGGTCTAGGTAAAAATCTAATTAATAGCCCAATAAGCCTAATAACTCTTTATTGTCATAATTAATTAATTAATTGTATATTTAATATGAATTAATTTATCATATATCGATTTAACACAATCAATAAGTTGAGCCATTAACATGTTAGGCATTAAACTACACTACATGTCCTAAAAGATAATGTGGTTATGTTACCATAGAACTGATATGTTAGTAGTTATTACATATGTATAATCCCTCATTTGTACTACATTCTTTGAATGACTTAGGACATTGTCAATTGTCAAATTTTAGTCGGTCATCTCAATTAAAATTATTACAATCATAAATCATCATAAAATTCTTTTTTCTAATATTCTCCTGTCTTCGTCAAGAACTTGAGTGCACCATTTTCAGAGTTTATCTTCTCATAAGATTGAGGGTGAACAATCTCATCTTGACCACATAATCACCTTTATTGATATCTTATTGTATTTGAGTCTTGATGGCTTGAAGTCTTATAATTAGAGACTCGTTGGTCAAAATCAAAACACAATAGTCTATTTATAAGATGTCTTTGATGTCTAAAGTTTAAAGATCACTTATACAACTATAATATGAATCAACTTAGCTGATAGGTACGGTACCATTTTAAGATTTATATTGATCAATTTAATAAACTCTTTCTATAAAGACTATACAATGTCTCTCCTAATGTCTCCACACAAATGATTATGGGATCAACCATCCTTGTTATATGAGCAAGAGCAAATACCAATATTATATTCATATACTCGATGTCTTTCTCAAATATCCTATAAATAGGAATATTTAGAATATGTCTTATATAAGTAATCACCATACTATTATCTCATAATAATTTATTTATCATTGTACATATCATTAGACTTCATTTATAAAAATCACATATGTATATTAATAAATATAATAGTTATGATAAAATGAATGAGATGTATATAATATAATTGACTTAGGCCACTTGTTATTAACAATTGTAAGTAGTGGTTTGAGGATTTGCCACAAGTAGTAAATCTTCTCATAAGTTTGATGTTCTCTCCTCTTACCAATACTTTTCATAGTGGAAAGAGTTTTGTCCTTTGAACTTCATGCTTCCACAATATTACTAGTGAGAGGAAATAATAATTAAATAGTTAATTGGTGTCTAAGACCATGTGGTATGAGCTTTGAATCTATTCTCACTCTATGTGGCAATGGTATTAGAGTAAATTTCTTACATCTTGACAAATGAACAAATGATTGATAATTGTAGAATTTTGGGTTAGAGTGTTGTATGAATGGGGTGATGAATGACTTTGCAGCCATCATGCTAAAAATATGAAAGCCCAGTTTAAAGTATTAGAGATGTGCTAAGACCAATTCCAAATAGATACAAGTAAAACATTTGCCCATACTCCATCAACAAGAGATGTGGAAAACCAAGCTGAGGTTTCTTGATTGTGAGACCTAGAGGAGAACCTCACCATGAACATGACAATAGTGATGTATGCACAAGCTATATGATGGTACGATAAGCATAACTAAATCACACAATGGATCACATTGTAGAATGTCAAAAGGTGTGACCTCACTTATGTACCTTTGCATTTGTTTTTTACACTATTCTTCCTCCTATTTTTCAACTTCTTTCTCTTTTTCTTGGTGTTCTTCTATTCTCTCTCAATTTTTTCTTATGTGACATGCAAGAAAATATGCAAGAAAATCATTTCCCACCTTTTCCTCAATATTTTAGAACTTATTTTATGGGTTTCTAGTTAGCTTTTGTAACTTTCTCATTCTCAATTTCGCTCTTCCAAAGTGATAAATAGGGGGTACTTTAGTTTTCTTGCATTTCTACTATGTTCTTTTTTCATCCCAGTTATCCTCTATTCTTTCTTAGTGTTATCACATTCCTAACTTTTCATCCAATTGTTTTGACATTCTCCAAACACATTTTTTTTTAACCTTTCCATTTTCTCTCTTGTGCTACATTCTTTCCTGCTGGCAAGATTTTCTCTCTTTCTCCTTTTTTCCTTCTTTGATTTTTTTATCATTAGACATTTCTATTTATCTTTTAAATCACCCTTTTTTCATATTTATATATTAGAAATTGTAATTTTTTTCATGCTAGTGAGAAACTTCTCTCTAGGACAAGTTATTTCTTTTTCTGGTATTTTTATATTTTTTCACAGCATTTATCTTCTTAACATTTCTTTCAATCTCTTTTTTGACCTTTATTTTTGTTTTCAATTTTTTTCCTTTCATTCACTAGATATATTGATTTTTCTAGACTCTCCCACCAGTAGAAGAGTCTTCAATGGTGAGTTTCTCTCTCCTCTAGCCTTTTTTCATTCTTCTTCAACATCATTTTCTCTCTCATGTTACCTTTTAGTTAGTTTTCATATTTTTCGTTGATTCATTCATCTGTTTTGCTTGCAATTTTTCCCAGCAGTGAAATCTCCATTCCGTGAATGAAAACTCTCTCTCAATCAGGAATTTTCATTTATTTATTTATCTTTCCTCTCTCTCTCTCTCTCTCTCTCTCTCTCCTCTTCTCCCATCACGCTACTCTCCCTCTCCTCTCAGACCTAACACCTATGTCTCTTCTTTCTCTAGTTGTCCCTCTCTTCTCTCTTTATTCTTTCTTTCTTAAAGAAGGAGTCTCTTCATGGCCTTGACGGATCCAATGTGGCAGATAGTGGAGATTGATCTTCTTAAATCGTCACTTTTATTTTTATTCTAATATTTTTTATTTATAAAATAAATTATATATCATAAATATTTTAATTTGGTTATTCTATGAATTATTTACCCTTTTATACCACAAGATTTATGCTTAAAATAAATCAAATCATTTATGCAGATTCAACTTGAACTCATGTGATATTTTAGAATTATATTTGAAGTGTTTAATTAAAAGTTTAGAATTGAAAGTATTGTTTGATCTACAATGATTGATGTACACCAAATGACCATGAAAATTTTTATCAATGAATTTTATCATAAGACTACTCAAAAGGTAGATACCTATAATGCAACACCGGTGATGGCAAACCATTGCTCTACATATGTTCCATTTCTTTCTACATCTTTAGTCAGTAAAGTTGAACAAGTTGCTTGTATCTTTCTAACATGTAAGAAACTTATTGAGAATTTGAAGATCTATTAGATCCAAAAATGATCATCACTTCACCTACTGTTTTTGGTCAACACTCTTCTCTCTATTTGATACATTTTAAATTTCTCAATAACCTTTCATCCATAGATTAATAGTTCAATGAACTATGTGACTTGCTTGAGGAATACTTATAGCATGATGTGTCATCCAATTAGAGAACTTTAGTTGATCTACTTGATATCACCAACTTACATATAATATTCATTAAAACTCATCAACAAGTCATTCACCCTTCAAACAGCTCCTCACTTCATCCAAAGAGGGTACTGACTCACCTCTTGATTGTATGACTTCAAAATTGTGGGCATACAAGGCACATATAGTGTGATGGTAGAAGAAATATTGGACCACTTGGTGATTGACCACAACTGATGTAGTTACTCTCACAAACAAATATTCTTCATCAAATTATGAGATGGATTAAAATAAGAGATTACATGGGAGAATGACATAGATCTTTGGTAGTAACATCGATGTTGGAACTTACAGAAAGGGGGAGAATGTCATAAGGTCATTTAGGTAGATCGAGTTTCCATTGGTGGAACCTACCAACAAAGGGCATGGAGGGTGCACATGGAATGACATATGTGCACGGTGTGATAGATGCACGTGGCACTTTGGTAGGCTGATTTTCCACTATGGTGTGTTAAGTGTGGCGAGATGCTTGACACATCAGATGCTTGATTTGCAGCACAATGATCCATGTGTCGCAAAAGATGTACATGACATAGCAAGGACATGTATCACATAGCAGACGTGTGTGTGGTGTGATGTGTGCCATGACAAGTCGATTGTACGTAACTCTGATGATATGAGTGAGATAAACGAATGGTAATGGTGGGCTAACATCGCACAGGTATGATTAGACAATTAATCTTCTATTGCCTATATTGTTAGCCTCCTAAATTGATCTTTTTTATGTTTAGGGGTTTGGCCCCTATGTGAGAAATACCTTTAGAGTTATGTAATAGAGGAGCGGTCTTTGAGTAGATCCTTTGGGTCACGAGAGCTAAGCTGGTTTACAACATTGCGGTAGGAAACCTTGTGACACATAGGGCATGTATTATTGCAATAAGTGACCTGAGCCAATGCGGACATGCAAAGAAAACAGGTGGGCAACATACACTCAAAGAGGTGGCACCACAAGATAATTTTGACGAACTTTGCAATAGCCACGGGGAATTTATTCCACGAAGATATTTGATACATCACGTGGGAGAGTTCTGTTATCGCTCTCTTTAAGGCAGCTGCTAGGTTTAATATATCCTCTTTGACTTCTTCCATACTCCCTCTCCGCCCAGGTCCACCACTACCCACCTCCCTGGTAGTCGTCTGCCTTAGCTACAATCTTGTCACTCCTCAATCCTCTTCAATGCCTTGCTGAGCTGCTATTCCAACCTTACAAGCCGCAGGCCTTGAGCTCCTCTTCCTCCGCACGCTATCTTCTTCGGGCTTTCTTTATTTTCTGCTTTGATACCAGTTCTCACATTATAGGATTTCCGCGTGCTGGCGCTGCATGCTCCTTTAGCGTCCAACCAGTCATCCCACACTCCCCCAGTGGCAGAATGCCCAGACCTTCACTTGTTTCTCTTGTGGGGGTGGGGGTCGCCAACTAACCAACCATTTACTCCGTCGATTATTGTCCTATAGCCGTTGTAACATTTTTGCGGCGTTCCAGTCACTATCACGTGCGCCTGCCTATACGCGTCCCTCGCTCTGTGCGCCCCTGCCGTGCCACCCACACCATGCCTTTCCCGCCGGCCGTGCCATGCGCTCCTACTACGCAGACACCTGCCGTGCAGTGTGCTCCTGCACCGCGCGCCGGCCGTTGCGCGCACATCCTCCATGCCACGTGCGTCCTCTGATGCCGTCCAAACCACTGGGGCACCTGCTGCAGCATTGGCATTGGAGACGGCACGGCATAAGTGGACCACAACGCGTGGGATTCAAGCTTAGGTTGGCGGACCCCGACGTGCGCAAGTCTCCCGACCTCTCTGGTCACCAGTAGCCGCCGCAGGAGCACCGGCCATCCTCGAAGCAGTGGAAGCGGTTGGCGTCGCGGACGATCACAGTCCTCGCGGCGGCGAGGGAGATGAGGGAGAGCGCTGTGTGGCAGTCGTCGCAGATCCGGAGGTTCTTCATCACGTGGATCGGCGCCGCAGGAGGTGCGGCGAGGATCCCGAAGGCTACAGCGAGCTTCTCGCTATGGAAGCTGAGGCACTCCTCCTTCTGCTCGTCCTCGACGTCGTGGAAAACTCCGTCAAGGTCCGGCACGTACCCCAGCGGCCTTATCGCCGCCAACAGATCCCTGAGCTTGGTGTAGATCTCGCCCGCCCTCGGGTGCTCCCGGTCGCCGGAGATGAAGACGTGCGTCTGGTTCCGCACCTGGATCCAGCTGCTCCCCGGCTCCTTCTTGATCCCCCTTGCTCGCATCAGCTTCCGGATCTCGGAGACGCCGTCCCACCTCCCCGATCTGGCGTAGATGTTGGACAGCAGGACGTAGGTACCCACATCGTTAGGGTTGTGATGGAGGATCTGCTCGGCGATCATCTTTCCCAGGCCATGATTCTTGTGGACGAGGCAGGCGCAGAGGAGAGTCCTCCACGCGACGGCGTCCCACTGGGTCTCAGTCGTCCTCATGAAGGTCTCGGCGTCTTCTAGGCGGCCTGCCCTGCAAAGGAGCCCCACTATGCAGGTGTAGTGCTCCACAGTGGGGGAGATTCCCATCTGGTCGGCCATCTGGTTCAGGTAGCGGAAGCCATCGTCGACCAGGCCCAGGCGACAGCAGGCGGTGAGGACCCCCACGAAGGTGACTGCCGTGGCGGGGGCTCGCTCCATGGACATCCGATGGAAGACCCCCAGGGCCTCTCTACCCAGGCCGTGGTGGGAGAAGCCCGAGATCATGGAGTTCCAGGAGATCGTGTCTCGGCGGCGCATTCCGGCGAACGTCTTGTGTGCATCCCATATGTTGCCTCCCCTGACGTACATGTTGATGAGGGCGTTCTCCACCGAGGAGTGGCCTCTGAAACCGGTCTTCTCCGCGTGGGCACTTAGGGCTTCGCCGTGTCTGAGGACGGAGAGGCCGCCGCAGGCGGCCAACGCGATGGCGTAGGTGAGCCCGTTGGGTCGGACCCCGTCCTCCTCCATCTCTCGCCACAGCCGGAGAGCTTCTTCGAAGAGGTCGTTCTGGGCGAAGGCCGCCATGATCGAGCTCCACGAGACTACATTCCTCTCCGGCAATTCGCAGAAGGCCCGCCACGCCTCCCCCGCCTCACCGCATTTCCCGTGCATATCGACGACGGAGTTGCCGACGAAGATGTTTCCCTCGACTCCTCTCCTCAAGGCCTGGCCATGGATCTGCGTCCCGAGCCTCAAATCCTTCAGGCCGGAGCAGAGACCGAGGGCAGCGAGGAAGGTGACATGGTCCCACTTGTCGACCTCCGCGAGGATGAGCCCCAGAACGGCCATGGCCTCGCCGAACCGCCCTTGGTCGACGTACCCGTTGATCATCGAGTTGCAGGAATACACATCGGGGCTGGCGGCGGAGAGGACTCTGGCCGCATCCTCCACGCCAGAGCAGACCAAGTACATGCAGAGGAGGGAGTTACCCACGTAGGGGAAGACCCCCAGCCCGGCCTTGAGGACGCGCCCGTGGCACTGCTCGCCGGCGCAGAGCGTGCCGGCGTCGCTGCAGCAGGCGAGCGCCGTGGCGTAGATAAATTCGTTCGGCCGTGCGGGGCCCAGGTCCATCTGCCGCAGCAGGTCGAGCCCCGCGGCTGGGAGCCCCGCGTGCAGGTACCCCGCCATGAGGGCGCCATAGGATACCACGTTCCTGAGGGACAACGCGTCGAACATGCGGCGGGCAAGGTGGGTGCGGCCGCAGCTGGCGTAGAGGTGGATGAGAGCGTTGCCGTGGACGAGGCCGAGGGCGCGCGTGCGGAGGAGGCGGCCATGGACGGCTTTGCCGCTGTCCAGTTCCCGGGTCTCGGCAAGGGCTTTCAGCGCTGCGAGGGCCGCCCCCAGGCCGCAAGAGGCCCAAGCGGCGCCGCCGCGGAGGATGGCGCGAGTGGAGGAGCCGCCGCCGGTGGCCCACAGAGCCCGCATAAGCCCGGGTTCTGTATGGGTTATTCTCCCCGACCCTGAAATTTATTTCGGTTGACCATTTGCAGACTGATTTAGCGAGCCCACTCAGCCCACATGCCCCCTCCCCTGAGATATAAGTCGTTGGCCGTTTCAAGCCACTTGCTCGCTCGCTAGAATGGTCAACGCTAGGATAAACTTGGGCTTAGATATTCATTCACTCAATGACAATGGGGAGAGTTTGAGGGGATGAGTTTCTGAGGAACCAGCAGCTCCGAATCTGAAGAGCCCCATGATTCTTGGGGCTTGCTTTCTGTCGGAGCTTCCATATCTGAGAGACGGGCGGGGAAAATGCAAAGAAAGCTATGGTTTTGGGATCTCCAGCATACCCGAGGGAGATGCCTCACTTGTTGCAAGCCTCGGAGCTGTCGCTCATCTCTGTGTCGGAGATGCCCTGTAAAGGTTCTCTCTCCGCGTTCTCCGGGCGGCTTCTGCGCCGCCTCCGATCCTACCATTGCTCAGGAAGATTAGACGACAAGGGGAAGAAGAACAGAGGCGTGGGTTAGGGTTAGGGTTCGGACCTTTTCTGGGATCCGGCCATTAGGTTCGAGCATGCGGACGACCTGGCTCATCTTCGGCCTCTTCTCCGCGTCCGGGTCAACGCACCGCAGGACTGCCATGAGGGCTCGCTTGAGGGATCTCGTAGATGGCCGAGTCTCCATGGCCGGATCCAGCACCTCTTCCGACCGCCGGTTCCCGACCATAAGTTTCAGCCACTCCACAAGGTTGACCTGCAGTGTACATGGTCGTCACGACCCGTGCAGTGACAAAAATCACGCTCGTCGACATCCTACTGACCTAAAGTCAACTCTCGAAGAAGACGAAACCGGAAGACCGGGCATGAACATGTGACACGCCCCAGTTTGAGATATTCATCGAAGACCAGTTAAAGAGGAAAAGAGAAGGGTGATCTTTACATATACCTCATTGGCGGGGCGGCCATAGTCAACGGGATCTCTGCCGGTGATGGCCTCCAACAGAACGACCCCGAAGCTGTAAACGTCACTCTTCTCATTAAGGAGACCCGTGTTCGCATACTCCGGCGCCACGTAGCTGAAAGTCAACGGAGGTGGAGTCAGCGGGGAAATCAGACGGCTCTGAGGAAGCAGGGGATAGATACCCAAAGGTTCCCATCACGCGAGTGGTGACGTGGCTCTTTCCAGCTCCCAGCAGCTTCGCGAGGCCGAAATCTGAGACCTTGCCATTGAATTCGTCGTCGATCAGGATATTACTTGATTTTATGTCCCGGTGCACCACCTTCGGCTCGATAGCTTCATGCAAGTACGCCAGGCTGCACGAGACATGGACAAATCTGACCATCTGTAAGTAGTCTGAATCAGCCAATATCAGTATGCGGCTGATGTTCATCATTGCCAAGAACTCCTGATCTGATCGCACGGTTCTCCCTTTTTCTTTTTTTTTTCACGCTCTCTTCTCCTTGTGCTTCTGTGGATCCGATGATGGCGAGGGAGTTTTAAGATTTGTAATACGAAAGTCAAAGGGTTTATTCGTTCCGAGGAGGTGGGAAGACGAGGAGAAGACTTCTTTTGGGTTTGAGGAGTGGAGTAGTTACGCTCTGGCAGTGTCGAGGAGGATCTTGATCCGAGCGTCCCAGGTCAGAAACCCGCGCCGTCGCATTGGTCCGCGGAGCCACTGCTCTAGATTTCCATTCTTCACGTACTCGTAAACCAGCATCCTGAACGAGCCCAAACAGGCAGAAATCAAGTTTATCGATCAGTCATGTTTCGATCTAAAAGTTGACTTCCTTTGGCTTTGACTCTGGAGCTTTACCTAATATAAACCCACAAGAGAGAGAGAGAGAGAGAGAGAGAGAGAGAGAGAGAGAGAGAGAGAGAGAGAGAGAGAGAGAGAGAGAGAGAGAGAGAGAGAGAGAGAGAGAGAGAGAGAGAGAGAGAGAGAGAGAGAGAGAGAGAGAGAGAGAGAGAGAGAGAGAGAGAGAGAGAGAGAGAGAGAGAGAGAGAGAGAGAGAGAGAGAGAGAGAGAGAGAGAGAGAGAGAGAGAGAGCGAGAGAGAGAGAGCGAGAGAGAGAGAGAGAGAGAGAGAGAGAGAGAGAGAGAGAGAGAGAGAGAGAGAGAGAGAGAGAGAGAGAGAGAGAGAGAGAGAGAGAGAGAGAGAGAGAGAGAGAGAGAGAGAGAGAGAGCGAGAGAGCGAGAGAGAGAGAGAGAGAGAGAGAGAGAGAGAGAGAGAGAGCGAGAGAGAGAGAGAGAGCGAGAGAGAGAGAGAGAGCGAGAGAGAGAGAGAGAGGAGAAGAGAGAGAGAGAGAGAGAGAGAGAGAGAGAGAGGATGAACCTTTGGGTGCCTTCCACACAGTAGCCAAGAAGGCGCACTAGATTTTTGTGCCGGACATGACCGATGGCCTCAACTTCTACCCTGAATTCCTTCTCGGCCTGGCCCCTGAATAGCGACAGCAGAAGTTTCTCAAGTCAACGGCATTTTAGACGGCGCCGGGGAGACAGGGAGGCGTAGAACTTACAGATTGTTCAGGAGCTTCTTAACCGCCACTGGAGTCCCGTTGATGAGTTCTCCTCTGTAGACAACCCCATAGCCGCCTTCCCCAAGAATATTATCCCTGGAGAAACGATTGGTGGCGTTCTCCAGATCCCTCAGAGTGAACCAGTGGCCCCAGCCGAGGAAGGAGAGCTCTGGAAGGCCTGCCAAGGGGCCTGCCTGTGGGGGGTGTGAGAGCGACTGCTCTCCAGCAGCAATGGTGGCGCCAGAGAAGCGCCATTCTTCAGCACACCCATGGCTAGTGTGATGGAATGAACCCAAGCGAGACGACCCCGACTCGGCCGCTTCCTCGTTGAATTTGTGGTCAACGTCGAGGATGATCCGTTCATGCGCAGCAGAGTCAACGCGCACCTCCTTGATTTCCTCGGGGATTGCGGGAATCCGGGTGTTAGGAGGCTTACCTGAAGCCCTCAGCTTCTTCCTGCTCCCTGCTGTGAAGCAGATGGCTAAGATGGAGAGAATGGCCACGATGAGGGCGCCGACGCCGACTCCGATCAGGACCCATATCTTGAGGCCGAGGAGGGGTGTCCTCCTGGATAGGTGGGAATTGAGGGAGGTTCCAGACTCAGACATCTCTGATCAGAGGGTGCTCCCCCTGAAATGAACAAGAGCGACGCAGTGAAGTTTCATGTAGATCTACAGTTTGCAGTCAGATGCTCAGAACAGGGAGGAGATGCAGCAGAGATCGATGAACATCGCTCGGGCATAGAATGCGGTGGGAATGAAAGCGGTCATGGTGGTTGTAAAAAGAGGAAGGTCCACAAAAATGTACGAGTAAATAGACGATTTGCTGTATGAGAAACAGCTGATAGAACCAGTCGGAAGTTCAGGGATTGATCTCTCTAGGTCGGCCTGCTCTGCAATTACAGGGAGTAATGGACTCGATTACCCCAATTTGAGGAACCGAAGTCTGTTCCTCTCCGGCAACGCCGTCTGTGATAATCACGGCAACCGAGAGTCCCGACAATAACGTCTGATTTTCAGGAGGCTTGCGGCGGTAAGGAGAAGAACAGAGAAAACCGAAGGCCAGGGACTCTCCTCAGAAGAGCGATAATCACCGCATTCTCTCCAACCACATTTTCGATCTTGCAGGTGGCAATGGAGGGAGAAGATGAAAAACAGAAAGAGGGAGAAAGGGAGAGGAAGAGGAGGGAGGGGATCCAAGTCCTCGGTACCTGGAAACCCCAGATCTCGAACAAAAGAGAAACTCCTCTCTCGTCAGAGCGCAATTCCGTGATGGCTAGGGATCAGCAGTCCATCATCAGCTCTTCGGGAAGCCGCCGCCCCCAAAAATGCCATCCAGGAGCGAGATCCCGGAGGGGCCACCGACGGAAAAGAATACTGAAGGACCGCAATTCCCCCGGAAGCGCAGATCTAGGCTTCGGAAAACCTCCCGAACGTAACCAGAGCCACGCTGGCCGGTGCAACGGCGGCGGCAGCGGCTGAAGAGCCTCCTCCGGTGCTGGAATTGAAAAACTTGGACGACAAGCCAGCCAATGTCTTGGAGTTGCATAGGATGAGCGGAAGGATCGAGTGGCACAGAGAGAGAGAGAGAGAGAGAGAGAGAGAGAGAGAGAGAGAGAGAGAGATTGTCAACGGCGGACGATCCTAGAGAGAGAATAACAGAGGAGGATAGAGGAATCAGAGAGCAGAGAGAGGGAGAGGCTTCCGAGGTCGCAGTGGTGATCCCGGTTGAGCTGTCGGGGGGCTTGTGAGAGGAGCAGAATTCATAATTAATGCTCGTTCGGTGCACGTGTCTAAAACAACGGTTGAATTGTTGACGAGCCCTCCTTGGCCGTAGGGGTCGATAGGGGGACCGTCGTTTGGCACGGTCCCCCTCTCTGCAACCTCTCCTCTCTCTCTCTCTCTCTCTACTCTCTCAGTCTCTTTCTCTCTCTACTCTCTCTCTCTCTCCCCTGGGTCGCTGTTTCAAGGGTTGGTCCCTCTGTACTCTCGGGAGGGCGTCTTCTGCCTGTGGCAGAGTCGAACAGCGCTACAGTTCCGCTGCTGAACTGAATGAACAAGTTCGATGCAGAGGCGAGCAACCACGTGGCGGCCAACTGAGACTCTGAGAGAGGGCTTCTGGCTTTGACCACGGCATATATTTGGCGCAGCTGGGCAGGACTTGGGCCCACTTCATCCCCAAAAACAGAGAGAGAGGGGGAGAGAGAGAGTAGAGAGAGAAAGACACAGAAATAAAACAAAAAAATTATGTGGGAATACATTTGTATCTTGTACAGAAATGGCAGTGCGCCTCAACTTAGCGTTCGGGGACCCACCGACATGCTCATTAATGTGAAAGCCAAGAACACTGGCCTAGCCATAAGTAATAAGAGACGGACCTGCGCACTGGTCCTAACGGAGGAGGGGTAGCCATGAGCAGAAACAGCAACCCCAAACAGGAAAATAATCAAACGCCGCTGGCATGAAAATCAGCACGGTGATCGAAGAAGAAAATGTAAAGAAGCTCTGCACGATTACAAGACGTTTTACGAAAAATTACAAGCCAGATGGAGAAGATATCAGTTTGAATGGTTCATACAAGTGCATGTTCTCAAAAACAGGCATAGATGGCCTCCACCGGATTTTTGGCACGTCAAGAAAATGCTTTTAGACTGTTGTTTGACCGACAATTGATATTCTTAATTTCATGAAACTTGTACAAGATACTTGCCACATAAGGAAATCCAAAGCATATGAATTTTAGGGAATAAAGATTTACCCAGATCAGTACCAAAATATAAATGTAAAACTATGTTAAAAACAGAGATCACTGCTCATAGAGATACTTCTACCGTGAGGGATATTCAATATAATTGATGGCGGTGAGCTCCTCCGAAAGAAATGAAGGTTATCAAACTATTATGATAAGTACTACTTTCGGATAGAAACCAAAATGAATATAAATCTGTATAAATCTCGTCATGAAGGTAATTAGTGAAATCTAAAGAAACAAGAAATTTATTCCTAATTTTCTTCATTCCTTGAACTTAGAATCATAGTGATAGAAAATACTAAAAAACAAAACTCGGACTTATGCATGACCCAGATGTAGAGCACGAGGAAATGGACTGGTCCGAACCTGAGATAGGCTTCAAGAACAGAAGTTTCAGCTCAAGAAGCACTGAGACACAGATGTATATTGCACGACCTCCTTAATGGTGGAGAGAAACCCTTATCAACAGCTGAAGGAAACGCCTCCGTGTGATGAGCTCTCTCTGTTTCATATAGTCAGTGAAAGGGGAAGAGGTGCCAAGTCCCTATCCCTCTCCTCTCTCTCTCTCTCCCTTTCTCTCCCTCCGTCTCTGTCTTTCTCTCTCTTCCTCTTTTTTCAACTGTATACAAACTTTGGTCAATGATGGCAAATTCGACCCAGCTGATTCGAGTCCAGTAGATTCATCGAATATTGTCAAATTGCAGAATTTCATCGTATTTCGCTACAGTTCCCAACGTTCATCTCAAAAGATGCGCCTCCATCGAAACTTTTCCACTTTAGTCAACTTTACACGAACTTAGGCGTACTGTGTTGACTTCAAACAGAATGTATTAAATCAATTATACTCAGAAATCATCCTGTCAAACACCATTTCCTTCAATCTAGGGGCAGTGGAGCCAGGTCATTTCTTAGTGCACAATGGCATGGTAGGAACACACAGCGGCACAGCACGTGTGCATGGCAGCACAGTGTGGACGCATGGTGGCACGATGCATCCGCATGACAACACATTGTGCATGCACGGTGGCATGATGCATGTGCACAGTAACTTGTATGGTGTTCATGTTATCTCTTCAGCAGAGGTTGCTCTTGTGCATGCACTGAGTTGCGTTGGGTGGTCTAGGATGTCTGACTACTCTACTTCTAATGGAGTGCTTTGATGTCTTCCAACAAGCTGCATAAACAAAGATGGAATAAGGCAGGAATGTTCTTCCCTTTCTTTTTTGAAGGGAGATGCCAGGTTAGTAGAATTGAGGACGTGTTGAGACCATTTAAGTCAGGTGGCAAGCTGAAATATGTTTTTCTAAAGAAGAACTCCCAGTGTTATTGCTGCTGTCTTATTTACAAAGTGGCAAAATTTTTTCTTCCTTCCAACAGAATAATCGCAAAAAAACGTATACAGCTAATGAAAGATAAAATACCACATAATGGAGATTCTTAATAGATGGAGAGCATGAAAAAGATTCCCATAATCCGACGGAAAAGATATAGATTAAAAATGTGCTGTTGGCTTAAAAAGGCGTAAACAAATTCCACAGTAACAAATAAGTTAGCAGTAGAGAGGCTAATAAAGTTCATATCCTCAAGGGATTCTCTTTCTCGTTCATATTGCAATTTAGAACTGTTCATTGTTTGCAGAATGGCGCCACAATTGATAGACTGTAACGGGCAAAATCTGAAGAATCATAAACTTTGTAAGAGATTTACAGTCCCTCCATCAATCACCAACCATTGTTCAGTGAATTAGATGGTTGAAATATCTGTTAAATCGCATATACCTCGATTCTGAGGATTTCCAATCTTGCAACACCAGGAAGAGAGAGAAGGCAAGCAGGAATACAACAGAAAATTTCATTCATCAACAATATGTTCATTAGCATTTGTTAGTCCTTCCATCAAGATATTGGTCACACCATCATCTGTAGACCCTATTTCACGTGATCTGTCTTTCCTTTCTCCACCAATGTTTCCAACTAGTAATCCATGTGTATCTGCATCTGGAACACAACCTTGTTCTAGCATTTGATCCAAGAATTTGCAGGCTTCGTGCTTATAGCCTTCTTTCAATAATGCACGAATGACTACGTTGCATGCCAGAGAAGTAAGAACGTGTCCTTGCTTAACAAGGTTATCCAATGTACGAACGATCTTATGCATTTGGGAACGCTTTTCCAGGCAATTCAAAAGGGCAACTGTTGTTTCCGAATCTGGGGCAAGATTGCTGTTAATCATCTGAGCAAACAAGAGCATGCCATTTTCTGGCCCACCTGCGGTACACAGCCCTCTGATCAGAAGACAATATGTTTTGTGATCTAATGGGCAACCTTCCACTAACATCTGTGAGAAGAGCACTCGAGCATGCTCTGGTCTATTCGATTCCAACAGCCTGAGGATGATTGAGTTGAATGTGGTGGAAGTAGAAGGAGACCCACTGCAGAACGAAACTGATCGCAGCTTGTTGGCTTCAGTAATCAATCCCTTCCAGCAGATGTGAGAAATGAGTAAATTAAGTGATGCTGCCGGGAGGTGATGGCCTCTGCCAGACATGTAATAGAAAATATCCATCGCTTCTTGAATCCTTTTCTCATGACAAAGAGCATGAACAAAACTTGAATAGGATTCGGAATCCAAGACCCATAATTTTGCAAAAACATGCTGAAAACACAGCAGTGCATTCCTGATCTCACCAGCTTTAGAGTAGCCAGCTGTAAGAGAGGAGAAAGCCACTTCATCAGGAAGGTATCCTGAAGTAATCATCCTGCTAAGAAGCTCGAATGCTTTTTTAGGATTTTTTGAATCACAAAGTGCCTTTATTAGAATATTCCACGAAATATTGTCACCAACACCGTTTTCGATCATCTTCCTTAGAAAATTACTCGCATGGAGAAATCTTCCCTCACTGCAGTAAGCTCTGAGTATGACATTGTAAGGTTGAGGCTCAAAAATATCATTACTCTCTAGAAAGGTAGTAGCTTCGCTGAATCTACCAAATTTGCAGAAGCCATTTACGACAGAAGCATACACATCGCTGTCAGGAGCTATGGCCATTTCTGACATTTCTTCAAGAAGGTGAGCTGCATCATCAAGTTCTCCATTCTCACACAAGCAGTAAATCAAATCATTGTAGATCAACAAATCCGGAAGAACACCAAAAGCTCTCATCATTTGAAACAGCTTCTTTGCTTCAATCGACCTGTTAAACCTGCGGAAAAGAGGCATAATGCGACCAAAAAAAGGAAGATCAGGCTTACAGCTGCATTTGATCATGTCATCCAGAACCTTAAAGGACTCTTCAGCACGGTCATTCAGGCAAAGGTTCAACATCACAATCTCAAATGTCCTGCTATTTGGCGCACATCCCTTCCTGTTCATCCTGCGGAATTGGTTCATCGCAGCATCGACATGGCCAGCTTGGAACAGCGCCTCAATCAGACAATTCAGAGTATCTACAGTGGGTACAACCCCACCTTTGATCATTTCCTTGTATACAAACACAACAGAGTTGAGATCTCCCCGCTCAACCAAAAGAGAACTCATGAAGACGTTGCATACTGAAATTGATGGCAAACGGCCCTCCGAGCACGCCGCCCGGAAAACCCTGAAAGCGTCTGAGAGTCTTCCTTCCCTACAAAACCCACATACCAGGAAGCCCAGGGCCTCCTCCATATTCGGGTGATCGACCTTGACCATCTCTTTCACGCGAGCCTCCGCTCCTGGAGTGTCCCCGGCCATGACCAGTCTCACAACAACTTGTGCATAGCTCTCAGGAGTCCCCTGTAGAAACTTCCGTGAGGAATCTCGCCGGAGGACATCGGTGCCAGAGCAGAGACCGGGGAAGGAATCTAGCTCTTCCCGGTGGAAACCACCCTGGGGCTGCCAAAAGGCAGGTTTCAGGCCGGCGGTGAAGAGCTGATCGACTCGACGGGATCCGGAAGCAGCGGCGGCGGCGGCGGGACAGGGGGACGACGAGAAGCGGGGGCTCGTTGAACGCCATATCAACAAACGCGATCGCCCGCAGAGGAAAGATGGGAGGAGCTTGAAGCCCATCCTCGGGAACTCATGCAGCATGCTTCAACTGTCCGTTGACCAACGAAGGTGGAGCCGATCAAAACGGAGGAAGAGAGATGCGCGACGTGGAAGACACGGATCACACCTTCGAATAAACTACCTGCCGCCAACGTCGCCACAACAAGCGCCCTGAAATGGAAGAGTTTTTCTATCACTAAGTTAGTATCGCCTATGATTTCGTTGTTTCAGTTCTTAGAGAGGCCTGTAAATTGGCCGGCAGGCTTCTAGTTTGATTCAGTGAAAGAGTAAAGAAGTTTCTTTCTTACCTTACCGCGAGGTCCCGTCCCCCCGGCTTGGGTTGGTCGGAGGACCCCGCCGCTCCCGGTCTAGAGCACTCTTCTCCCTCCCTTCTCCTCCTTTTATCGCCACCAGCCACCACCGCCTGCACCGCCGTCACCTGCCACCCGCCATCGCCGCTGTCCGGCACCATCCTTTTCTCATCGGATACCATCGCCAGCCATCGTCTTCACGGCACCTGCCTCCTCCAGCTATCGTCTTCCCGCCGCCTCCCACCGTCATCTTGCCGCCGGCCACAGCCTTCATCTGCCGTCGCCGCCGCCGCCGTCTCCTCTTTCCGTTCTCACCGCCCCCGATTGCCCTTACCCCGTTACGGGCAAGGTTTAATCCTTCAGTCGTGGGCCGATCACCTTCTGGCCCATTTCTGCCGGTCCACTACTGCCGGCCCCAGATCCAGCCCACTACGAACCGAACCACCCGTTGCAAGCCGTCTGACCCTCTGGTCCGAACCCAGTCGAGCCATCCGATCGAGATCGACCCTAGCCATCCGGTTCGAGTCATTTCGCCACTTGACTCAAAACATCCGGTTCGACCACTGAGCACGCCGCGTTCGAGCCGCAGTATCCACCGATCTGGTTCTCTCGTCAATGTCAAGGTCAACGGTCAACTATCAACCGGGGTCAGTCAACGTCAACAATGATAAGTCATTAAACAATATAATAAAGAGTCGCAGTAAGAAAATGTGAATAGAAAAGGGGAGAGTAGAGACAGGGGGAGCCTGGGTCTAGTGTCTGCTGCTGGCTTGGGGCCCACTGGATAGTTGCAAGCAACCAGGCCGTTGAGGAAAGATACATGAATCTATTGTGAGCTTAATTTTCAGGCCAAAGCCAAGAAACATGAGGACAGGAGATCAACCCAGGCCAAGCACTGGTGCATGGTCAAAATACCATACTCAGGGAGGTATTTCAAGGAAGTACAACTGATTGAGGGCAATAATAATAATAATAACACAAGACACCTACAAAAATTGACACCCAAAATGCTCAAGCCCAAGTTGATTCCCAATTATTTTCTATCAGTACTGCTCAGAAATACAGAAGAATGATCTTATGAAAAATTGGAGTTCCTTGAACTAGTGGTCCCCATTAGCAATTCACTATCATACTTTTTTTTTTTGCTTCCAAAGGGGGACTTATCCATTAAGCTATTCAAATCAAGTCTCAAAATTATCACAATACTAGATGTAAAGACACTAACCGATGTGGAGCATAAAATTGGGCACTGCAGCCCATCAGCCTTCTGATAAAGAAGACCCACCCTAAGTAACATCATGCTTGACTATGAAGCAGTCCATCAGTGAACGCGGAAGTCCTAGACTTCAAAAATCCTTTTTCAAAAGGCTTTTCATGGCAGGGATTGGATATTTTCAAAGAAAACTTTCTAAATTATACTTCAAGAAAATCAGTGATTCATTATTATTTAATTTTGGTTGATCAAACAGAACCTCCAACATAACAACCCCCACACTTTAGAGTTGCTAAAATACGTCATTACTCATGGTTGACATCAAATGATAGGCCAGCCATAGAACTCTACAGAAGGACTAGCATTGGTATCATATTGACTAGCAGGAATTCGTAATCATGAGTAAGCCTGCACAATTAGATGGGCCTAAAACTTTCATTGCCCAATGTTTTCAACCACTCTCTAAGAATATGTGTAATCAGATCATCTCCCTCCATCTTTACTATACAAAGTCTTTGCTGAAACAAAATCAAAAATGGAGAGCCAACAAAGTGGTGGCAACCTCTCTCAAATAATTCTTCATCAAGAGCATATTCAAGTATAGATCCGATGTACACTAGAGAGAGGCTATATGAAGAGGATTATTGAATAAGTTATCCACCAATGTTTCTGTATATGTGTTTGGTGTCATAAATCTATGATCCCACAGCAACCTCAGGGTTAGAACATAATTCTCATTCTAGGAGCTCACTTCATGTTATGCCACATTTTTTGTTTAGAATAACTAATTTAATATCTTCATCTCTGATGTGGTCATAAGTTGTTATTAAGATCATCAATCAATTTTAAATATTTATTGAACTAAGTTCACCTAAAATAAAATTAAAATTAGTATTTTGGTGAATTAAGTCGTCTCCTCAAAGAAAGAATTAAAAGAAATAATTTAATTCTCTATCAAAAATAAAATTTACACTAATATTTATATTATTGTGAGAAAATATTGGTTGCAATGATGATTAAAATTAAATAAAAGGAAAAAAATTAAAATAACTTTCAAATAAATAAGATCAAAGATCAATAAATGATCACACAAAATAAATAATATAGTAAATAAAAAAATTTCGAAACAAGATAGAAATATTCAGATTTTGAAAGAAATAAATGAAAATAAATTGAAAGCGATAAAGGCTTACAACCTTTAGTATTTTTGAGTTCTTCTTGACCTTAGGGTAGATCCCTCAACTTGTGTCTAGTTTAGTGGAATGGATTTGGTCTAATTAATGTTAAATTAAAGAGAGCAATCCTCTTATACATTAAGTTGCTGAAAAAAAAAGAAAAATAGAGAGAAAAGCTATCTATAACTCTAGAACACGGAAAAGAACTACAAAAAAGACCTCTCCACTCTCTCTCTTCCATCTTTTTTATTTTATAAATCCACAAATCAAGCTTTCTATTTTAATTATCAATTTTCTGGATTTTTCTGATTTTTTCTGATTTTTCTCTATGTTTTTCAGATTTTCTTTGATTTTTCTTGCAATTGTGCACCGATAACTTGCCAAAATTACATACTAATTTATTATCAAATTTGAAAGAATAATATATATTTGATCATTATTTCACAAATTATCATATTAATACAGCTTATGTTCCATTTAAATAAATTTATTTGAATTTTGTTTGAAAATAATATTTTATAATTAAAAATAAAACTCAATGTGAGTGATTTTATTATAAAACAATGTAGTTGATGTATAGATATTATTTATTTCATGTTGATTTAAGTTTTATTATGTTGTGCTCAATTTTTATAATTTTTAACGAATTATTATATTGAAACAAATTTTCTATAATTTTTATGAAAATTTTTTGAATTAAATAAGAATAAAAAAATAGTTTAATGAGCTCACCGATTAGTGGGCCTATACAGGCCCAATATAACATCCATCTAATAAGTGATTCTCGTGTCACAGATTTAACAAATAGAAGAGTGACACGTCACTAAGTCCACGGACGTTAGTCGCCACTCGAATCTCGAGCTCCTAAAAGTGAGTGATTTGATGCACCAAGAGGTGACACATTGCCTACCTCATCACACCTACTGGTGGATGCATAGATTCTGATAAAGGTAGGAGAAAGGTCACAATTATCTGACAATAGCTGTGCAGCCATGTCACTCCTCCTTTTGGTGAATACATGTGCATGGATTTGACAATCGATGATGAGCCACGTCTTGCCAGCTATCATCTCATATGCTTCAATAAAGCATAGGCAAACAAAAGGATTGCGGCTGCCTCATCCGATGACATACAAGCAGCCACATCACCCTTTGATCATCGTGGATCAATAGTTCACGAATTGCACAATTATCAACTTACCACATGTTGAGGACATATGCACAAATATTGGTTATCATCTGATAAACCAAGTATATCACAATATGTGTGCGGCTGGGCATATTTACAAATATAGACTATTTATTGATAAAATAGACAATATCCATTATTCTTGCATGTACTGGTGAGAAAATTTAGAAAAATCAAGGAAAATCCAGAAAACCCAAGAAAAATTCGGAAAAATCGAAAAAATCTGAAAAAATAACAAATCAAAGTAGAATGCTTGATTTATGAATCTAGAGAATAAAAAGGATGGAAGAAGGAGAGAGTGAATCTTTTTTTTCAAGTTTTTATTGAGAGAAAATGTTATATTTTTTTTATATGAAAATAGAATTCCAAAGAATGCACCATTGATTTTTGATCATTCTCCTCTATCTTTCTCACCTTAAATTCACTTTTTTGAACTAGATGCAAGATTGAGAAGCGCTACCCAGAGGTTGACATCAAATCATGCATTTTAAGGGTTGTAAGTTTGATTTTTAATAGAATTTTTATTATTTTCTTATTCGATCTATGAAATAAATTTATTTTCTTAGCTTTAATTATTTATTTATTTTTTTTTCTATTTTCATCATTCTAAAGCATATTTCATTTATTTTTCTAATTTCCTCAAGTTTTAAATTCGTGTCTACATTTATTTACCATTTTATTTCCTTCAATGCTTTGAATGTCAATTTAAATCTTCAAATCAACTTCATAATCTATTAAATTAGAGAATAAGAAGATCTCTAAAAGCTTTCCTTGAGTATACAACCTAGCTCACCATTATTTTTTGGTGAATCTAGTTCTATAAATTATTAAAATTGAATGATGATTCTAATAATGACTTAGGGTGACATCATGTGTGAGAGTAATATATATTTTCTATTTTGCTAGATGATAATCTATATTTGTAAATGTGTTCAACCACACTCATATTATGATATATCTAGTTTATTAGATGATAATGGCTATTTACACATGTGTCCTCATTGTGTGGTAGGCTAAGAACAAACTAATTTGTATGTTGTTAATCCACAATGATCCATAGGTGATGTGGCTACTTGTATGTTGTCAGATGAGGCCGTCATAGTCTTTTTTCTCACGTCCTCTTTATCAAAGCGCATGAGTGATAACTTGTGAAAATTACATATTAATGTGTTACTAAATCAAGGAGAATAATGCATATTTGAGAATTATTTCACAAATTATCATGTTAATTATTTTACTTATCATTTTGATAAACCTCCTTAAATCTTGATTTAAATTGATATTTTATGAATAAAAAGAAAATTGATGAAAATTTATTTCATATGCTGAAGCTTAATTCTCATTTAGTTTATTTTGAAATAAAATCCTGTTGTGCTAAATTTTTATGATTAACTGCAATATATTTTATGTAATTTTTCCAAAAATTTTTAGGCATTAAAATAAATGTAATAAATAAAATAATAAAAAGATAAAATGGGCGCACCATTAGTGGGCCAGAGGCACATTACTTAATGGGCCTAATGCGGGCCAGAGGCCACAATGTGTCTAGGAGCGGGCCCAAGGGGCACACCACCTCACGACCCTTGTAAACCGGGCCGTGGATCTAAAGCATGGGTTCGGGCCGAATAGATCACCTCCAAGGCCTACTAGGAGCTGGGTCTCAATCTGAATCATCCCTAAGAGCTGGTAGTCAAGTCCGGTCATCCCTTTAGGAGATTTGACGGCAGAGCAGCAGCTGCGGCAAAGATCCGATGATCTTGAAGCTGCCACGTCACCGCCCACCATTGCACAAAAAGTAGCATCAGATCTAACAGCAGCTGCCATTAGATCCGACGCACCAGAAGTAGCCATGTCTCTATCCACCAGCACGTGGTTGGGCACCCACAATGATCCCGATAAAGCACGCGAAAAGGTAGTGAGAGTTCAAATAGATATGATAGCGACTAAGAGGCCACATCATCCCCTTTCAAAGTAAAATGACGGTGTGAGAATCCAACGGTCTTCATTGAGCCACGCGACAGAAGACATGTTGACAAATATCAATTATTGTTTGGTAAAACAGACAATATCGAGTATTCTCTCGCACCGCATAAGGGTATATTTACAAATATCGATTATCGTCTCATAAAATAGACAATATCAAGTATTGCCAAGCGAGAAAAGGGAAAAATGCTGGAAAAATTGGAGAAAAATCGGAAAAATATGGTAGAAAATAGGAAGTTAAAATGGAAAATGCAATTTGCAGATTTGAATGGAACAAAAGGGGGAAGAGGAGAGAGAAAGACATCCTTTTTAGAGTTGTTCTTGAGTTGTTCTTGAGAGAAAACAGTTGTTCTTCTTTTTCATGCGAAAATAGAGTTCCAAGGAATGCACCGTTGATTTTTGATTGTTCTCCTCTACCCTTCTCACCTTAAATTTATTCCATTGAACTGGATGCAAGATTGGGAAGCACTACCCAGAGGTTGACATCAAGCCATGCATTCTAAGGGTTGTAAGTTTGATTTTTAATAAAGTTTTCATTATTTTCTTATTTGATCTGTGAAATAAATTTATTTTCTTAGCTTTAATCATTTCTTTACTTGTTTCTTTTCTATTTTCATCATTCTAAAGTATATTTCATTTTAGTAAAATTTTAGATTCGCATTTACATTTATTTACCATTTTATTTCCTTTATTACTTTGAATATTAAATTCATAATCCATTAATAAAGAGAATAGGAAGATTTCTAAAAGCTTTCTCTGAGGAGACGACCTAGCTCACCACTATATTCATTTAATATTATTTTTGGTGAATCTAGTTTTATAAATTATTAAAATTGAATGATGATTCTAATAACGACTTAGGGTTACATCAATGAGATGATAGTTGGTGACATGACTCATCTTCAAGCATTAGATCCATGTGGTGTCATTTCACCAAAAGGAGTGACATGGCTGCACAACTATCATCAGGTTAGTGAAAATAAGTTATAAATGTTGAAGAAAGTTTCCTAAGTTTTTTCATATGTTTTTTAAATTTTAAATAATTTTTATGATTTATTTTATATTAAAATAAATTTGTTAATAACTTATAAAATAAATAAATAAATTTAAAATATATAAAATATTTTAAGGGTCCATTGTACTTAGTGGCCTTGATGTAGGCCAAGGGCCTCACTACATTTGATAACAAGCCTAGTGGGCACATGGCTATGTAGACCCATGACAACGTGGACCAAGAACCATTGAGTCTTGGTTGATGAGAAGATAAGTCATTTTTGGGCCAAGAGGTAAGATGTTCCAAGGCTCAATCAGCCACTTGGGACTCAATGCAGGTCAAACCCCTCTGTTACTAGTGATGAAATTTGGTAACCCATTAAGGAATGAATATCCGATTTTTCTAGGGGTTTCCTACTTATTTTCACGAAAATCTTGGCAAAACATCTGATGTGGAACTAACCTTTTTATTTCTTGTTTTCAGCAATGATCTGTATCATTGGATCAACAAGTTGGTCTAATTTGATGCTGCAGAACATGCCACATCACCTTCATTCAAGTGGTAGATCAATGGCAATTCAATACCAAGAATAAACATTTGATTACCTTAGATTTTTCAGAAGTGCCATATACCCCTTGGGCATAAAACCAGATTTGACGACTTATAGTGCTACAATCCAACAACATATAGAGTGCTACATACCCCCAGTGTAAGTGACTGATTTGATGACAAAAAATGTGCCACATGACAAAGCATTTAAGTTTTGGTAAGGCATATTGATGACTATTTGTCATTAGATTTAAATACCCATAATCTAATAATATTTATAATTAAACTTAAAGAATAATTAGTAAAGCAATGAGTCTCAAGTCAAACACAAGGAGTTTGTCATGAATATTCATTTTGATTTTATTTTTCAAGTGACTCTAGATTTTTTATAATTTTAATCATTTTAATAATAGAAATAAATATTTTTAAAATTTTTTCATGAATACTAAAAAGAAGAGGAATTAGGTGTGGGATTTTGAATGGATTAGAGAAAAAATTTTGGGGGATAGATGTGGGGTTTCGAAGGGACTTTTAGATGAATTTTTGGGAGATAGAAATGAGATTTAGATGAATTTTAGGTTGAAAGAGCAGAGAGAAAAGGAGAAAGTAGATGATAATTAGGACAAAGAATCATCATGAATGTGTCTCGTGTTGTATTGATTGTGATTTTCAAATGAATATGTGAGAGAGAATTGGCAAAAAAGGTGTGAAATCATGCCAAAAAGTGCCTAAATTAGTTTCTCACTGATTAGTAAAGAATAAATAGTGAAAATGAAAATAAAAAATGACCAAATTGCTAAATAATCAGAGAAAAATCACTACAAAACCATCAAAAAGACATTCCACCAGTGCCAAAAAAAGGCAAAGATTTCAATTGGAATTCTCGATTGAAATCAATGGAAAATGATTTGAAATCACTCATGGAATGATTCACGATAAGTTATGAAGGATATAAGACAGAAGGAACCATTTTGATCAAGTATTCATTAAGTTCTTCCAATTATTTCTAACGAACATCTAGAAATTCTTATTTGTGACAAAAACTAAATAAAACATAAATAAATCTAAAAGAAGTACTATCCTTTGATGGGTCTACTTTTGGAACAGCAAGAGACACTAGTGCAATGACTTTGTAACATCTAGTCATATGCACCATGTTGGAAGGTGCATGAATATTGTCTAGTGGCTTTATGATGCTTGTTAGAAGGATTCCATGGAGATAAGGGTTGACATAGTTACCACCACCATCTAAGGGAGACAAAAAGACTTGTGGCCACTCGTTAGAGGCTCTAATTGTAGTTGAGGGAGTCAACAAGGGGGTTTGCTAGTGGCTGAAAGCTTTGGTTGCATAAAGAGGGAGAAGATGGAATGCTCATCACTAGTGAACCCTCCACTAATTTATTTGGCCCGTGATAATTAATAATCATAGTTTTCCAGAAAAATAATATCCCTTGCCAAAACTTAATTGTGGTTGTTGTGTGGAGTGTTCTCTATTGTCTAATCAATTCCTCATCCACCGTCATATTAGGTACTTATGCTAGGAGATACATGGTGCTTCCAAAAAATATGATAAATAAAATGCATGTTCTAAGTATCGAATTGCTACTAGTCCACCACTTGAATATGAGTGATGTGATACATTTTGGAGCATTGGATCTAGCAAACCACGATGATCAAATTACTAGAATTAAAAGCTAGAAAATGAAGGGTAAAGTTTAGTTCCATATTGGTTGTTTCTGCAAAATTCTCTTCATAATAACTAAGAGCCCATGTTGAATGTAGAATACTTGTTCCTTAACTAGGATTTGATCATTGGGCTTGAGGGTTTGACTTGGATTGAGATCTAGGTGGCCAATTGGCTGTATAACATCTTACCTACTAGATTGAGGGTCAACATGGGTCAAAAAGGGAGGGTTGAATTGATCTAGCTTTTCTTTGTTTTCAAGGCTTATGAATGTAGACACATTATTTTTATAGTGGTTTGGCACCAGCCTACATCCACTCTCCAAGGACACTCCCTGTCCTTGGGTTACACTAAATGATCATTTGATCATTCAGATCATAGCTACTAATTCCATAGGCTCATCTCCCCCAAGATTTCATTCATAAACCCTATTCTAAATTCACAACTCTAGGAGGCCAAACACTACTATTTTTACGAGACAACTCTCCTAGGTGATTAAATAAATAATCACTATTTTAACTCACAATTATAAATCAATATCACCTTGGGTATATCTAGAGGATATGTGCTAAGTGCACTAGATATGAATCTTTCTCTTTTTGTTATTTCTGTTAACTAGCACAATAACTTAAAGGCTTGTCATTAAGCTCGGCTTGAGGATAAAAAATACTTCAATGTTTTCATCAAGTTAGTTCCTTCTAAATCAATGAATAGCCAACTAAATACTCCTATCTCTCTCTTCCTCTTGAATGTGTTGTGTGAAGATCACTAAAACAAAAGAAGCATGAATGTAAGAATAAATGTAGTCCTTGAGGATTTTTTTCTTCTTGTTGGAGATCAGTTGTATTTATAAATAAATCATGTATATTCACAGATTTTTTGGAATCTTTAGTGACTAGATTCACTCAAAATATAATTGACATTAAAGCTTACATGAAGCCAATACGACATATCTTTTTACTGCTTTAGATGTCTTTTAAGGAAATCAACATGTGGATCCTTTAAAACTTAATATTCATGTCCGATAGCAATCGGTTCATAAAACCTCGATAAGGATCTGATATACAAATTATAAATCTAACAAGACATGTCTTATAGAAGTAATGATTGTCTAAAGTGAATCAAATAAGATATGAGATTCAAATATACTTTATATTCTTCAATCTCAATATTTCAAATTATAGTATCTTTGTTGAGATTGGTCTATATGATTTTCAACATATATTCAATGTGTATCTAGAAAATCCTATTAAGTGAATTTAACACTTGATTGATCATATGATTAATTTGATATTAAAATCATTTGATTGTTATAATATAAACTCACGAGTTTTAAACAACTGAATAGGCTTTCATACCCATCTTTTACTTTACTGAATCTCGTTGATTTACTTATTCAAATCATTACTCTCTTAAATGTCATGATTGCTACACATAATGACATTCTCATATAGCAACATACAATATGATGGATTTTCATGATATTATAATTCAACTATTCAAGTATATATCATAAGTGTTTTGTTTACTAAATATATTATCAGTTGTATGCCTAAAATCATGACATATACACTTCATGTATATGTTTTCATATATTACATCATAATGAATATTCCATATTTCTATATGATACTTATCTATATTTATCAATACATGTATATTGTTGAAGCATAATTTGTTAATTAGATTATTCTTAATTGATCTTTGGTAATTTTTTCATCATCAAAACATGATGCCTTCATGACTTGAACAATTTCCCCCTTTTTGGTGATGACAAAACCATTTCACAAGTCATGCGGATCAATTAAGAATTAATCTATTTTAGAAACAGTAAATGTATTTATTAAAGTCTGTGTGATTGCTTTCAAATTGAGATGCCAGAAATGAATCGTTCATATCACAATATGCTCGTAAATGATTTGATAGGCCAAATGTACTGCTGAGTTAGAGTTATCCACCTAAGTGCTCTCCCTTCCCAGCAACAAACCTTATCCGAACACTTTGCAGACATTCAGTCAGTAAATTGGGATCCCTCCCTAGCCTGGACGTGGCTTTAATAAATGTCATCCCGGGTAAGGGTGGTTGAGAATATTGGCAGATCATCTGGATTTAGGAACGTTTACGTCATGATGAAACTTTTTTAGGTTGACTAGATGTCCCCGATTTATTTAACATGGGTTAAAGGACAGTTTGGGTGGCTTTCATGCACAAACTATCTGACTCAAGAATGCACACATAGAACAATCAGTGAAGGGCAATTCGATGAAGAAAATTACTTGGAACCAAACCTCTTGACCAGAGTTTGAGGATTCATGTTACTCTGTAAAAGCCCAAAGGAGAGGATTGTGAGAATCCTATATGGAGTTGTGGAGTTGAATATTTTCTCGTCTGAGTGGGAGTTTCTGCAATATCCTTAGGATTTGATTGAATAAATGAGCCATCCCCCCCCTCCCAGTTGCTCACCTGTACCTTTAACTGTGTGCAGAAAAGGAGGTTAAGAACCTCGACCCGCTTCTAGCCAGTGGTGCATTTTAGTTTCTTTGGAGGAAACATGCTCAAGACTACAACAGACTGCGAGCTGGTGGCCATTGATGCTCTGGCAGCTGCTGCACACTCTCTGGTCATCCCCCTTGGGATTGTCCATGGGAGGCTGGACGTTCAGGAGGCCTTCAAACTCATTAGGATCGAAGAAGGTTTACAGGTTCTTATCAGCCGTCTCATGAACTTACTAGAATTAGCTGGCCTTGAACACAAGTTGCTGATTGGTATTCCTTGCCTTTCTTCAGGATTTCCATGACAGGTTGACAGATGGGGCCTGTTCGAAGATGGCCATGACGGTGATATTGCTGATCTTCAAGTACAGATATCTTCTGCAGCTGTATTTCTAGGGCTCTCACAGAGACAATGAGTGTCCTTTTTATGTGACCAGCCTGTCCATTACACAGCCAGTCAGCTCTCCTTAATCTGGCTCTTTGTTATCATTTATTTGAGAATATCTATCCATTCCCAACACAGGCTAGTTCCATCATCAAAACCGTGAGCTTTTAGCCATTTCCATTGGTTGGGCTACTGTCTTAAAGTAATGTTTGAATTTTCTTTCATGGTCAATAAAATTTTGTTGAAATTGCAGGGGTAGTATACCATTATGTGACCAGCCTAGCTATGATGAAAATTGGAGATTAATGGATGAGAACTGGAGGGTAATGTGTCTTAGATTTGATCTTGTTATGGATGCTTGATGGACATCTTGGTTATGTTTTCATTGTATCTAGTCCGCTTAGTTTAGCATGGCATTGAGAAGTTGCCTTTTAGATTTTAGAGATGTTTTCATGTTTATGTATTGGTTTTATTGTTCTGTTGATGGTACATGTTGCATGAAGACATTAAGTTAACATAGTCAACATTTTAATGACAAAATAGAAACTTGTAGTCAACTTTATTACTGAATAAAGCCAATATTTTTTTGGGGCATATGAAACATGCACATAGATAAATTCAGAATGAAAATGAATAGATTTTATATTATCCAATAGATTGGCGTGGAAAACTATAGGAGCATATGTGATATTGCTATTAATGTTTGTGCATATGTCATAATCTGAAAGAAAATAGGCAAGATTTTTCCTCACTACCTCCTCTCAATACATTTTGCATATAAGATAATTGAATACATCATACACCTGGTCAGAGTGCAATAAATAGGTTACCCAAAATAGACTTATTTTAACTACAATAACTCGACCTATAATAGTTAAACCATGTAAACCTCTTCAACAGGTGACACTTACCATTCTTTGAATTGATGGTTACTCACACATTGTCCCCATCGATATGGAATAAAGAAAGGCTTAACTCTCTATCACAAGTTGACTTTTTCTCTCATTTCCAAAATAAACGAGTCATTTCACCTTCGAATCTTTAATTCAAATTATAATGGCCGATTAAGAGAATCCTGCCTTGATCTCAATTGGCCTATTCCATGGTATCGATAATGCAGCCCCACTAATGTCTTGTCCCTCTACTTCACATCTCTTCCTACGACTTTCATTACTGCTCTCAACTCAGTTTACATTCTTATAAGTTACAAATGAAATGATGATAACTGTGAGGAAAGTCACATGATAAAAGATAAAAGTTAATGCATAGTGAGGAAATAGTATTTTAGACGTAATATTATATCTCACAAGCCTTCATAATGCCATAAATTATTGACCAATTGAAGATGACTTACTATTCTTTGTGTTGCCATATATAATAATCATAATATTTCTACATACACAGTTAGCTAGTTTTGCATGTCTTACCGTGCAACTTTGAGATGTCAACCCTTGCCACAGTAACTTAATTTTGTCATGCACAATATCCACAATATCCTCGTGTCATTACTAGAGTGAGTGGTGTGTGTTTTATTACTGTTTGTAAAGAGGTCAAGGCTCTGTAAAATCTACACTGAGCTCAACAACTATGTGGCACACATATGGTCTTCTAGCTAGTTTTTCGGTCAGGAGAGAAGCCAAAACTTTAATGTTGCATTTTATGGGATTATCATCATTAGGTGAGGATCTTACTAAAGATAGGTGGCTTGGAGAAGAAAATCTATATGTTTGGATCTCCTTCTCAATATGTGTTTTATATGTAGAAGACAGGTTGAGGTGGATATAAGCCAAGTAGTTCAGGAGATTTCAAAGAACAAGGTATATATACTTTGAAGAATTTTCTGGAACAGTAGCAAATAAATTTTAAACAAACATCAGAGAGATTGACTTGAGTATTGTCTATTAAATCATGTCATTTTGACTTTCTTTATTGAGTGTGGCATGATTATTTCAGCAAAATTAACCTCGAGATAATAACTTTGTTTTTAGTAAAGTGAATTGAATATACTCTTGATAGTTCAATTGTGTCTGTTATCTTGGTGAAAGGTAAATTGCTCAAAATAGTTAAAACTCTGGGTTGACCAATATTAGTGGATTAAATTAGACTGATTGAGGAACCAATATATAAATAGCTTCAAAATTAATTGCTTAACCTCTATTCTCTGTTTTGTATTGTTCTAACAATCATATTAAGTTACTAGTGTAGTAAGATAAGACAAGGGACAAATATTTATTCGGAAAATTAGTTTCAGAATAGGTGTAGATCTCAATACCCTACTCTACATTTTTACATGTTTGTCTGTTTCTAGTGATTTTCTCTCAACTTTAGTCAATCATTATTACTCTTATTCGTGAAATAATTGGCTGAAATTTCGAATATTGATTCTGGTGGCATAGATTGTCCCATTGATGATCTGTATAAAGAAATATATTACATTTCAAAATTTTTTGAAAGGCTCAAGGAGGGCATCTCGAAATAAAAGACACAAATTGTTATCACATAATAGCTATTTTCATGAATGATCAATTTACATAAAAATAGCATGATGATTTGTTATTTTCAGTTTAAATTTCTTAGTCAAGACTAGTTTTAATAGAAGTTAATTCAAGGATGTAGATCTCTAAAGAGCATAGCTATTCCATGATAACATGCTAATTCCATACATTAATATTGTCATTTCTACATGATTTATGTGCTTTCTTGACTAAAATTAGCATTCTATCTAAACTAATTCTTGAATGATAAATTTGGCATGAGAATTTATATTTAAGGTATTTTAAATCAATTTTGAGTCATTTTTGTTGAATCACATATTTTGTTTAATATTTCTTGATTTTAATTCATGAAATTTGGTTTGATTAAGCCTTAAATAATAATGAAATCAATGGTAAACATAATTCTGGAGAAAGATTAAATTTTTATTATGAAATAATTTTTTGATCTATTCATACGTGCATCTTTCATGGATAATTTTTAATGCTTAATATATTATTTTTATTAAAGACCCTTATAATTTTTATTTAATTCCTAATTTCCAGGAAAGGAGAATGGGCCTTGGCTAACCCCAATTGAGACATTTATGGGCTTCTTATGGACATGCTCAGCCCATTCTTCCAAAGAAGGGAGATGTCCCCACTAAAATGGAAACTACCCAACAACCTTCCTTATAATAAAGGAGGGTAGGTGTAACCTCCCCTTGACCATGCCCTACCCCTCTAAAAGAGGAGTTGAGAGAGGATCCCAGCCATCAAAATGAAGGGCTAGGATCTTCTGCAAGGAGGTTGCCCTAATAGAAGAAGGGGACTGCCCTAGGGCAGCCATCAGCTACCTCATTTAGGACCTAGAAGGTCCAAAGATCCAACGGTCCAAAATACCTCCAAGATCATCAAGGGCTAAGATCAATTTTCAGCCTAAGGAGTCAATAAAAAGGGGCAAAATTTTGTGGCCATGGGATTTACCTGTAGAGGAGAGGGGCGTTCACACAAGGAGAAGAGGAAGACTCTGAGAACTTCACCAAGGGGTAGATTCGGCTGAAACACTCCAATTGACATAGAGAAGGAATTTTTATTTTTTATTTTTTATTTTATCTTCTTTGATGTATTTTTCTTCAATCTATTCAATAAAATTTGTAATTCTTAGTTTCTTTTCATTTTGAGTACATCCTCTCTTCTTGTTGACCCTCTAAGTGACATAGAGTTGATCCAAGGGAGGTAGTTTAGAAAAATAAGATTTAGGGTTTATTTCATCCATGTTTAGAGTTCTTTAGAGAAAATTTTATCTTTCTTTTATTAGGAGTATTCTCTTGATGTATGCTTGATCTCTTAAGCACTAAGATTGACAACATTTCTAAGGAGAATTTGAATTTGAGATTGATGTGATAGAATAAGATTTAATTTTATTTGCACTTTATAATCTTAAAAAAAACCCAAATCACATTTTCCACTATCTTTCTCCTTGGTATTCTTCAAATTGATGATTTTATAATCATTAATTTGATTTTTCCTCGATTTCTTATCTTGTGGATGACCTATCATCCTTCATCGAATCTTCTAACCCCTTTCTTCCCTAAAATCAATATGAGAAGAATTTGTTTGAACTCATTATAGATTACTCAATTCTCTATGGATCAACCTGAATTCTACCCTATAGATCTCTATAGGTTCATTAGAAATCAGTAATTAATTGTTTATCTTTGATTATCCTAAAGAGCGACATTTAGGATTATCATTCCACCATAACAAGAGTTAAGAGGTGATAAGTCTTCATTATCATGAGTTAATAATTTAGTAAGATGATGTTTTTAGTCTTAACTCATGACAAATAGACTTATTTTTGTGCTAGATCGTGAAAAGTGGTTTATAATTGATTAATATGAATTTTTTCTTAATTACATGATTTTATAATCTTATTTTGTTGAGAGAAATGGAAAAAAAAGATTTAAGGAAAAAGAAAAAAATCTGCTGGCCAGCCGGGCCCACTAGCGGGTTGGAGGCCTAGTCGGGCGGGGCCGCGGAGCAGCTAAGGACCAGACCGCGAGCACGAGGCTCAAGCGGCTGGTGACGCGGACCGCGAGCTAGGCACTCAAGCGGCTGACATGTGCGTCACTCCCCTTCCACGTCACCGGTGGCCAGCCGGGCATGGGGCAAGGAGTGTTCGTACACATGCGGGTGATTTGTACCTATTGATGGCTAAAGAAGCGCCCGTAATATATCCACGTGAAAATCCCCCAAAAAACCGATGTGGGACTAAACCACGCTTTAACTTTTCCCGCAGATTTAATAAATGCCAACAATGCCCTTGAATGACCGTTAGATAATGATCCTTATTACGTCATATATCAAGGGCATTTTAGTATTTATTTCATCTCTCCTTCTTTCTCTCTCTCGCAGGTGGACAACCGGCGAAGAAATCGCGAGCTCTAGCGAGCGATTAAGTTGCAAAAATTGTCAAAATCTCAGCGAAAACTTAGTCAACGTGATTCGCGGAGCATCGTGGCCGAAATTGGTGTAGGATTCTGGACAAAACATCGCGAACTCAACGAAGAAATCATCTCCGCTTGATCGACGAACAAGCCGTCGCCGGGAAGAGGACGATCCACCGGGAGACGAGTCGCCACCTCCTAAGAGCATACCAGATGCGATAAAGGGCCTCCTCTAGCTGCGCTGACTTGAGGATGAAGCCCCTGAGACGCGCCCCACCTCCATCCAGCACACCTCCATTGAGTGACAGTCGTCGGAGGGCCGCAAGTCACCGTTTTTCCGTTCCACCGGGTGACAGCCGCCGGAAACGATTGGGTGACCCATTCCACTGATTTTTGGGCTTCAAAAGAAGTTTTAGAGATCACCCACATCGTCTTTGTTCAAGGAGAGCCTTCAAGGCCGTGGACATTGCATGATTTCTTTTCTGAACACGTAGAATGCCGGTGATTGCTGCCGTGAAGTCGGAACTCTATTTTTGTTGTTTTAAACTTCATTTTCGTTTAAATTAATGATAGTTGACACGATTTCAACCTTCAAAATCTTTTTTCACTGAGTTACGATTCTTTGGGCTTTTACAGAACTAAATTTGATCAATTAACTTGACGGTAATTGCTTACGAAAGAATCGTAGGTCGGAACTCTGTTTCTGCCTGATTCGTGTTCTTCAGGCGCTGACATCACCAGATATCATAGCCTTATTTCCTTTTCGCATTTATTAAATATATTATATTTATCATTCAGCTAAAAAATCATTAAAAATTTGTATTCTTTGAGGAAAATTCTGAAATATTATCCAATATTATGTTACATCCCTGTGATCGACTTGAAAATTTCCCACTATTTTTGGAATCTTTTATCGATTTATAATTGATTTATTCATTCTGGTAAACATTTAAAATTCAAAGAATTGGTCTTTTCTAGTTTTATAAATTTTAAATTTGCGTGATTTATTATACAATGATTAAGTCACGTTGAATTTTGGCACCGTTGCCGGGGATGTATTACATAATATTTGGTATTTTTCTGTTTTTCTTTTAGAATATAAAAAAAATATAACTCTTGTTTTTATTTTTGTCTTACAGAAAAAAAAAAAGAGAGTAGCACGAAGAGCAGCAGAGCAAGGATAGGAGCAAACTGAAGGAGGGTAACGGTTATTAAACTTTTTTGCCTCGAATTTATTTATTTTTATGTATAGTAGAAGATCTTTACATCCAAGACTAGAGAATCCTCTCATTATCTTGCCTAAAACTAAAAATTCAAAAGAAAAATTAATTTCGATGGATCCTGAAGGTAGTATAGGTCAAATTGAGAACAATCCTATGGCCATGAAAAATCATTATATCCCTGATTCATTTCAAAGAGCATCTAATATTAGAGTTCCATTGGCCCCCACTGTTAAATTCGAAATAAATCCAGGAATTTTCCAAATGCTTCCTAATTTTCATGGATTGCCTTTAGAGGAGCCTCATCAGCATTTAGAAAAATTTCATATGATATGTGATTTAGTTAATCTCCCTCAAGTTACACCAGAAATTATTAAAATGAAATTATTTCCTCATACACTTAGGGACAAGGCTAGTTATTGGCTATCTACCTTAGATAGAGAATTGACTAGTTGGAAAGATATAGAACAGGCTTTTCTCCAAAAGTTTTACCTCTTAGGAAAAACTTAAAACATGAGAAAACATATCTGGAGTTTTGCTCAAAGGCCAAGAGAAACTTTGCATGAAACATGGGAAAAATTCAAAGATTTACTTAGAAAATGTCTTCATCATGTTATACCTAAGTGGCAGCTCAATAGAATTTTTTATGATGGATTATTAGAACAACATAGAAATATGGTTGATTCTATATGTGGAGGAGCATTTATGGAGAAGACCCCTGATGAGATTTACAGCCTTTATGAGAATTTAAGTGAAAATTCGAGAGATCAAGCCTCTTTTGAGTTATATGACAGGGATAAAAGGAGAGGAATGTATGAATTCCATCATCAAGATGACTCTAATTTAAGAAATGAGGTTAATCAGATTAATAAAAAATTAGATAAGCTTGATGTATTTATTGAGAATTTTCAGAAGCTTCCTAATCCTCAATTTAATTCAAATAATTCATATCCTGTGTATGGTGAAAATGAGCATTCCGAATTTCAATATTATAATTTAGATCAATCATTTCAGCCTATGCAAGAACAAGTGCAAGTAGCTCACGGTTTTAATAGAAATAGGGAGCCTTTTCCTAATTTTTATAATCATAATATGAGGAATAACTTTTCATGGAGAGACCCAAATAATATTCAAAATCCAGAAGCACTTAGACCCAATTTAAATTCTGAATTTCGTCCAAAACAAGAAAACAGATTTCAGAAAATTCAGCCCTCTCATACTCAACCTGATGCTATGAAAATGATGCAACAAACTATGAATCAAATGATGTTGCAGCAAAAAAAAATTATAGAGGCTCTTGGGATTAGGAGAGAAGAGGGACAACTACATAGTCAGCCCATAGAAAATCTAGGAAAATGCCCAACCATAAGATTTCAGCAAGGGGAGTCTAGTGGCATGAACCTAGGGAAAAATCCATGAAATGATAATGTCTGGATAGTCCAAAACAAAATCAAGAAGAAGAAAAGGAAGAACTTCTAGATTCTACCAAGGAAATTTCAAAAGAAAGGATGACCATTCCATTTCCTAAAGCTCTAGAACCTAGACAAAGAAAGAAAAAGGAACACAATGAAGAAATAAAGAAAATTTTACAAGATGTGCAAATTAGTCTTCCTTTACTTACTTCTATTAAACATATTCTTGAATATGCTAGAGTTTTAAAAGAAATGTGTATACTAAAAAGAGCACCTAGAGTAGAAAAATTATCTATGCATGTTAGTGCTTTATTATTAAATCAAGTTCCATATAAATCAAAAGATATTGGTGCTCCTTTAATTTCGTGTGATATTGGTGGATTCATTTTTCAGAATGCATTGCTTGACACCGGTGCTAGTATTAATTTATTGCCTGCAAGTATTTGTGATAAATTTAATATTTATGATCTTAAACCATCTACTATCACATTACAATTTGGTGATAGATCTATTAAAAATCCTAAAGGTATTTTAGAAAATGTGATAGTAATAGTGAAAGGATGTAAATTTCTAGTTGATTTTGTAGTACTGGAAATGGATTTTAATGGACAGTTTTATGATACCCCAATCATCTTAGGGAGACCATTCTTGCATATAGCAAAGATGAATATTGATTTCCCCATAGGTATTGCAAAAATTTCATGTGGAGATCAATTAGTAGAAATTAAAATCTTTGAAGTGTCAAATGATTTTAGGGAACTTTGAAAAAAAATAGAGTACACCATAGAAATCTTCAAAGTTTTGTATAGATAAGAAGGATTGGCCCACGAAATTACAAGATGTATTATGGGCATATAGAATAGCTTATAAAAATCCCATAAGTATGTCTCTATTTCGTCTCATTTTTGGGAAACCATGTCATCTTCATGTGGAAATAGAACATAAAGCATTATGGGCTATAAAAAATTTATGTATGGATGAAAAATCAGCTAGTGAGCATAAAATTTTTCAGTTACATGAATTAGAGGAGTTAAGGAATGAAGCTTACGAAAATCATAGAATTTATAAAGAAAAAACTAAAATCTTTCATGATAGGTACATCAGCAGAAAAATTTTTGATGTTCGACAAAAAGTATGGTTATATGATTCTAGATTGAAACTATTTCCAAGAAAATTGAAATCAAAATGGACAGGACCTTATGTGGTGGATGAAATATATGACCATGGAGCTGTAATGATTAGAGACATTAAAAATGATCATAGTTTTAAGGTAAATGGACAGAGGCTTAAACCTTACATAGAAGATGAATGCCCTACAGAAAAAGAGGTTTTATTATTAAAAGAAATTCGAGAATGAGATTAATGTGTCCAGCTGGAGACATTAAACTCAGCGCTGCATGGGAGGCAACCCATGGTTCTGTTTAAATCAGTGCTTTACTTTTGTTGAATTTCGCAGCATTTATTTTTCTGTATTGTTTTCTTCTTTTAAGAAAAAAAAAAAGAATAAAAGTGTAGGAGGAGGAGTGTAAGACGAAGGGGGAAATTAAAAGCGAGCCTGAGGTGATATGTTCCTGAATTTGATCCTTTATTATAGTGTTTTTCATACTTCATTTTGCTTATATGCCTACTTCATTGAAAATTATATTTTCTGTAATTTGTGTCATTGGGGACAATGTCAAATTTAAGTTGGGGGGTAAGGTGATGAAAATATTAAGTCTTAATGTTGAGACTGAACAAGAACATGTGTTGGCAATTTTTATCATATATAAGAAGAAGTTTTCAAAAAAAATATAGTGCTGATTTCCTGGTTCTGTCAAAAACAACAGAAAACATAGTGCAGAATGCAGACTGTCAAAAACTAGTAGAAAAATAAATAGTAGAAAAATGATAGCATTGGTCTTAGAGACCCTTTTCTCAATTTCAAAACCCTAGGCATATATTGTTGAAATTCGGAATTACTATTATGAAAATGATAGTTTTGATTTATTATTTTTACAAATGCATTATTGCTGAAAACAGAACTGAAACAGAAGCATAATTTTCAGAACTATCTAATTTTTTTTACATCATATTATGTGCACGGAAAAATTAAATCAATTAGATTGATTGTTACCAAAGGATATTAGGATGATTATTATTGAGTTAAGAGAATGATTGAATAGCCTGAAATGTTGGAATACTCCTTGGATACATTATAGATAACATGGATTTGATTTTACAGATTTTCACTTCATGATCTTGATGGATAGAATTTACTTGAGGAGAAAATTTGATTGATCATTTGAGTTTAATGGAGATTTTTACACCCTGATCTATAAAACTTGTAAGGAGAAATCACTTGTTTCGAAAAATAGAAAAAATTGAGCAGTGTGAAAAAAATTTGAAAATGAGAAACATTTGCTGCAAAATAAGTGGATAATGTGAAAGCCCTAGAAATGAAGAGTACACATGGAGGGTGTGAGACATCATTCTCATTGTCGAAATTTGTTTACAAGAAAAGCTACTTATTCACCACGAAAAAAAAAAAAAAAAAAAGAAGAAATATAGTGCAAATTTCAAAAATCAACCCATAGGGAAGGGAAAGGTAGGATCAATATTATGCTTGGATGATTTTTGATAATTGGACCATCTTGTGAATTATATCCATGAGTTAAGAAGTGATAAAAATGTAGATTGAAGAAGTAAAATTTATATTGTTATTCCAAGGAGTGTTTAGACATTTAAGTGCTTGATATCTTTCTTGAATACTTGATAAAGTAGTCCAAAATATCTAGAGGTGATTCATTTCTAATTGTATTTTGTGCATTGAAATATGATGTTTGAAATTTCTGAATGATGATTATATTTTTAATTCTATTGCTAAGGGACTAGTAATGACTTAAGTTGGGGGGTGTGATAAGTCTTCATTATCATGAGTTAATAATTTAGTAAGATGATGTTTTTAGTCTTAACTCATGATAAATAGACTTATTTTTGTGCTAAATCGTGAAAAGTGATTTATAGTTGATTAATATGAATTTTTACTTAATTACATGATTTTATAATCTTATTTTGTTGAGAGAAATGGAAAAAAAGATTTAAGGAAAAAGAAAAAAATCCGCCGGCCAACCAGGCTCGCTAGCGGGTCGGAGGCCCAGTCGGGCGGGGCCGCCGAGCGGCTAAGGACCAGACCGCGAGCTCGAGGCTCAAGCGGCTGGTGGCGCAGACCGCGAGCTAGGGAGCTCAAGCGGCTGACGTGTGCATCACTCCCCTTCCACGTCACGCCTTACTTTTTCCCGCATATTTTCTAAATGCTAACAATGCCCCTCAATGACCGATATAAATGATCCTTATTACGTCATATATCAAGGGTAGTTTAGTACTTATTTTATCTCTCCTTCTTTCTCTTCCTCGCAGGTTGACAACCGGCGAAGAAATCACAAGCTCCGGCGAGTGATTAAGCTGCAAAAATTGTCAAAATCTTAGCAAAAACTTAGTCAACGTGATTCGTAGAGCATCGTGGCCGAAATTGGTCTAGGATTCTGGACAAAACATCGCGAACTCAACGAAGAAATCATCTCCGCTTTATCGACGAACAAGCCGTCGCTGGGAAGAGGATGATCCACTTGGAGACGAGTCACCACCTCCTGAGAGCGTACCAGATGCGATAAAGGGCCTCCTCTCGCTACGCTGACTTGAGGACGAAGCCCTTGAGACGCGCCCCACCTCCATCCAGCACACCTCCGTCGAGTGATAGTCGTCAGAGGACCGCAAGTCACCGTTTTTCCGTTCCGCCAGATGACAGCCGCCGGAAATGATTGGGCGACCCATTTCACCGATTTTTGGGCTTCGAAAGAAGTTCTAGAGGTCACCCACATCGTCTTTGTCCAAGGAGAGCCTTCAAGGCCATAAACATTGCATGATTTCTTTTCTGAACACGCAGAATTCCGGCGATCGCCGCCGCAAAGTCGGAACTCTGTTTTTGTTGTTTTAAACTTCATTTTTGTTTAAATTAATGATAGTTGGCACGATTTCAACCTTCAAAATCTTTCTTTACTGAGTTACAATTCTTTGGGCTTTTACAGAACTAAATTTGATCAATTAACTTGACGATAATCGCTTACGAAAGAATCGTAGGTCGGAACTCTGTTTCCGCCCGATTCGTGTTCTTCAGGCGCTGATGTAACCTGACGTCATAGCCTTATTTCTTTTTCGCATATATTAAATATATTATATTTATCATTCAGCTAAAAAATCATTAAAAATTTGTATTCTTTGAGGAAAATTTTGAAATATTATCCGATATTATATTACATCCCTGTGATCGACCTGGAAATTCTCACTATTTGTGGAATCTTTTATCGATTTATAATTAATTTATTCATTTTGATAAATATTTAAAATTCAAAGAATTGGTCTTTTCTAGTTTTATAAATTTTAAATTTACGTGATTTATTATACAACGATTAAGTCATGTCAAGAGGACAATCCAAAGTAGAAGTGACACCAAAGAAAGAAAAGAAAATGGAATAAAATCAAATAGGAAATAGGAGGATGCATCTTAGGGATCATTTAACTCCTCTCCAATATATACATGTCAATCGAATTAATGCTCTAATTACAAATAATGCCAACTTTAGAGTAGATCATCACCTTGTATAAATGCTGCCACATTTCCATGGTATGGCTCATGAAGAATCATATTACCATTTGGAAGATTTTTCACAAGTTTGTGAAAATTTCCACCACCCTAATATTTCTAGTGAAATTGTGAAGATGAGGTTATTCCTCTCCACACTCAAGGATAAGGCTAAGGATTGGCTTTGAACTCTATCTCAAGAACTGAATTCTTAGAGTAATATGGAGGTAAGTTTGACTATTTTATGTCGTTGCTAAGAAAATTCAGCAAATTTAACATTTATAAATTTTGGAAAATAAGGCAATTTTTAATAAAGAAATATTTTTAATGGATTTTCCAGGTTGATCACAGGGAAGATGAAATATTATTAATTAATTATTTATGATTTTCATTTGATATATTATTATTATTTAATTATTTTCTGGCCAAATTATAGTGAAATTGCTAAAATTGCGAATTTGAGGATTACTAACGTCAACTGACGTCAGCCAAAGAAGAACAACCCCAAATTCGTGGTCGACAGAAATACGTTGACTCGTAAATGGATCAAATGGAAGCCACAATGATGGAATAAGAAATTAATAACAAAGGGCTTTTGTTCGTGACATGAGAATGGATCAAAAGATATATTATTGAATCTAAAAATAGTTAAAATAAACATAACTTTAAGTTTACGAAAGAACTAGGTGGCACAGTCGTCGATTGGATTTGTGTAGGAACAGTGCACCGATTGGTTTCCTACACCTTCTCCAATTGATGGTTGACAATCCCAGCAACTTTCACTTGCTGAAATTGAGCAGCAAAGGTGATTCGACTACGAGCGTGCCGCAACGTTCGGAGAAGGATCCTCGAAAGAAATTCTTCACCGTTTGTATCAGGCGAAGAATGGGGAAGATTTCTAGAAGAAATTCAGCTTCTATAGCAGTTGAATGAGGGGGAAATTTGGACAAAATCCATTGTTTGTACCGAATGGACGGATTGGGCGAAATTCGGCATTTGTAGCGGCCGGACGAGAGGGGAGTAGAATAATCTAGGATGCCTTCTTCTTCTCCGGAAGCACCTTTTCAATCTTTCTTTGCGCATATTTTGCTGATTTGTTACAATTAATTGTCATATTTGTTGCCGCAATCCGTGCATCTGCCGTTAACACGAAAACCCTTAAAAGATTTGATTTTTCGTTAGTTTTAAACAATTAGAAACTATACAAATGACATACATTTAATTATAACATAATTTCGAATTGGTATTTGTCAATTTACTTGGTGAATTTCTCTCTTGGGAATCAATCGATCATCCGACGTGATTTTTGCCGATTTTTCAGGATTTTCACTGATTTTCTGAATTTAATGATTTTTCTGAAATTTCCTTAATATTTCTATAAAATCAGAATAAATGTAGAAATATTCTAAAAAATAATATAAGATATAAAAACATGTGAGAAATATTTTCATCATATTACATGACTGATTTCTTCATGTAATTGTTATAAATTAACATTAAAATCATATAAATCATTTTAAATCTAACTTTTCCAATTTAAAGTATTCTGCAAGCATTTTAATTAAAATTAAAACATAAATAACAGAAATACTAAGGGCATTATCATGTAAATATTGAGAGTATCAGGTAACATTCCTTGAGAAATTTTATTTAGTAGGAAAAACAAATTCTATTAGAAGGGCGATCAAAGATTTTGTCTAAGATCCTCAAGAAGCTTTCTATGAGGCATGAGAGAGAGCTAAAAATTACACCTAGGTGCCCTCATCATGGGATTCTGAAATTTCAATTAATTCAAATTTTTTATGAAGGTTTGAATGAAAGAGATAGGCACATAATCGATGCTGCCTCTAGTGGGACTTTCATTGAAAAAATATGAAGAGGAGGCTATTGTTTTCATTGAAATCTTGGCTGAAAATTGTGCAGATTACTATACATCAAATCAAAATGGTAGACTTATGGGAATGAGAAAGGGAGGCATTCATGATGTAAAAAATATATAAATAGGAATGCTTATGGACAAAGTTGATAAGCTGACATAATGTGTCCAAGTGCTGATGAGTGAATCCACTATAGAGGGATTTGACAAACAACAATCCAAACAAGACTAAGATATGTCAGATTATGCAATATGCATAAGCTATGAACATGTAGAGGTTGACTGCCCTAAATATGACCAAGTCATGGCAGTCAATGGTCAATTAAAACCAAACCAACATGTGTTGGTCAATACTTGGCAAAGACATAGATCAAATGTATCTTCAAATTAGAATTATAACTCAAATTATAGGAATAATCAATTTGGTGTGAATTAAATAATGGTTGAAGGAAAAACTAGGGTACATCCCCTAAATCTAACCCTTTTATTTTGTTTGCAGAACTTAATTATGCAAAGATCAAATTATCACAATCATGATGCTTTTATGACTCACCATCATTTGCAGCAACTTCCAAGATGTAATGGATATTATCTATGCAAGAACTCTTACTATTTTTTGTAATTTAACTGCACATCTATTCTTCCTTCTTAAACCTCTAGGTAACAGATGTGCCTACCAACAGTTGCCCTTGCCTCCACATTCTCTAGATATGAGGAAGAGTGGGGATTAATAAACACTTGAGGCTTGGACCACTTCTTTTGTGGCACCTAAGAGTTGCCACCCAAACTCGGGCTCCACTATCTCCCCGGTGATGGTGGCCATTGGAAATCAGCTATGGCCGCTGATGATCAACTTTTAAAGGATAATCATAGGACTCAAGCACTGCCGCAGCAGCAACCTTGCCAAAGCTGCCATAGTTGTCACTCCTTGCCTTGTTGATAACTTGTGAAAATTACATGCTAATCTATTATCCAATTTGAGATAATAATAAATATTTGATCATTATTTCACAAGTTATCATATTAATATAGTTTAATTTTCATTTAAATAAATTTATCTAAATTTTTATTTAAAATGATATTTTATATTTAAAAAGAAAACTTAATGAGAGTCATTTTATTATGAAATAATGTGGTTGATGCATAAATCTTATTTATTTCATGTTGATTCAAGTTTTATTAAGTTTTGCTCAATTTTTATAATTTTTAAAGAATTATTTCTATTAAAATAAGCTTTCTATCATTTTTTTGAAAATTTTATGAATTAAATAAGAATTAAAAAATAGATTAATGGGCTCACAGTTAGTGGGCTTATGTTGGCCCAAGACCTTGTCCACCTAATAGTTGATTCTCATGTCACAAATCTCATGAATAGAAGAGTGACATGTCATTGAGTCCACAGATGCCAACCATCACTCGAATCTTGAGCTCGTAAAAATGGAGTGATCTGATGCATGAAGAGGTGACATGTTGCCTACCTCATCGTGCCTATTGGTGGATGTACATAACCCAATAAAGGCAAGATAAAAGGCGATGGCTATTTGACAACAGCTATGCAGCCACACCACTTCTCTTTTTGGTAGATCGGCGGCATGTGGATTTGACGCTCGAAGTTGAGCCACATCACTAGCCATCATCTCATGGTTCAATAAAGTAAATGTAAGTGAAAAAATTGTGGCAGCCTCATTCGATGACATACAAGTAACCATGTCACCTATGGATCATTGTGAATAGTGCGCGAATCAGACAATTCTCAACTTGGCACGTGATGAGGCAACAAAAGCGAATGTCGATTATCATCTGATAAACTAGATTATCGTGATATGCACGTGGCTGAGCATATTTACAAATATAGATTATTATTTGGTAAAATAGACAATATCTAGTATTCTTGTGTGTGACAGCAAGAAAAAGCTAAAAAATTGAGGAAATTTTGGAAAAATTGAGAAAAATCTGAAAAAATTGAAAAAAATCTGGAAAAATAGTAAGTAAAAAAAAAACTTGATTTGCGGATCTGGAGAATAAAAGGGATGGAAGACAGAGAGAGAAGAGTCCTTTTGTAATTCTTTTTCATGATCTAAGGTTAGAGATAGTTTTTCCTCCCATTTTTCTTTTATTTTCAACAACTTGATGTATGAGAGGATTTCTATCTTTTCCTTAACATCAATCAGCCCAAATCTATTATGTTGAACTGAATGCAAGCTAAGGGATCTACCTTGAGGTCAAGAAGAACTCAAAGATACTATAGGTTGTAAGCTTTTATTACTTTCAACATATTTTTGTTTATTTCTTTCAAAATCTAAATATTTCTATCTTGGTTCGAAATTTATTTATTACCGTATTTTTTATTTTGTGTAAATATTTATTTATCTTTGATCTTATTCATTTGAAAGTTATTTTACTTTTTTTCCTTTTATTTAATTTTAGTCATCATTGCAACTAATATTTTCTCACAATAATATAGATATGAGGGTAAAACTATTTTTGATAGAGAATTAAATCATTCTTTTGATTCCTTCCCTGAGGAGATGACCTAATTCACCACTAATACTAATTTTATTTTATTTTAGATGAACTTAGTCCAATAAATATTTAAAATTGATTGATGATTTTATGATGACTTAGGAACACATCACCTCCACCATGCCCCTTTCTCCTCCTATCCACACACTTGGTGAGGGCCAAGATCATGACAGTTGATGCCAGTAGAGACTGTGTACTGCCACTCTAAAGCGAGGTCCCCAGTTGCTGCTGATCACTGTCATCCAACAGCTATTTTGGGGTAGCAAATTTTGTAGAAAGGCCCCTACTTAAGCATTTAGCACAGGCATTTGGGCACATCGACTAGGGTGAGTATGCACAATCTTACAAAGGTCTAAGAAATTGAGATGTCCTTATTTTCAAAGACTATGATGAACTACTGGGCATTAAGGTTTCTACTTAGGGAGCAAGCTTCAGAGCTTGGATGCGATTTTCAGAGCATTTAGTCATGGTGGCTGATAAGTCTTCATTATCATGAGTTAATAATTTAGTGAGATGATGTTTTTAGCCTTAACTCATGATAAATAGACTTATTTTTGTGCTAAATCGTGAAAAATAGTTTCTAGTTGGTTAATATAAATTTTTGATTAATTACATGATTTTATAATCTTATTTTGTTGAGATAAATGAAAAAATAATAATAACACCGCCGACTAGCTAGGCCCACTAGCAAGTCGGAGGCCTAGTCGAGCGGAGCTGCAAAGCGGCTTAGGACCAGACCACAAGCTCAAGGCTCAAGTGGCTGATGACGTGGACTACGAGCTCGGCGCTCAAGCAGCTAACATGTGCATCACTCCCCTTCCACATCATCGGTGGCCAGCTAGGCATGGGGCAAGGAGTGGTCGTACACATGTGGGTGAGATGTACCTATTGATAGGTCAAGAAGGCTCCATCTTATATTCACGTGAAAATCGGTTAGAAAACCGATGTGGGACTAAATGTAGTGCTTTAACCTTTCCTCGTAAATTTTATAAATGCCAACACTACCCCTCTATGATCATCATAAAAATATCCTTATGACGTCATATCTGAAGGGCATTATCGTACTTATTTCATCTCTCCCTCTTTCTTTATCTCGCAAGTGGGCAACCGGCGAAGAAATCACAATTTCCGGCGAGTGATTAAGCTACAAGAACCGCCAAAATATGATAAAAACTTAGTCATCATGATTCGTGGAGCATCGTGGCCGAAATTGGTGAATGATTCTGGACAAAACATCGCAAACTCAATGAAAAAAATCATCTCCGATTGATCGACGAACAAGCCGTCGTCGGGGAGAGGACGATCCGCTGGGAGACAAGTCGTCACCTCCTGAGAGTGTACCAGATGCGATAAAGGGCCTCCTCTTGCTGCGTTGACTTGAGGACAAAGCCCCCAAGATGTGCCCCACCTCCATCTAGCATACCTCCGTCGAGTGACAGTCGCTGGAGGGCCGCAAGTCACCATTTTTCTATTCCGCTGGGTGACAGCCACCGGAAACGATTTGACAACACATTCCACCAATTTCTGGGCTTCGAAAGAAGATCTAAAGATCACCCACATCGTCTTTGTTTAAGGAGAGCCTTCGAGGCCGTGGACATTGCACGATTCCTTTCTGAACACGCAGAATTTTGGCAATCGTCGCCACGAAACTAGAACTCTATTTTTCCTATTTTAAACTTCATTTTCATTTAAAGTAGTGATCTTTGGCACAATTTCAACCTTCAATATCCTTCTTTCTTGAGTTACAATTTTTCTGGCTTTTATAGAACTTAATTTGACCAATTAATTTGATGGTAATTGCTTACAAAAGAATCATAGGTTAGAACTCTATTTCTGCCCAATTCGTGTTCTTCAAGCGTTGATGTCACCTGACATCATAGCCTTATTTCCTTTTTGTATTTATTAAATATATTATATTTATAATTTACTTAAATAATCATAAAAAATCATATTCTTTGAGGAAAATTCTAAAATATTACATGATGTTATATTACATCTTTTTGATCGACTTGGAAATTTTCCACTATTTTTGGAATCTTTTATCGATTTATAATTTATTTATTCATTCTGATAAACATTTAAAATTCTAAGAATTGGTCTTTTCTAGTTTTATAAATTTTAAATTTACGTGATTTATTATACAACGATTAAGTCATGTCGGTGGCCTCTTGATCTAATGTCTAAGAATGTCAAAGGAGTACTAGCCATCACGTTCATAGATGGTAGGCATACCATCACTAGAGTGAAAATTATCCTTCCATATGTATACAACTCGATTGGGCTAACCATCGTAGAGGACATTATCCCATCCTTTTGAATTCACTAGAGTGTGTTCTATAATGTGATCACTTCCTTCACAACTGACCCACGGAACTCCCTAGCACAATGATAGCTTCTTAGTTGCCACGTAGTTGTAATTAATTTTAATGGATTTTTTGAGATGAAATAACTACAAGGAGTTTATTTCCATTATCAATTTCTCTATTTCTGGTCCTATGTGCTAGTTGTTGACTCATATAATGTGATGAACTCTCCAGCAACAAGTTTTTCTTCTTCTCTTTTTTATTTTTTTTCCTTTCCAGACAGCAAGTTCTTCGGGTTGAATGGTCGACTGATTGGAGCCTAGGCTTTAAGTTTTGGAGCAACAACTTGAGATCGTTCACAAAGTCTGCTGAATAGTTTTTATAAAATGACAGTATTAGATGGCTCAAGTCAACTTTCTCGGAGGCTGGACTTGACAAAAGCCCCCTAGTTATTCTGGGGCATTGGATTTTCTCACTTGGAGTGGTGAGTTTTTAGGATTGAATTCTTAGCCTTTGGGAAGTACGTATGTGCTGACAAGCGATCTTTCTTCAATGGACGTCTTCCGGTCTATATAGGGTTATATATATATATATATATATTTATATAGGAACCTCCTCTACTCAGATTCAGAGTAAATCAGGCGTGAATCCACTAGGAAGAGTGCTTGCTTCCAATCTCATTATCTAAGATGTTTCTGCCCTATTTTCATGAGAGATAATATATATATATAGACAGATATAGACAGATATATACAGAAATATATACTTGTATATAAGTGTGTGTGTATAAATATGCACATATCTGCATATGTAGGCATAAATTGAGAGCGAAGAAGACTACCAATGCATGTATCCATGTGGGCTCTATGACCTCGTCTTTCATCCCCAATAAAGTGTGGAGGGGCCTCTCTCTCTCTCTCTTGTTATTTATCTATATATCTATATATATAGAGATATATATACGCCTCTCCCTCACTTCCATTTTTGAGCCGCCATTCCAGGAAAATTGAGTGCTGGGTGTCCAACATAGCCCAAATCTCTGTCGTGCACACTCACTAGAGAAATGGGGGAGAGGGTCAAAAGAAGAATCATGTGGCTATAGGACTCCCAAGTCAAACCTCTAGAATTTTAGAGGACCCCGAAGAATGGGATGATGGGGAGACAATGGGGATCTCTGATGAGACAATGCCAATAGGCATCAACTTCCCAAGCACACTTCGTTTGACTTTCCCTATCACTTTGTACTACCTTCTTCATCCGGATGAAATTCTAGATGTGCCTAAATGGTCATGTTTAAACACATGTAACATCATTGTAAAAGAGCAGCTAAAGAAATGGAAAGAACTTCAAGTTACTGATTTGCAAATACTTGGCAAATCTAAAGGAGGGCTTGGGCTAGAGGCACACCCCCATTTTTCCCTTCTCCCCCGTTAAATACATCCCCAATCCTGCACCCACCAACATTCCGGCCTGGCTCTGCCAATGTATTCATCTTTGTTTTTATATTGCGAAATCCATATGCACTAGGGCAGAGTTTAATGTGGGTTTGGATATATATATGTATATATATATATATATTTATTTTACTCTCCTCAATGGGCTAACAATATCCCTTTGGCAATTCTCCCCTCTCCTCAACCAAAAACATCCTATCGCATTCCAATTTAGTGGTATCTCCTAAGCCTTCACAGCCTCTTTTGTTTAATCGTGATTAGGCTTATGTGCGAATTGGTTAATGTCTATGGTGATGTATTTAGTGATTTTGTAGATGACTCATAAACAGGTAAAGTTAGATTTCTTTTGTTGGGCTGATATAATTGATGGAGTTTCATCTTGCATATTCATAATTGGGCCAAACCCATTGGAACCCAATCTCTGCATACCCATTAATAACACAAAATGATATGTATTTTAAATTCTTGATAAAAAGATTCAAAGATAGAAAATGCTTCGCATTGGGCAATTATGAAACAATCACCTAGTAAGGAAATAGATTACAATGTGTAATTGAGGCTCCTCAAATTCAAACTCGTCCTTGGTAAGTAGACTACGTTGGCCCTAGTCTACTGTCCTTTTTGGGTTTCGTTTTCAACTCTGCATAGGTAACATTGAAAATGATGCCATTAGTGGACCAGCATACTTGGCTCATTGAAGCACTTATTCACAAATCTGCAGTTTACCAAATAAAACACTTGGGATTTTGAACGATTAAATTTGCCCTGCTTGACTCCATTGCTTGTTTGGGCCAATATACATTGACTTTGAGCAAATAATCTTTTAATGTTGAAACAAATCAATACTGTGTAATATTGTAGCTTCAGATTGATCGTAGTTATTGGTTAATGTTCATACTAAGTCACAATATGCTTCATAGGGACATGATTCATAGGGATTCAGGCTATTCCTCACCTTCTAGGCTCTTCCCTTGCCCTAGATGGGTGTAAAAGATATTAACTACGATTAAAACAAATATTTATATAAAGCACAAATCTTAATTAGGCCAAGTCTAGCCTAGAAGCCTATTTCAAGATCACCAAGGAACATACATGAATTTGGAAAATGAGCTAACAGCCTCCTTAAGCCTATACCAAGCTCATCCCTCAATCTCAATTGATGACCGATTTGGATGGTCTTGCTCATTTGTTACTATCTTTAGTCCTTGAAACCTATGGTTCCTTACACTAGTAGCTCGAAAGGGTTGTCCTATGGATGTAGTTTTCCTAGGCCTTTTTGGCCAGAATAATTTATGCTACTCTTTCTAGTTAAGAAAAAGAAAAAACCATTTTATTGAATTCAATTAACTACATTTTTAATAAAATAAAAATTGATCTATTGGAGTTACTATATTTTTCTAATTGAAATTCGTGCAATATATTTGTGCTAAATTATGAAAAGTGGTTTCTAGTTGGTTAATATGAATTTTTGATTAATTACATGATTTTATAATCCTATTTTTGTGATAAATGGAAAAAGAGTAAAATAAAAAGATTTAAAAAAAATAAAAAAAAAACCGCCAGCCAACTAGGCCCGCAAGCGGGTTAGAGGCCTAGTCAAGTGGGAGCCGCAAGCAGCTGAGGACTTCGAGGCTCAAGAAGCTAAGGGCGGACCATGAGCACGAGGCTCGAGCAATTGACATGTGCGTTACTCCCCTTCCACGTCACCGGTGGCCAGCCGAGCGTGGGGCAATGAGTGGTCATACACACGCGAAAGAGGAACATATTGATTACAGGAGGCACCATTTTTTATTCGTCTCAAAAGCAGACAAAAAACTGATGTGGGACTAAACCTGCCACTCACAACTTTCCCCCACAATATTATAAATGCTCAAAATACCCCTTCATTACCATGATGAAAATATCCTTATGACGTCACATTATAAGGGTATTATTGTAGTTATTTCATTTCTCTCTCTCATAGGTAGGCAATTAGTGAGGAAATCATGATTTCTAGTGAGCAATTAAGCTGCTAAAATCACCAAAATCTCGGCAGAAACTTAGTCAACGCGATTCACAGAGCATCGTTGCCGAAATTGGTGAATGATTCTAGTCAAAACATTGTGAACTCATCTAAGAATCATCTCCAATTGATTGACGAACAAGCTATTGTTGAGAAGAGGACGATCTGACAAGAGATGAGTCGTCACCTCTTGAGAGCATACCAGATGTGATAAAGGGCCTACTCTTGCTACGCTGACTTGAGGACGAAGCCCATGAGATGTGCCCCACCTCCATCCAACTTATCTTCGTCAAGTTTTCTAGGCCACAAGTCGCCATTTTTCAACTCCACTGAGTGATAGCTACTGGAGATGATTCGGCGATGCATTCTACTGATTTCTAGACTTCAAAAGAAGATCTACACATTGCCCACATTGTCTTTGTCCAAGGAGAGCCTTCAAGGCCGTGGACATTGCACAAATTCCCTCCCGAACATGCAAAATTCCGGCGATTGCTGTCGCAAAGTTGGAACTATATTTTTCCTTCTTTAAACTTCATTTTTGTTTAAATTAATAATATTTGGCATAATTTCAAATTTCTATATCCTTCGTCATTGACTTACGATTCTTCGGGCTTTTATAGAACTTAATTTGATCCATTAATTCGACCGTAATCACTTACGTAAGAATTGTATGGTGGAACTCTATTTTTGCCTGATTTGTGTTCTTCGAGCATTGACGTCACCTCTGATGTCATCGCCTTATTTCCTTTTTCACGAATTCTTAAATATATTATATTTATAGTTCAGTTAAAAAATTACAAAAAATCGTATTCTTTTAGGAAAATTCTAAAATATTACTCGATATTATATTACATCCCTATGATTGATATAAAAATTTTTCACTATTTTTGGAATCTTTTATCGATTTATAATTAATTTATTCATTCTAATATACTTTTAAAATTTCAAAAATTAGTATTTCTAGTTTTATAAATTTTAAATTTATGTGATTTATTATACAATGATTAAGTCACGTCAGTGACTCCGACATAACTCTACATTTTAGATAGGTTGGGATCAGCGAGGGAAAATAGGCAAGGGGAGGCCAAGACATAAAATCTATAAGATCAAACCAATTATAGGTTTACCTGAACCAATTTGACTTTTCTCTCTCACTCTCCCTCTCACTCCCTCTCCCTCTCCCCCTGGCAACATTGACATGGACAGAACCCCAGTGGCTACTAGTTAGTCTTCCATGGCCAACCCGCCTGCCAAACCCAAATTTATGATGCGACCTGAACTCCACACACCAGGCTAGGTGGAAGCTCCTTACATGGCATCACCTATCTCACCTACAAATATTCCACTCCCAATATTGCAAAGCACTCCTCAAATCTCCGAAAAACCTCATGCGAATAATGTTAACATTTAACAGGCTTCATAACACCGCATCCAGTTTGACCCAAGTTTCTTGGATGTTACTGAAAAGGGAAACCTGCTCCGAAACTACACAGTGATATCGGCTAAATGAACCCCGCCAGGAGAGGATCTCTTTCTCTCTCTCTTTCTTTCTCTCTCTCTCTGCCTTTCTCTCTCTCTCTCTCTCTCTCTCTCTCTCTCTCTCTTCACCTCTCTCTCCGCCACTCTCCGCCTCCCACTGGCAGCATTCACTTTGACCGAAGCCCAGCGACTACTTGTCAGCCTTCCACCACCAACCCACCTGCCAAACCCAAGTTTCTTGCATGTTACTGAAAAGGGAAATCTGCTCCGAAACTACACAGTGATATCCGCTAAATGACCCGCCAGGAGAGGATCTCTTTCTCTCTCTTTCTTTCTCTCTCTCTACCTTTCTCTCTCTCTGCCTTTCTCTCTCTCTCTCTCTCTCCATCACTCTCCGCCTCCCACTGGCAGCATTCATTCTGACAGAAGCCCAGCGACTACTTGTCAGCCTTCCACCACCAACCCACCTGCTATACCCAAGTTTCTTGGATGTTACTGAAAAGGGGAATCTGCTCCGAAACTACAGTGATATCCGCTAAATGAACCCCGCCAGGAGAGGATCTCTCTCTCTCTCTACCTTTCTCTCTCTCTGCCTTTCTCTTTCTGTGCCTTTCTCTCGCTCTCTCTCTTCACCTCCCTCTCTCCGTCACTCTCCATCTCCCACTGGCAGCATTCATTCTGACAGAAGCCCAGCGATTACTTGTCAGCCTTCCACCACTAACCCACCTGCCAAACCCAAGTTTCTTGGATGTTACTGAAAAGGGAAATCTGCTCCGAAACTACACAGTGATATCCGCTAAATGACCCCGCCAGGAGAGGATCTCTTTCTCTCTCTTTCTTTCTCTCTCTCTACCTTTCTCTCTCTCTGCCTTTCTCTCTCTCTCTCTCTCTCTCTCCATCACTCTCCGCCTCCCACTGGCAGCATTCATTCTGACAGAAGCCCAGCGACTACTTGTCAGCCTTCCACCACCAACCCACCTGCTATACCCAAGTTTCTTGGATGTTACTGAAAAGGGGAATCTGCTCCGAAACTACAGTGATATCCGCTAAATGAACCCCGCCAGGAGAGGATCTCTCTCTCTCTCTACCTTTCTCTCTCTCTGCCTTTCTCTTTCTGTGCCTTTCTCTCGCTCTCTCTCTTCACCTCTCTCTCTCCGTCACTCTCCATCTCCCACTGGCAGCATTCATTCTGACAGAAGCCCAGCGACTACTTGTCAGCCTTCCACCACTAACCCACCTGCCAAACCCAAGTTTCTTGGATGTTACTGAAAAGGGAAATCTGCTGCGAAACTACACAGTGATATCAGCTAAATGAACCCCGCCAGGAGAGGATCTCTTTCTCTCTCTCTACCTTTCTCTCTCTCTCTCTCTTCACCTCTCTCTCTCCGTCACTCTCCGTCTCCCACTGGCAGCATTCATTCTGACATAAGCCCAGCGACTACTTGTAAGCCTTCCACTATCAATCCACCTGTCAAACTCACGCGGCGTCACCGGCCTCACTATAAATATTTCACTCCCAATATTACAAAGCATTTCTCAAATTGATGGGGATCTTTAGCCACACCTTCCCACCAAGATAACAATGGAGGAGCCCATGTCAACCCATGTTTAAGGAAGCTCAAAAGAAGGTTATGACATGGACTTAGGCCTAATTATGGCCCATTCTAATGGGGAAGGGTCGTGACTCTATGAAGAGGTGTTTCATCAATCAGTCTCCCCTCTCATAATGAGACTTTTTGAAACATCCCTTAGGAAACCACCTATAACTATCTAAACATCACTTAAGAATTTGACCATGGGGCCACAAGATGTTCATCAAGGCCTTGATCAAGGGTAAAAAAAAAAAGTCAAAATATGAAGGACAACATTCAACCAACAGTAGAGAGGTCAAGTCAACTAAGGACGTTAACTAGGAGGTGTCAAACACTTTTTCACTATGTATAACTTATTTCTCTTATAACCACCTTTAAGAACTCTCTATAATAGGGGTGACTCGTGTATTCTAAGGGGAAGAAGCTTATGAATAAATTATTTTGAAGTTATATTTTCAAAAATTCACCCTTAGTCAAAAGGAGGGCGTGAGGGTCAATGCTCTGCAAGGAGAGGCCATGAGGGTCAATCGCCCCACTTGAAGAGGCTATGAGGGTCATTATCAACACATTTCTTCCACCCATTTTACTCTTATCATATTATCACACTATCATTCATTACATTTTAGAGTCATTGAATTTAATTTTGTGGTCAATAAGTCAACTCAAGAGGGATCTCATCACCCTTTGTTATAAGGTACACGTTGACTTATATATTTTTAGTGAAATCTAATCCTATGTCAAAATTTCTATGATTTTATTACCAAAGAGTGATCAAAGGATAAACATCCTTACATATTTCATGATCTCAAACCTTGAAATAGATTTAATTTGACTCAATTAAGCTTGGTTAAACCTAGATCAAAGGATGACTTATGATCTTATAATCTCAAGATGTGATAATTCAATCTATGTTTAGATTTCTCTCTAAAATTTTAAATAAATATTAAAAACTTAATATTAAAAGCCATTGTCTTATCTCTTCATATCTTAATTTAGATTTTCTCACAATCATCTTGTATCACAAATATATGAAAAACTTCATGCGAATAATATTAACATTTAATAGGCTTCATAATGCCGCATCCAATTTGACCCAAGTTTCTGACATGTTATTGAAAGAGAAACCTGCTCCAAAACTATAGCGACTACTTGTCAGCCTTCCACCACCAACCCACCTGCCAAACCCAAATTTCTGGTGCCACCTGGACTCCACACACCATGCCGGGTGGAAGCTCCTTACGCGGTGTCACCGGCCTCACCTACAAATATTCCACTCCCAATATTGCAAAGCATTCCTCAAATGTATGAAAAACCTCATGCAAATAATGTTAACATTTAACAGGCTTCATAACGCCGCGAGGAGAGGATCTCTCTCTCTCTCTCTCTCTCTCTCTCTCTCTCTCTCTGTCTTTCTCTGTCTTTCTCTGTCTCTCTCTCTCTCTCTACCTCTCTCTCGATCTCTCTCTCTTCCCCACTCTCCCCCTGGTAGAGAGAGAGAGGGGAACATGCTGGTTAAAGAAACGGTGGCGCGCTGGTGACGCCGGCTGATGTAGAGCGAAGAGGGAAGAAGTAGGAGAGACTTGAAATGATCTTTAATATCTTCAGTGAAAGGCCATCGCGGCGAAAATCTGAGGGCATCGCACCCACAGCTCGAATACCCCCATCACGGAAGCAGACATTCTCAAAAGCCAGCTTGTCCTCCCCCACTCGGATGCCCTCCTATTTAAAGAATTTTCAAAAGCAAAAGACTACCTAGCTAACGACTCTCCTGTGAGTCAACAGGGGCAAAACCGGCTAATAATAGAGGAAAGAGCCATCCCTGGCCCCACACGATTCCTGGGAGCCATCACCGGCAGAGGGTATACGGCCTCTGGATGGTGCTGCTTGTGACCTCGATGCTGACGCCCGCCATTTTCTTCTCCAGCGACGATGTCCTCCAACGCTCTGACAACGAGCCTCCCTCACTTGCCGTTTTATACACGATCCCAGACCATGGAAACTATTCAACGGGTAGGCCTGGTCTGCGAGACTCTACCGCATAATGCTTTGGACTATAGATTATATTAAAAATATAGCTTTCGGAAACGCTAGAGATCCTTCCTAGTCCGCAGGTTGGTGGGTCAAGGTTTTGCCTCCTTCCCTCAGCAATGACTGGTCTGACGATTTCAACATCGGATCAGCACGAACTTCCATTGACTTTGCAAACCTCTAAAAACAAAGAAAAAAGATAACGCCCTAAATCCGTTTTGCTTGTGCTTGTGCCCTTGTCAAAGCTCCAACGGTACTAGACTTCTCTTGTCTTCGTACCCTTCATCACCTCAACACGCCAAGGAAGTAGGTATCTCTCCTCGTGGAATCTTACAATTTTAAACCCGGGCCTTACGAGGAAATGGTCAATCGCCCTAAGTTGACCGAACTACTGAATGTCCGGCAGAGTATGCTAAAAAATGTGATGAAGTTAAAGATGCCGCCCTGATGAATCCTCAACGAATACGATTATAATTTATTTTAGATAGTATGCATTATATGATTAACTAATTATACTAAAGGACAAAAGTATATGAAGTCAGTAATTGTTATGGGGGTTCCAGGAAATTCGCATAAAGATGCGGGGCTTACTTGTCAATAATTTAATTGTTTTGGGTAGAATCAAAACCATATGACTCAAGTATATATTTTTTAGTATGTTATGCCAGAAAATATAATAAATATGATGAAATAATGGATGCAACGGGGTTTCTAATAGAAGAATAAGATTTGGCATGGATATAAACTTTTATGCTCCAAATATTTTTCAGGCTTCTTCAAATTTGATGGTTGTTTGACTATTTTTTGTCGTTGCCAAGAAAATTCAACAAATTTAAAAATTATAAATTTTGGAAAATAAGACAATTTAAGAAAAATATTTTTCTAGTGGATTTTCTAGGTCAATCACAGGGAAGATGAAATATTATTAATTATTTATGATTTTCAATTGATAGCTAATTTTTTATAATTATTTTCTGGCCAATTTATAGTGAAATAAGCTAAAAATGCAAATTTGGAAATTACTAACGTCAACTCACAAAGAACAACCCCAATTTGCAGTGGATAAAAATACGTCAACTCATAAATGAATCAAATTGAAGACAAAATTATAGAAATAAGGAAATAATAGCAAAGGGATTTTGTTCATAACATAAGAAAGGATGAAAAGATGTATTATTTGAATCTAAAAAAAGTAAAAATAAACATAAATTAAAGTTTATGAAAGAATTGGGCAGCATAGTAGTCAATCAGATTTTCGCTCAAATACGATCAATTTGTGTAGGAGTGGTGCACCGATTGGTTTCCTACACCTTCTCCAATCGATGGTTGACAACCCAGCAACTACAACTTACTGAAATTGAGCAGCAAAGGTGATTCAATTCCGAGCATGTTGCGGTGTCTAGAGAAGGATCCTCAAAAGAAATTCTTCACCGTTTGTATCGAGTGAAGAATGGGGAAGACTCCTAGAAGAAATTCAGCGTCTATAGCAGCTGAATGAGAGAGAAATTTTGATGAAATCCATCATTTCTATCGGATGAACAAACTGGGCAAAATCTAGTGTCTGTAGCAATTGGACGAGAGGGGTTTTGATACAAGAGGGGCATAGAATAATCGAGGATGCCTTCTTCTTCTCTGAAAACACTTTTTCAATCTTCTTGTGTGCATATTTTTTTGATTTGTTACGATTTTTTTTGTCATATTTCTTGCCGCAATTAGTGTATCTACTATTAACACGAAAACCTTAAAAAGATTTAATTTTTCGTTAGTTTTAAATGATTATAAATGATAAAAATGACATGCATTTAATTATAACATGATTTCGAATTGATATGTGTCAATATACTTGACTAATTTTTCTCTGGAGAACCATTTGATCATCCGACATGATTTTTGCTGATTTTTCTGGATTTTCACTGATTTTATGAATTTAATGATTTTTCTGAAATTCCTTAATATTTCTATAAAATCGGAATAAATGTAAAATATTCTCAAAAATAATATAAGAAAATAAAAACATGTGAAAAAATATTTCATTCTATTACATGGTTAATTTCTTCATGTAATTCTTAGAAATTAATATTAAAATCATATAAATCATTTTAAATCTAACTTTTTTAATTTAAAGTATTTTGTAAGCATTTTAATTAAAATTAAAGCATTAATTACAGAAATACTAAGGACATTATCATATAAATATTGAGAGTTACCAATGGCCAAAGACAAGTAGACCTTTTAGGCTTAGAATGAAAAGCAATTGTCCTTCATTTAATCAACCCTATTATAGTGAAGGGCCCTTGTCTTAACTGCACCACAAAACCTCGAGGACATGTGAAAGACCAGAATCAGCATGCTGCATAGGAAAGCCACCATTCCCATGGAGTCTACTTACAACAAGAAATAAGTGTCCCCCTGGATGACCCCATGACACCATGTTCTAGGAAAAGAGAGATGGATGAAGAAGTGAACAAGGAAGTGGATACACCGATATATATATATATATATATATCGAGAGAGAGAGAGAGAGAGTCTTCAAGGGTTTAGTTATAGCTCTCAATTGATGATTGGAGGAAGTGCCAAGCAAATGGCAGGAGAAGATTAGGCTACTAGGTCTTAGGTCACGGAAAATTTTAGCTTAGAGCTTGTTCATGAAGACTATGCACAAAAGAAAGTTAGCTTTTGTATGGCTGGGGGCATCCACTCTTCAAAAGGTCAGCTGCAAACTAATCTTGTTCAACCTCAGTTGCAGAGGATTTGGCAATGCTGACTTCACTCTTAAAGTTTGGACTTTATTTAAGAATAGGGTTTTCATCCAATCTCCTCTAAGTGATGTCATAGGTCTTATCACTAGACAATGGGGTGCTACTTAGTGAGGACTCTCCCTAGAAAGGTATGATAGACCCACCTAAGAACAAAGGAAACAAGGGCTATTACTACCTTGAAGATAAAAAGATGGGTACAATGTAGTTAAGTTTGCATGCCCAATAGATATTGGGAAACTGGCACACCTTCATTTTGCCCTTGTTGCCCATTAAATACATCCCCGATTCTACACCACCCACATGCAGCCTTGCCCCTGCCAATGTGTTCATCTTGTTCTTTTATTAAATTGCATAACCAATATGCATTAGGCAAGAGTTTGATATTGGTTTATATATATATATATTCTTACTCCTTAATGGGCTACACTACCCTTTAGTGGTAGCTCGTTAGCCATCACAATTCCTTAATGTGCTAATTGTTTGAAGCTTAAGGTGCTGAATTTAGTGACTTTCTATGTGAACGATCAATGATTATGGTTAGAACATTTTTTATGGGATGATATCATCTTTGGAGCTTCATTTTCATCTTCAGCATTTGGCCAAACCCCTTGTACCCATATCTTTGCATGCTCATAAAGGACACAAATGGGGATCTTAAATGCTGAATAAGGAGATTCATAGGCAAAAAGGCTTCTCAATGGGGAATTATGGAACATTCACCTAGTAAGGAAAATATCTCACAATACTTAGCCAGAATTCATCAAATTCAAATTGATTCTAGGTAAGTTCCAAGCTAGGCTAATCGTAGCCGTATTAGGTTTCATCTTCACTTATTCAAGGGAAACATTGAAAACAATACAATTAAAGTATCAGCATACTTGACTTATTTACTCTGTCACAGATTTGTAGTTTACTGATAAAACAGTAGTACTTTTCAATTAAAGAAATAAATTAGAGGCTTCATGAAGCCTGAACAATGCCCATGACCATTCCCTAACCACAGTTTATGGCATTTTGGAACTAAGTAATCTATGCTACTCTTGAGGTCAAGAGAAAATGATCCAATTCGATTAAATTGAGTTATTTTTTAAGAAAAATAATATTATTGTGTTAGAATTATTGTATTCTTCGAATTGAAGCTCATGCACTATATCCTATGGACAAATCTAATTTTTTATTTTAACTAATACGCCACTTCTCTCCCAAAACACATATATGTAAGCTGACGTTATATTTGTCTTAAAAAAGAATGAATTGGGTAAATGTCACAAGTGGCCACCAATTAAAATCCCATATTAAATTTACTTTGCCATCTAAGTAAACTGTATAAATTATGAATATTGAATATTGAAAATTATATTTTATATTTTAAATTTACATGTACAAAATAATCGTACACATCACTGCAGGTCCATAATTCAATGTTCCAGCAACAATGTCAATCTCAAATTGAGTAGAGCATCCACACTTGTACAATTGGAAAATTTTCAATCTCAAAGACGGTTCTCTCCCAACAACCGTCTTTGACACCAACCGAAACACATGAGAAGAAAAGTAAACCTCCCAATAGACATGATAAGATATAAAAGTCAACAGACATAGAGAGAGAAAAGGGGGGGAGGTAGGGACCTCAGCTTTGACGAGAACAGTGGAATATAGACGGATTGATAGATAAATGAGAAAGGGGAAGGGAGAGACCAAAATCTACAAAAGTCAAGGCCAAGATAATTATACCTTTACTTGAACCTATATGACTCTCTCTCTCTCTCTCGCTCGCTCACTCTCTGTCTCTCAGCAAGCAAAGAGCGGAGAGGACGGCGTGATTGAAAATAAGATCATCTGACCAGGTCGATTCCCGGGAGGGTTTTCAGTTCAGATCGTGAGCGATCTCCAGGAAGGTGCTAACCTTGTCGGGAAAAAGCACTACTTGGATATCGGCGGCCCCCTTCTCCACAGAGGAGGCTAAGAAGATGACTATGCCCTCGATGGGCAGGAAGGTGACGACCTGAAGGGTGGGTCCGCCGCCGAAGTCCAGCTCGTGGTACCGGAAGCTCAGCCAGCTGTCCACCTCCATGTTGGGAGACAGCGAGTTCCCCGTCTCCGGCGGCGCCACTTCCTCCGGCGGGGCCACCTCCTCCGGCGGCGCCAGCACCCCGAAGTCAATGAACGACTGGAAGTAGTTGTCGTCCACGGCGGAGACCGCCGCGTGGATGACGTCGGCAACCTGACCGTAGCTCCCGGCAAGGAGCTCCGCCACTGTCATCCTCGGGTGGGCCCAGAGCACCAGGTTGCCGAAGTACTCCATGGGCACCTTGGGCTTCATCCTAGCCCGGCCGTTGACCGCCACATTCACCTGCGTGATCTCCTCCGCCGCCAACCCGCGTGCAGCGGCCATCTTCTTCCAGACATGTGCGAGGAGACACTCGAATGTGGTGTACCGCCGGTCGGGGTTGTCGAAGGGGAACCTGGCCTTGAGCCTTGAGAGGAAGTCCACGGAGTAGTGGACGATGACGTTCTGGGTGTTCATAGCCACCGCCGGCGAAGATTCCACCGCCGATTCTCCGGCGGCGTCTGCTCTGAACTCGACGGCCCGGTGGTCGAACTCGCACCTGGGAGGCTTCCTGGGGACGGAGACGGCCTGCCGATCATGGTAGGGCAGGGGGTCGGGTTCGAGACCACGGACCAGCCGGGCCCACGCCACGAAGAAGTTGCTCATCGACTGCCCGTCGGCGATCCGGTGGTGCGCCGTGAGGCCCACCACCAAGCCGCCGCAGGCGAACCGGTTGAGCTGAATCTGCAGCAGCTCCTTCACCCCCTCCAACGCCGGGTGGAGCTCTCCCAGCTCGCTGGTGGGGAGGAAGGGGAGCTTCTCCTCCAATTTCCACGGGAACCGCGTCTCGACGACTCGCACGCCGGCGTCGTTCAGGTGAACGCTCGGGCTGCCCCGCTCGTCGCAGCTCAGCCGCCCAGCGAGGTGGGGGAAGTAGAACAGCGCCTTGGTCAGGCCCTCCAACATGGCGGCGTTCTCCGGCATTGGTGGGCGGTAGACGTACAGGATGGGCACGTGAACGTTGAAGGCGGCCCTGTCGAAAATGGTGAGGGGAACATGCTGGTTAAAGAAACGGTGGTGCGCCGGCGACGGCGGCGGAGGGGTATACGGCCTCTGGATGGTGCTGCTTGTGACCTCGATGCCGCCGCCCGCCATCTTCTTCTCCGGTGACGATATCCTCCAACACTGCGACAATGACCTTCCCTCACACGCTGTTTTATACTCAGAGAACCGGGACCATGGCAACTGATAGACTCAAATTTAGGTTTCTTATAGTCATTGTTATGCTTTGAGTTTATAAAAATATTTATAATTTTTCCTCGTGGCTTACTCTAATTTTAGAATAGGGCAAGTAAGGGGGTCAATCCTCGGGGAATTAGGATTGAAATTCTGATTCTTTTAGAGTTAAAAAGGGGAAAGAGAATATAGAGATAGAATGGAGAATAGATGAAGAACTAGATCTTGGCTCTTAAGAAAATTAGTTGTTTCAATAAAAGGACAAAATTCTGGTCTTAGAATTTAGGGATACTTTCGATTATTATAATTAGAATATAAGATAGTCATTTTGGAGAAGAGGGAACAAAAAAGATGAGAGAATTAAGGAAACTTGATTATTTTGTAAAAATCAAGAAACCTAAGATCTCAATGAAGTCATGGTGGGTATTTCTCATGGGATTTAAATACTCACTGTCTAATAATATTTATAATTGAAATTTAAAGAATAATTAGGAAAGAAATGAGTCTTAGGTTGAACAAAAGGACTAGTAATAATCTATCATGAATATTAATTTTAATTTTTAGTGATTTTAGATTTTTTAAAATTTTAATAGATTAAATAATATAAATAAATATTTTTGAATTTTCAATAAATAGTGAAAAGAAGATGGAGATAGATGTAGGAAGGGATTAGAGGGAGGAATTTTAGGGAAAGAAATAAGATTTAGAAGGGATCTTATATGAATTTTAGGTGGAAAATAAGAGAGAGAAAAGGAGAAAACAAGTGACAATTAGGAGACATAAAATTGTAGTCAAGGTGTCTTGCATTGCATTGACTTCGATTTTCTAAGGAATGTGTGAGATAGAATTTATGAAAAAAGTGTGTAATCACATCATAAAATGCCTGAATTATTTACGAATTAATACATAATAAAATTTTAAAATAAAATGAGAAAATCATTGAACTGCTGAATAATCAGATAAAAATCAGTGGAAAATCACTAGAAAATCATTCCATTGGCATGGAAAAATGGCAAGGATTTTCAGGTGGATTTTTCAATCAAAACCAATTAAAAAAGTTATAAATCACTCTTGGGATGATTCATGATGAGGTATAGAGGATCTATGATAGAAAGAAACCATTTTAATCAAGTATTCATCAATTTCTTCTGATTATTTCTGATGAATGTTCAAAAATTACCATTCATGATAAAAACTAAATAAAACATGAAATAAAGAAATGCCGGTGTGATGGCTTTTGATGGGTACACATTTAGAATAGAAAGAAATGCTAGTGTGATGGCTTTGTATTATACAATTATGTTGTATTGCATCATAAGGTGCATGAAGATTGTTTGGTGGCTCTATGCTACTCGCTAGAAGGATTTTGTAGACATAAGGGTTGACATCACTGTCATTGGCATATGGGAGAGAAGGGAACACTTTTAGCCACTCATTAGAGGCTCTAAGTACAATTAAGGGAGGAAGGAAGGTGGTCATTGGTTGTCAAACACTCAAACTATGTCGAGAGGGTGAAGAGGGAATACTTGCCATCTATTTACTTCATAGTGATAATTGATAATTACAGTTTACTTGACAATAATTAATCATTGTTGATATGTCCTACCAAAACTTATGTGCATCAGTTGTGTGGCTCATTCTCTATTTTCTTATGGATTCATCTCATGCTATGTGATTAGTAACTTATGCCTAGGGGTACATAGTGCTTTGTATGACATTGGATCATTTCATTGCAAACCATCAGATCTGATTAAATGTTCGAGGGTATGTGGCTAATTTAATCTTAATTGAGGTGTCATGATTCCTAACTAGAGCTTAATCAATATATTTATAAGCCTAACTCTTGGTGAATTAAGTAGGTAATGATGAGCTAGGGTCATCTCCTCTAGAATGGCCTTTGATTCTGGCTAATAGTGGATTTTAGGATGAAATGGGGAGAAGAGGCATGTAATAAATAAGGGTTGAAAGAAGGAGAGGACATGATCTAGGTCTAGAGATATCTCATGCTTGGGCATAAGATATTGGGGTAGAAAGTATGGATTTATGAGGTGAGTGATGTAGGTTTTAATCTAATATTAAATGCTGTTACTACACCTACCTAATTTTGGAATTAGGGGAAGGGAATAAATGCACGAGTATTGATCACTCACCTTGGGGTCTACCTTGCAAACCCAAGGCTCTAATCATTTGTAGATTGGCATGCCTCCTCTATGCTAATCTCCTCTTATTCCTTGTTCCCTCTCTTAATCACACTAGAATGGTTGAAGTAAATTTCATTTAAACTAGATAATCAAAAGAGGACTTACTTGGGTCTTCTCTGGTGACCAGCTCTCATATGGAACCCTGTGGAATGCGCCCACAAGAGGGGGAACATTACATTAAATATTCCTTGATATTTCCCTTTTTTACCCCTCTCAACATCCACATTTACTCCCCATTTATTTCTCCTACACAGCAGCTTTTCAGGGGGCATGGACACACACTCTTGCTTCAAGTTCTAGCATCAAATCATAGCAAGGTTCCAACCATTAATTGCTCCAGATCCTTGGGTCTTGAGCCTTGAGAGAAGCGCCCTTAGTATAGCAATTTCACGCCCATTACCCCTTACACGTGCCCATGCCCTTGAACTTTCCATTCGGCCCAACTATCTAGACCTTTAGCTCTAATATTGTGCTCATCTGGTCCAATAAATTTACCTAAGTTCTGCACAAGCAAGCTCAAAAAATAATAACTTATGGACTTCAAAGAAGTCCAACAGCATTAATCTCTAAAATTTAAAAAATATATCAACATCAGAGAATTTAGGCAAATATGCATGGAATCCATGAAATGAAGGAATTCCTTGAAAACATGCATGGTTTCTACTAAATATATGTATTAGATCCTAAGTATTAATGGATAAATATATGAATATATGCATGTTATCAATGGTGCATCTAGAAATCGAATATGACATATGTTCATACTAGGTATCGGACTATCGTTCATTTGCTACTCGAATAAGGGTCACATGGCACCTTCTAGAGCAACAGATCAGAAGAATGAGGCGATATAATGGTTCAAATTAACGCTAAAAAATAAAAATTCAATTATTTATTTATTTATTTTAGAAAATAATAGGAAACTTAGTTCAATTTGAAATGAATCTTAAAAATTAACTAAAATTCATAGAAAAATATGAAACTACTTTAAAAAATTCTTCAATAAATATAAATTATTTTCATAAATATATGAAAAAATTTAATGATTTAACTCACATTGAATCTAAAAATTGAGATATTATCAAGACATATTGGATTAGGGTTTTGGTTTTTGAGAACTAAGGGAGAATAGAGAGAATTTATTTTTATTGAATATTGGTTGAAAAAATTATGGAATTTCAAGATCTAGGAGGCCTACGTTGGGTCTATATTTTTTGCCTAGACCAGGCAGTTTTCTCTAGCAAGAATGCAGCTCAAAGACCAAGAATAAAACTTTTCATGAATTCACTTCCATTTAGATTTATCAATCTAGATCTTGAGAAAACTTTTTCTAGCAAGCAACCTCTACTAGGGCAATCTCCAGAATGAGAAAAAAGAGAAGAGTAAAGAGATTTTATACATAAGAATGAATTTTCCAAAAGAACCCTCTCCCTTTTCCTGTTATCTTCCCATCCCATTTCTCCATCTTCACTTTGATTGGGTGCCCCTTAGAACTTGAATTTCCTTGCTCATCTTAAAGAGGAAGGCTGAGGAAATGTTGAGCTGAGAAAGGTCGTGCTCCCCTGTCCTACTTTAGGCCTTTCTTGGCCCAAAGCACTCTACATCATCTCTTTTTCCAGCCCAATATCCTTAGCACTCTACATCATCTCTTTTTCCAGCCCAATATCCTTAGCACTCTACATCATCTCTTTCTTCCAGTCTAATAACCGTCAAGCACATTAATTAATTACTTAATTATATTAACCTAAATTGTGCACACAACAAGCTAATAATACTTATAAATAATAAAACAATTGGACTTCTAAGAACTGAAGTAAGGTTAGCCATAAAAATAAATCAAGTGTTCACGTGTGCATGAAAATAGAGCAGGATACTTTAAGGTTAATACTCATAAAATGATATATATTCTCTATATATTTATATCACTAATAACTTCATAGTAATCATGAATTAAATGTATATCAATTGATTTTCTATGAAAACTTAAAATTAGGAAGTCTACTCATATTCGTTGTTTTAATGTTAATAACATAATAGTGGAGAACTTCAAAGCTCAAAAGCATATAAAACCATAGATATTAACACTATATTCATCATGTTATAAATGTTATCACACCCCTGAACTTAATTGACTGCCACTCCATTAGCAATGATATGCAATTGACTATGATCTTACACTCTATTTCTACCAATTTTTAATTTTTCATGAACTTGTAAATATACTTCACAAATTATAGAGATCAAAAAGTAAATTCATATCCATGAATTCCTAAGTTTTTCTTCAACAAAGGTTATAATTCTAACCTATCTATAACTCATTAATGAGCATTTGTCATTGGATTTAAATACCCATAATCTAATAATATTTATAACTAAAACTTAATGAATAATTAGTGAAACTAAGATTTAATAAATAGTGAAGAGAAAAAAGGAGATAGACGTGAGATTTAGAAGGGACTTTTGGACGAATTTTTGGGAGATAGAAATGAGGTTAAGAAGGGATTCTATATGAATTTTTAAGTGGAGGGAAGGAGAGAGAAAAGACAATAGATGATAATTAGGAGAGAGAAAATCATGGTCAACACATCTCGCACCTGTGTTGATCACAATTTCTGGACAAATACACGAGAGAGAATTCGTGAAAAAGATGTAAAATTATACTGAAAAATGCCTGAATCAGTTTTGCGCTGATTAATAAGGAGTAAAAGGTTAAAATCTAACCATCAAATCAACAAACTACTGATTAATCAGAGAAAAATCACTGAAAAATCACCGGAAAATCGTTTCCCCCCCGTGGTAAAATGGTAAGGAATTTCAGCTAGATTTCTCGATTGAAATCAATGGAAAACAATTCAAAATCACTCCCTGGATTATTCACGATGAGTTACGAAAGGTTTGAGATAGAAATAAGCCCTTTTGATCAAGTGAATCGTGTGTTCTTTCAATTATTTTTGGTGAATGTCCGGAAATTATCATTCTTGACAAAAACTAAATAAAACAGGAAATAAATTTAAAACTAATGCTATGGTGGCAAACGGGATCCGTCGCCACCACTATATAGGCTAGAAGCAATGGAGAAGACCCCGCCTTCACACATTTAGCCGGATCGAAGGACACGAGCAAAGACAAAAGACCTAGGGTTTCGCACCACCACTAGTGCGCCAACCTCGAGAGCCTGCCCATTGAGTGCCCAAGTCAAGCATCTGCCTCACGCTCCGCCCCACCTTCGACTCACGACTGTGTCATGCCTGTGTGCCCACGTTGTGTGCCTGTTTGCGCGCCCCATGCCTACTCCATGGGGTCTGCCTCCGTGCCCGACCTGGATTACTCACCGATGTATCCCTGGGGTTGTCTTGCTGCACCCCTTCCCCCAGACCAACTAGGCATTCGCACAGCATGACTGCTGTGTGCCCCGAACACCAATGGCACACTGCGCGTGTGTCAAGTACTCGCCAAGTGCCCCTCCCACGTGCAAAGCTGTGTGCAGGTCATGCGCCAGCCTGCAACTCTATCCGTCGTCACTGAAGCACACATTGATGTGCTGCTGACAACCCCGCCTTGCACGAGAACCCTGCTCCACCACCGGGCCTCAGCCCGCAGGTTAGCCCACAACCCCTGAGTCATTTACTATTCTCAGTACCATCTCGTGCCTGCTCCACCACTGTCGGGCCAAGCCAGGTTAGGGTGGGATAGACTTCACCACCATGCAGTTCTGACGTGCACGCCAGGGTTGTCGCTTGGTCATTGAGTGTCTGTGGCCTAGTCGTGTCCGAGACATTGGGCCCTCGCCACTCAGACGTGGAAGTGGAGGATTCCCCACCCTACTCCAGCATGTTAGCAACACTCGACGTGACACACTACCGGTCTCACTACTCCTCAGCTCCTACTTGCACTTAGTTGAGTCAGCATCCGCTCACTAGACCCTAGACAACATTACGCGTGGAGTATAGGATTCATTTCCTTGGTCGTCATCCCCCCCCCCTTACTTTGCTGTCAGGGTGGGGGTTACTGACATGACTTAATCATTGTATAATAAATCACGCAAATTTAAAATTTATAAAACTAGAAAAGACCAATTCTTAGAATTTTAAATATTTATCAGAATAAATAAATAAATTATAAATCAATAAAATATTCCAAAAATAGTGCAAAATTTCCAAGTCGATCATAGGGATGTAATATAATATCTGGTAATATTTCAGAATTTTCATCAAAGAATAAAATTTTTTATGATTTTTTAATTGAATGATAAATATAATATATTTAACAAATGTGAAAAGGAAATAAGGTTATGACGTCAGCGCCGCCTGAAGAACATGAATCAGGCGGAAATATAGTTCCGACCTACGATTCTTTCGTAAGCGATTACCGTCAATTTAATTGGTCAAATTAAGTTCTGTAAAAGCCCGAAGAATCGCAACTCAAGGAAAAAAGATATTGAAGGTTGAAATCATACCAAAGATCACTAATTTAGATAAAAATAAAGCTCAAACTAGGAAAAATAGAGTTCCGGCTTCGCGGCAGCGATCGTCGGAATTCTACGTGTTTAGAAAGAAAATCATGTAATGTCCACAGCCTCGAAGGCTCTCCTTGGAAAAAGACGATGTGGGTGATCTCTAGATCTTCTTTTGAAGCCTAGAAATTGGTGGAATGGGTCACCAAATCGTTTTCGGCGGCTGTCACCCGGCGGAACGGAAAAATGGTGACTTGCGGCCCTCCGGCGATTGTCACTCAATGGAGGTATGTTGGATGGAGGTGGGGCGTGTCTCAAGGGCTTCGTCCTCAAGTCAGCGTAGCAAGAAGGAGGCTCGTTATTGCATTGGGTATGCTCTTAGAAGGTGGCGACTCGTCTCCCAATAGATCGTCCTCTTCCCGACGACGGCTTGTTCGTCGATCAATCGGAGATGATTTCTTTGTTGAGTTCACGATGTTTTGTCCAGAATTGTTCACTAATTTCGAACATGATGCTTCGCGAATCACGCTGACTAAGTTTTTGTTGAGATTTTGATAATTTTTGTAGCTTAATTGCTCACTGGAACTCACGATTTCTTCGTCAGTTGACCGCCTACGAGAGAGAGAAAGAGGGAGAGATGAAATAAGTACTAAAATGCCCTTAATGATATGACGTCATAAGGATCATTTTCTAATAGTCATTGAGGGGCATTATTGGCATTTATAAAATCTGCAGGAAAAAGTTAAAGCGCAGGATTTAGTCCCACATCGGTTTTTTGGGCGATTTTCACATGAATATAAGATGGCCGCTTCTTTAGCCATCAATAGGTACAAATCACCCGCGTGTGTACGACCACTCCTTGCCTGACACTTGGCTGGCCACCGGTGACGTGGAAGGGGAGTGACGCACATGTCAATTGCTTGAGCACCTAGCTCACAGTCCGTGTCACCAGTTGCTTGAGCCTCGAGCTTGCGGTCTGGTCCTTAGCTGCTCAAGCCTCGAGCTCGCGGTCCTTAGCCACTCAGCGACCTCGCCCGATTGGGCCTCCGACCCACTAGCGGGCCCAATTGGCCGGCTGTTTTTTACTTTTTCCTTAAATCTTTTTTTTTCATTTATCTCAACAAAATAAGATTATAAAATCATGTAATTAATCAAAAATTCATATTAATCAATCAGAAATCACTTTTCACGATTTAGCACAAAAATAAGTCTATTTATCATGAGTTAAGGCTAAAAACATCATCTCATTAAATTATTAACTTATGATAATGAAGACTTATCACATCCCCCAACTTAAGTCATTGCTAGTCCCTTAGCAATAGAATTAAAAATATAATTATTATTCAGAAATTTCAAACATCATATTTCAATGCACAAAAGACAATTAGAAATGATGCACCTCTAGATATTTTGGACTATTTTATCAAGTATTGAAAAAAGATATCAAGCACTTAAATGTCTAAACACTCCTTGGAATAATAATATAGATTTCACTTCTTCAATCTACATCTTTATCACTTCTTTACTCATGATATAATTCACAAGATGATCAATTATCAAAAATCATCCAAGTGTAATATTGATCCTACCTTTCCCTTCCCTATGGCTTGATTTTTGAAGTTTGCACTATATTTTTTCTTCCTCTTCTTTTTTTTTTTGTGAATAAGTAGCTTTTCCTGTAAACAAATTTTGACAATGAGAATGATGTCTCACACCCTCCATGTGTACTCTTCATTTTCAGGGCTTTCACATTGTCCACTTATTTTTCAGCAAGTGTTTCTCATTTTCAAATTTTTTTCACATTGCTCATTTTTTCTAATTTTCGAAATAAGTGATTTCTCCTCACAAGTCCTATTGATCAGGGTGTAAAAATCTCTATTAAACTCAAATGATCAATCAAATTTTCTCATCAAGTAAATGCTATCCATCAAGATCATGAAGTGAAAATCTGTAAAATCAAATCCATGTTATCTATCATGTATCCAAGGAGTATTCTAACATTTCAAGATATTCAATCATTCTCTTAACTCAATAATAATCATCCTAATATCCTTTGGTATCAATCAATCTAATTGATTTAATTTTTCTATGCACAGAATATGATGTAAAAAATTAGATAGTTCTGAAAATTATACCTTTGTTTCATTTATATCAGTTCTATTTTCAGCAACAATGTATTTGTAAAAATAAATCAAAACTATCATTTTCATAATAGTAATTCTGAATTTCAACAATATATGCCTAGGGGTTTGAAATGTGAGAAAAGGGTCTCTAAAACCAGTGCTATAATTTTTCTACTGTTTATTTTTTCTATTGGTTTTTGACAGTCTACACACTGTTTTCTAATATTCTTGACAGAACAAGAAAACTTGCTATAGTTTTTCGAAAAACTGCTCTTATAGATGATGAAAAATGTCAACACATGTTCATGTTCAGTCTTCAACATTATCTAAGACTTAATATCTTCATCACCTTACCCCTCAACTTAAATTTGACATTGTTCCCAATGACGTAGAATTACAGAAAATATAATTTTCAGTGAAGTATGTATATAAGCAAAATTAAGCACGAAAAAGACTGTAATAAAGGATCAAGTTCAGAAAAATATGACTTCAAGCTCGCTTTTAATTTCCCACTTCATTTTACACTCCTCCACCTACACTTTTTTTTTTTTTGAAAGAAGAAAATAATACACAAAAATAGATGCTGCGAAATTCTAAAAACTAAAACAATGAATTAAACAGAACATTCATGGGTTGCCTCCCATGTAGCACTGAGTTTAATGTCTCCAATTAGACACATTAATCTTATTCTTGAATTTCTTTTAATAATAAAATCTCTTTTTCTGCAGGGCATTCATGTTCTATGTAAGGTTTAAGCCTTTGTCCATTTACCTTAAAGCTATGATCATTTTTAAGGTCTCTAATCATTACAGCCCCATGATCATATATTTCTTCCACCACATAAGGTCTTATCCATTTTGATTTCAATTTTCTTGGAAATAGTTTCAATCTAGAATTATATAACCACACTTTTTGTCCAACATCAAAAATTTTTCTACTGATATACCTATCATGAAAGATTTTAGTTTTTTCTTTATATATTCTATGATTTTCGTAAGTTTCATTTTTTAACTCCTCTAATTTATGTAGTTGAAAAATTCTATGCTCACCAGCTGATTTTTCATCCATACATAAATTTTTTATAGCCCATAATGCTTTATGTTCTATTTCCACAAGAAGATGACATGATTTCCCAAATATGAGACGAAATGGAGACATACCTATGGGATTTTTATAAGCTGTTCTATATGCCCATAATGTATCTTGTAATTTCGTGGGCCAATCCTTCCTATCTGGTCTCACTATTTTCCTCAAAATTTTCTACACAAATTTCATCACGATTTTATGATCATTAGTTCTAGTAGGAATAGCTCCCACCCATTTAGACACATAATCAACAACAAGAAAGATATATTCATATTTTTCAGCTGATGGGAATGGACCCATGAAATCTACCCCATACATCAAAAATTTTAACTACTAACATATTACTCATAGGCATTTCATCTTTTTTATTTAAGTTACCTATAGATTGACATGAAATGCATGTTTTACTGAATTCTATAGAATCTCTAAGTATTGTAGGCCAATAAAAACCACATTGAAAAATTTTTCTAATTGTTTTTCTGCCAAAAAAATGTCCTCCACAGTTAGATGAATGGCACATATTAAGAATGCTATAATATTCTTCTTCAAGAACATATCTCTTAAGAATTTGATCATTAGCCAAGTAATATAAATCAGGATCATGCCAAAAATAATTTCTAATCTTAGCAAAGAAATGATTTTTTCTATTCTTATCCCACTATTTTGGAATTTTTCTAGAAACCAGAAAATTAACAATATGTGCATACCATGGTGATGGTTGATGTTGAGCTCTCATCAATTCTTCATCTGGAAATGCATCTTGTAAAGGTGTTGCATTTATTCATGTATCACTTAATCTAGAAAGATGGTCAGCAACAACATTTTTGAAACCTTTTTTATCTTTTATTTCCAAATCAAATTCCTACAACAATAATATCCATCTTAATAAACGTAGCTTTACATCTTTCTTATTTAGCAAATATTTTAATACTACATGATTAATATAAATAATGATTTTAGCTCTTAAAATATATGATCTAAATCTTTCTAATGAAAATACTATAGCTAACAACTCTTTTTTAGTTGTGATATAATTTAATTGAGTATCAAAAATAATTTTGCTAGCATATGAGATTACTAGGGGTTTTGACTCTTTTCTTTATCCTAAAACAGCTCCCACTACATAATTTGATGCATCACACATTATTTCAAATGGAAGAGATCAATCAAAAGCTTACAAAATAGGTGCCTCAATAAGTAATCTTTTTATTTCAGAAAAAGATTCAAAACATTTCTCATCAAAATTAAAAGACACATCTTTAGATAATAACATGGTGAGAGGTTTAGAAATTTTTGAAAAATCTTGAATAAATTTTCTATAATAATCTGCATGTCCCAAGAAAGATCTAGTCTATTTTACTAAATTTAGGGGTTGCATTTTAGATATAATATCAATTTTTGCTTTATCTACCTCCAAACCTCTTTTACTCACAATATGTCCCAACACAACTCCTTCTCTAACCATAAAATGTGATTTTTCCCAACTCGAAACTAATTTTTTCTCTATACATTTCTTCAGCACATGTTGTAAATGATTTAAGCATTCATGAAATGATTTACCAAAAATAGAAAAATTGTCCATAAAAATTTCTATGCATTTTCCAATCATATTAGAAAAAATAGATAGCATACGTCTTTGAAATATAGCTGAAGCATTACATAATCCAAAAGGCATGCATTTAAAAGCAAAAGTACCAAATAGACAAGTAAAAGTCATTTTTTCTTGATCTAAAGAATTTATATAAATTTGATTATAACCAGAATATCTATCTAGAAAACAAAAAATCTTTTTCTAGCTAGTTTTTCAAGAATTTGATTAGTAAATGGTAGGGGAAAATGATCTTTTCTAGTAATTGAATTTAATTTTCTATAATCAATACAAACCCTCCAACCAGGGGTTAATTTTATTTGTATTTCCACCCCATTTTCATTTTTTATAACCGTGATCCCTGATTTCTTTGGTACCACCTATGTAAGATAAATAATATCAGCCGCCAACCATTTTAAAATTTCCTTTTTTACCACTTCCATCATGTTAGGATTTAATCTTCGTTGTGGTTCTCTACTTGGTCTAGCTCCTTCTTCTAAATATATATTATGCATGCAAACATTTATATCAATGCCCCTAAGATCATCCATTTTCCAGCCAATAGCTTTCTTATTTTTTCGAATTACTTCTAATAATTCTTCCTCTTGCTCATTATTCAAATCAGCTACAATAATAATAGGGAATGAGTTATTTTCCTCCAAAAATACATATTTTAAATTAGAGGGAAGAGGTTTCAGCTCTAAATTTGTGTGATCTTCTTCCTTCTTCTCCCCTATATTTATATTCTCAATTTCTGTTAATTCTTCTAGCACACAATCATCAATAATATCTAGACCATCAAAATCATCTAAAAATTCTATGGTATGACAATCATACACTTGAGATTTCTTAAGATCATTTGATACCTCAAAGATTTTAATTTCTACTGATTGATCTCCACATGAAATTTTTGCAATACCTATGGGGAAATCAATATTCATCTTTGCTGTATGCAAGAATGGTCTCCCTAAGATGATTGGGGTATCATGAAACTGTCCATTAAAATCTATTTCTAACACTACAAAATCAGTTGGAAATTTACTCCCTTTCACTATTACTATCACATTTTCTAAAATACCTTTAAGATTTTTAATAGATCTATCAAAAAATTGTAATGTGACAATAGATGGTTTAAGATGAGAAATATAAAATTTATCACAAATACTTGCAGGCAATAAATTAATACTAGGACTAGTGTCAAGTAATGCATTTTGAAAAATAAATCCACCAATATCACACGAAATTAAAGGAGCACCAGTATCTTTTGATTTATATGGAACTTGATTTAATAATAAAGCACTAACATGCATAGATAATTTTTCTACTCTAGGTGCTCTTTTTGGTATACACATTTCTTTTAAAACTTTAGCATATTTAGAAATATGTTCAATTGCAGTAAGTAAAGGAAGACTAATTTGCATATCTTGTAAAATTTTCTTTATTTCTTCATTATGTTCCTTTTTCTTTCTTTGTCTAGGTTCTAAAGCTTTAGGAAATGGAATTTTCGTCCTTTCATTTAGAATTTCCTTAGTAGAATCTAAAAGTTCTTCCTTTTCTTCTTCTTGATTTTGTTTTGGATTGTCCACTTTTTCTTCTTCTTCTACTATTTGGGGATAAGGATTAGGTAAATTTTTCCACTCCTTAATGCATTTACTGTCCTGACATTATCATTTCGTTGGTTTTTTCCTAGGTTCATGCCACTAGACTCCCCTTGCTGAAATCCTATAGTTAGGCGTTTTCGTAGATTTTCTATGGGCTGACTAGGTAGCTGTCCCTCTTCTCTCTTATTCCCAAGAGCCTCTATAATTTGTTTTTGTTACAACATCATTGCATCATTTGACTCATTTGATGCATCATTTCCATAGCATTAGGTTGAGTATAAGAGGGCTGAATTTTCTGAAATCTGTTTTCCTATTTTGGACAAAATTCAGAATTTAAATTGGGCCTAAGTGCTTCTGGATTTTGAATATTATTTAGGTCTCTTCATGAAATGTTATTCCTCACATTATGATTATAAGAATTAGGAATAGGCTCCATCTTTCTATTAAAACCGTGGGCTACTTACACTTATTCTTGCATAGGCTGAAATGATTGATCTAAATTATAACATTGAAATTCGGAATGCTCATTTTCACCATACATACGATATGAATTATTTAAATTAAATTGAGGATTAGGAAGCTTCTTAAAATTGTCAATAAATACATCAAGCTTATCTAATTTTTTATTAATCTAATTAACCTCATTCTTAAATTAGAATCATCTTGATGATGAAATTCATACATTCCTCTCCTCTTACCCCTATCATATAATTCAAAAGAGGATTGATCTCTCGAATTTTCACTTAAATTCTCATAAAGGTTGTAAATCTCATCAGGGGTCTTCTCCATAAATGCTCCTCCACATATAGAATCAACCATATTTCTATGTTATTCTAATAATCCATCATAAAAAATTCTATTGAGTTGTCGCTTAGGTATAACATGATGAGGGCATTTTCTAAGTAAATCTTTGAATTTTTCCCATGTCTCATACAAAGTTTTTCCTAGCCTTTGAGCAAAACTTTATATATGTTTTCTCATGTTTTGAGTTTTTCCTAAAGGGTAAAATTTTCGAAGAAAAGCTTGTTCTATATCTTTCTAACTAGTTAATTCTCTATCTAAGGTAGATAGCCAATAACTAGCCTTGTCCTTAAGTGTGTGAGGAAATAATTTCATCTTAATAATTTTCGGTGTAACTTAAGGAAGATTAACTAAATCACATACCATATGAAATTTTTCTAAGTGCTGATGAGGCTCCTCTAAAGGTAATCCATGAAAATTAGGAAGCATTTGGAAAATTCTTGGATTTATTTCGAATTTAATAGTAGGTGCCAATGGAACTCTAATATTAGATGCTCTTTGAAATGAATCAGAGATATAATGATTTTTCATGGCCATAGGATTGTTCTCAATTTGACCTGTACTACCTTTATGATCCATCGAAATTAATTTTTCTTTATAATTTTTAGTTTTAGGCAAGATAATGAGAGGATTCTCTAGTCTTGGATGTAAAGATCTTCTACCATGCATAAAAATAAAGAAATTCGAGGCAAAAAGTTTAATAACCATTACCCACCTTCAATTTGCTCTTATCCTTGCTCTGTTGCTCTTCGTGCTACTCCTTTTTTCTTCTTTTTTTCTGTAAGACAAAAATAAAAACAAGAGTTATATTTTTTTATATTCTAAAAGAAAAATAGAAAAATACCAAATATTATGTAATACATCCCCGCAACGGTGCCAAAATTTGACGTGACTTAATCGTTGTATAATAAATCACACAAATTTAAAATTTATAAAACTAGAAAAGACCAATTCTTAGAATTTTAAATGTTTATCAGAATGAATAAATCAATTATAAATCAATAAAAGATTCCAAAAATAGTGGGAAATTTCCAAGTCGATCACAGGGATGTAATATAATATTTGGTAATATTTCAGAATTTTCCTCAAAGAATACGATTTTTTTATAACTTTTTAATTGAATGATAAATATAATATATTTAGTAAATGTGAAAAGGAAATAAGGTTATGACGTCAGGTGACCTTAGCGCTTGAAGAGCATGAATCGGGCGAAAATAGAGTTCTGACCTATGATTCTTTCATAAGCGATTACCGTCAATTTAATTAGTCAAATTAAATTTTGTAAAAGCCCAAAGAATCGTAACTCAAGGAAAAAAGATATTGAAGGTTGAAATCATACCAAAGATCACTAATTTAGATGAAAATAAAGCTTAAAATAGGAAAAATAGAGTTCTGGCTTCGCGACAGCGATCGCTAGAATTCTGCGTGTTCAGAAAGGAAACCGTGTAATGTCCACAGCCTTGAAGGCTCTCCTTAGACAAAGACGATGTGGGTGATCTCTAGATCTTCTTTCGAAGCCTAGAAATCAGTGGAATGGGTCACCAAATCATTTCCGATGGCTGTCACCGGGTGGAATGGAAAAACGGCGACTTGCGGCCCTCTAGCGACTGTCACTCGATGAAGGTATGTTGGATGGAGGTGGGGTGCATCTCAGGGGCTTCGTCCTCAAGTCAGCGCAATAAGAGGAGGCCCATTATTACATCTGGTACACTCTCAAGAGGTGGCGACTCGTCTCCCGACAGATCATCCTCTTCCCGATGACGGCTTGTTCGTCGATTAATCGGAGATGATTTCTTCATTGAGTTCGCGATGTTTTGTCCAGAATTGTTCACTAATTTTGAACACGATGCTCCACAAATTGCGTTAACTAAGTTTTTGCGAGATTTTGACAATTTTTGCAACTTAATTGCTCGCCGGAACTCACGATTTCTTTGTCGGTTGACCGCTTGCGAGAGAAAGAAAGAGAGAGAGATGAAATAAGTACTAAAATGCCCTTAATGTATGACGTCATAAGGATCATTTTCTAATAGTCATTGAGGGGCATTGTTGGCATTTATAAAATATGTAGGAAAAAGTTAAAGCACGAGGTTTAGTCCCTGATAAGTCTTCATTATCATGAGTTAATAATTTAGTAAGATGATGTTTTTAGTCTTAACTCATGATAAATAGACTTATTTTTGTGCTAAATCGTGAAAAGTGGTTTATAGTTGATTAATATGAATTTTTGCTTAATTATATAATTTTATAATCTTATTTTGTTGAGAGAAATGGAAAAAAAGATTTAAGGAAAAAGAAAAAAATTTGTCGGCCAACCGGGCCCGCTAGCGGGTCAGAGGCCAGTCAGGCAAAGCCGCCGAGCGGCTAAGGACCAGACCGCGAGCTCGAGGCTCAAGCGGCTGGTGGCGCGGACCGCGAGCTAGGGAGCTCAAGCAGCTGACGTGTGTGTCACTCCCCTTCCAAGTCACCGGTGGCTAGCCAGGCGTGGGGCGAGGAGTGGTCGTACACACGCGGGTGATTTGTATCTATTGGTGGCTGAAGAAGCGCTCTTGATATATGCGTGTGAAAATCGCTCAGACAACCGATGTGGGACTAAATCCCGCGCCTTACTTTTTGCCGCATATTTTCTAAATGCCAACAATGCCCCTCAATGACCGATATAAATGATCCTTATGATGTCATATATCAAGGGCAGTTCAGTACTTATTTTATCTCTCCTTCTTTCTCTCTCTCACAAGCCGACAACCGGCGAAGAAATCGCGAGCTCCGGCGAGCGATTAAGCTGCAAAAATTGTCAAAATCTCAGCAAAAACTTAGTCAACGTGATTCGCGGAGCATCGTGGCCGAAATTGGTGTAGGATTCTGGACAAAACATCGCGAACTCAATGAAGAAATCATCTCCGCTTGATCGACGAACAAGCCGTCACCGAGAAGAGGACGATCCGTCGGGAGACGAGTCGCCACCTCCTGAGAGCGTACCAGATGCGATAAAGGGCCTCCTTTCGTTGCGCTGACATGAGGATGAAGCCCTTGAGATGCGCGCCACCTCCATCTAGCACACCTCCGTCGAGTGACAGTCACCGGAGGGCTGCAAGTCGCTGTTTTTCCATTCTGCCAGGTGACAGCTGCCGGAAATGATTGGGCGACCCATTTCACCAATTTCTGAGCTTCGAAAGAAGTTCTAGAGATCACCCACATCAGCATTGTCCTAGGAGAGCCTTCGAGGCCGTGGACATTGCACGATTTCTTTTATGAACACGCAGAATTCTAGCGATCGCCGCCGCGAAGTCGGAACTCTGTTTTTGTTGTTTTAAACTTCATTTTCGTTTGAATTAATGATAGTTGGCACGATTTCAACCTTCAAAATCTTTCTTCATTGAGTTATGATTCTTCGAGCTTTTATAGAACTAAATTTGATCAATTAACTTGACGGTAATCGCTTACAAAAGAATCGTAGGTTGGAACTCTGTTTCCACTCGATTCGTGTTCTTTAGGTACTGACGTCACCCTGACGTCATAGCGTTATTTCCTTTTCGCATTTATTTAATATATTATATTTATCATTCAGTAAAAAAACTCATATAAAATCGTGTTCTTTGAGAAAAATTCTAAAATATTACCCTATATTATATTACATCCCTGCGATCAACCTGAAAATTTACCACTATTTTTGGAATCTTTTACCGATTTATAATTGATTTATTCATTCTGATAAATATTTAAAATTCCAAAAATTGGTCTTTTCTAGTTTTATAAATTTTAAATTTGCGCGATTTATTATACAACGATTAAGTCACGTCAGTCCCACATCAGTTTTCTGGGTGATTTTCACGCGAATATAAGATGGCCGCTTCTTTACCCATCAATAGGTACAAATCACCCTCGTGTGTACGACCACTCCTTGCCTGACGCCCGGCTAGCCACTGGTGACGTGGAAGGGGAGTGACGCACATGTCAACTGCTTGAGTGCCTAGCTCACGGTTCGTGTCACCAGTTGCTTGAGCCTCGAGCTCACGGTCTGGTCCTTAGCCGCTCGAGCCTCGAGCTTGCGGGCCTTAGCCACTCAGCAGCCTCGCCCGACTGGGCCTCCGACCCACTAGCGGGCCCAATTGGCCGGCGGTTTTTTACTTTTTCTTAAATCTTTTTTTTTTTCATTTATCTCAACAAAATAAAGTTATAAAATCATGTAATTAATCAATCAAAAACCACTTTTCACGATTTAGCACAAAAATAAATCTATTTATCATGAGTTAAGGCTAAAAATATGATCTCATTAAATTATTAACACATGATAATAAAGACTTATCAATTACCAATTTGTCCTACATCATTTTGGTATCAAAGCTAGGTTGTGGACACTCACCCAATGTTTCCACTACCTCACCATAGCATGATACATCACGTAGTTGAGCATACATCTAGGCACCCCAGAGTACCTAGCCATGGTAGTCGAGACATACTCTGCCCAAGCTACCTTACGAGAAGGATCTGTGTCACCACGTCGCGATAGTGACGTACTGCTGGCTCTAGGGTTACTATGCATCACCGAGGAAGGGACATCCCTTCCTTCAACTTCACATGCTAACCTCAACACTATCGCCCCACTCTCCCCAGGGCAAGGGTCTGCAAGCCCATGACAGTCCTGCACTGCCAGCATCACCCAGATGACGACCCCACGGGAAAGACCCCGTGATAGCCCCCAAAGCCTCAGTCCACTAGTGTACTTAGACGGGGTAGTAGGGGCCCTCGAGACCCAAACTGACCCCCATATCGAGGTGAGGACTCGAGTATCCAGACTAAGTTGCTACGAACCATGGCCGCCGTTGCAGAGCGTATGGAGCAGATGACTGCGTGACCTGTCGCCCAACCACCTCCACTAGCCACAGCAACTCTAGAACGACCGAGACCAGGTCACGAGGTCCAATATGACCTTGCACACCAGCATGTCAAGGAGGGGCGACAAACAAGTCCACCACGAGGCTAGTACAATCGAGCACCCCCACTGGAGAGGCACCATGGTGAGCGCCATCCCGTCGAGGACTATCAGCAAGGCTACCACCAAGATGTCTACAACCACCTAGATGATCGTGGCCCCCAGAGCCCTGCCTATGGCGGTCTCAATCGGGACTATCCTAGTCATCAAGGCGACCTTCTATGTCAGCCAGACTACCAATAGCCAGACGACCACTACCGCTATGGACGTGACTGCACTGCTGATCGAGAGGACCCAATGACCCGCGACGACTATCCCCATCGAAGTGACCTTGAAGGGCGGACTGACCACCAACCCTAGGATCACAATGAAGTGCATCGTGACCATCTGCGTGCGCATGTTGAGCACCATGCACTGTATGACACCCCCTACGATCGGGACGGCCATCGAAGATGCCACCCGAGTCTGCCTCGCCATCAACATGACTACTATCGAAGATATGAATGGCCAGATGATCGTGATCGATGACATGATGAGCATCACGCCCACATCTAGAAGAGCATAAAGGTCAATGTACCCATCTTTGACGGTTCCTGCGAACCCAAGGACTTCATTGATTGGGAGTCCAGCATGAACTCCTACTTTCAATGGTACCGGATGGACGCAGACCTCTATGTTGCATACGCAGAGATGAGACTTGGCAGACAGGCCAAGATCTTTTGGGAGAACGAGACTATCGCCACCGAACGACAGGGACAACCCATCATCATTTGGACATAGATGGCCTAGAAGTTGAGGAACAAGTACATTCCCTGACAGTATGAGTCGACACTATTCCTTTCATGGCTTGACTTGAGACAGGGTAGGCAGCCAGTCCGAGACTACATCCAAGCCTTCGAGGGGTGTCGGATGAGGTGCCGGTTCATGGATGATCCACGAATTGTTATCAGCCTATTCATGCATGGACTGACCCCACACCTCCAGAATGAAGTGCTCAAGTGCAATCCGTCTGAGGTCGACGAGGCCTATCGCCTCGTGGAGCATATGGAGCACCCAAGCGATGACTTACTGATAATGGCACAGCATCCCGCCAAGACGACCACCACCCGCCCCACCTCTGTCGTCTCTTCGTCGCAGGCTAGCACTAGCAGAGGAAATGGCCAGACTGTCCCCACCACATCAGTGGGGTTAGCCCCGCAACCCCGGATTACTACTCCTTCAGACACGGTGGTCCAAACACTCCCCACACCCCAAGCCCATATCACTTGTTTTAAGTGCCAAGGTAAGGGGCACCGAGCGAGTCAATGTCCTTCTTCAAACCTACTTATAGGGATCGAAGATGCTGACCCTGGTGACCAGTGTGAAGACATATCTCCGGACAACGACATTTATGTTGTGGCGGATGAGTTAGCTGATGAGTGTGATGAGACTCAGGGCCTGCTCGGCTACATCCAGATCACGCCACAACCACAATGCCAATGCCTCGTACCTCCCCAACACAGCTGGTCAGTATAGCTGTCCACAACGCCAATGACAGCAGGTCACACCCGCCACTCCAATCAGCAGCAGTGTCAGCCGACAAGCCACATCCGCCCTCAGCCTAGTCACCATCAGCATTAGTGGGGCTCCAATCACTGCCAGCTAACTCGACAGCAAAGGACACTCTTCGCACGTCGATCTTCTACACTTACGTGAAGCTCAACAGCCAAGTGTGTAAGCTAATCGTTGATAGTGGGAGTTGTGTCAATGCTGTATCAAACGTGATGGTCCAAAGACTCGGACTAGCAACTACTAGCCATCCGTCCCCCTATGATGTGTCTTGGATAGACACCACGACACTCTCAATATGACAACAGTGCCTGGTACCACTCAAGGTAAGCAGCTATGATGCTCACGTCCTTTACGACATCCTTCCGATGAAGAACGGAAGCCTCATATTAGGACGTCCATCGTTATACGACCATGACGTCCACCTATCAGGAAGAGCAAGTACTTGCTCTTTCGTGCATCATGGTCGGAGATGTTGTATGGTACTCCTACACCATCAAGTCTTCGACTAGACGAGTGATGGCCCCTTGAGTGGGATTGGTGGTCGTCAAAGGACCGACCTTCCACAAGGACATTACGAGGGAGATCACCAATACTCTGACCTGCTTTGCCTTGACTTGGGATGTTCTTGCTGCTGTTACCCCTTCCCCACCCCTGCTGGAGCTCGAGGACATCATGGCAGAGTATGGCGACGTCTTCCTCGAGGAGTTACCCAACGAGTTACTGCTGATGCGTCATATACAGCACGTGATTGATCTCGTGCCAGGAGCCACACTCCCGAATTTGCCACATTATCATATGGAGCCTACGAGGTATGAAGAGTTATACCACCAGGTCCAAGAGCTGCTGGCGAAGGGCCTTATCCAAGAGAGCCTCAGTCCGTGCACCGTTCCTGCCCTCCTAGCACCAAAGAAGGACAGTACCTGGCAGATGTGCTGGGATAGCCGTGTGATCAACAAGATTACGGCCAAGTACCATTTTGCGATCCCGCACCTTCAGGACCTATTCGACATGATGGCTGGGGCCACTATCTTCTCAAAGATTGACTTGAGAAGTGGGTTATACCTGAGCAACACGCTGAATGAGGTCCGGATTCGTCTGGGTGACAAGTGGAAGACCGCCTTCAAGATAAAGGATGGTCTGTACAAGTGAAGGGTTATACCTTTTGGCCTCTCCAACACGCTGAGCATGTTTCAGCGACTCATGAATGAGGTATTGTGCTCGTTCATTGGGAAGTTTGTTGTCGTCTACTTCGACAACATACTGATCTACAGAACTTGCGATAAGTCTACAGCGCGCTTCAAAGGGAGAAGTTATACACTCACCCGAAGAAGTGCAACTTTTTCATAACTAAGGTTTCCTTTCTAGGATTCAACGTGTCAGCACAAGGAGTCTCTACTGATCCTGATAAGGTCCATGCCATCCTCTCTTGGCCTCGTCCATCTAGTGTCCATGATATCAGGAGCTTCGTAGGCCTGGCGACGTTCTACCGCCACTTCGTGCAGAATTTCAATTTTGTCACAGCACCCATCACTGACTGCCTCAAGGTGGACTCATTTCAGTGAATAGAGGCAGTAGATCAGGCCTTCGAAAGGGTCAAGGTGGCTGACCTAGGCACCTGTCCAGTGTCTACCTGACTTCAGCAAAGTGTTCGAAGTCACTTGCAATGCGTCCAGCATTGGCATCGGGGGTGTCCTTAGCCAGGATGGCCACCCCGTAGAGTTCTTTAGCGAGAAGCTGAATGACGTCAGACTCTGATACTTGGCCTACGACATGGAGTTCTATGCCATCATCTAGGCGCTGAAGCACTGGCGACATTTCCTCCTGTCATAAGAGTTTGTGCTCTACTCCAACTTGGAGGCCCTTAAGTACCTGCAGTCATAGCAGAAGTTGAGTGATCGACATGCCTGCTGGGTCGAGTACCTTTAGGACTAGATTTTCGTCATTCAACACAAGAAGGGTAAGAATAATGTGGTCACCGATGCCTTGAGTCACCGAACCCACCTTCTCAATGTGCTGAAGGTGCAGATTAAAGGATTCAAGTCCTTAAATGACTCATACGTAGCTTGCCCCGACTTTGGCCCCATCATCTGCACCCTTGAGCTCGGGATGACGCTTGAGCACCGAGACTACCTCCTAACAGACGATATCTATTCTTTAAGAATAGATTGTGCGTTCCCTGTACTTCTCTCCGGGACTTCTTCACGTGGGAGTGTCACACCAGAGGTCTTGCCAGCCACTTCGGCTGTGACAAGATGATTGTGGCTGTGGAGTACCAGTTCTACTGGCCGAGCTTGAAATGTGATGTGGGGAACATCGTTGCCCAATGCCGCATATGTGCCTTCGCGAAGCAGATCCAGAAGAACGTTGGGCTGTATACACCACTTCCTATACCCACACGCCCCTAGGACGATGTCAGCATTGACTTCGTACTCGGACTACCCCACACTGCCCGGCAACATGATTCTATCATGGTCATCATCAACCACTTTTCGAAGATGGCACACTTCACACCTTGCTTGAAGACCTCCGATGCAACACAAGTAGCCCAGTTGTACTTTTGGGAGATAGTACGCCTACATGGACTACCCAAGTCGACCGTCTTAGACCGCGACGTCTGCTTCACCAGCCACTTCTAGAGGACCCTGTGGAGCTTGCTAGGCACCAAGCTCAAGTTCTCGGTGGCCTACCATCTGCAAACAAATGACCAGATGGAGGTCGTCAACAAGAGCTTGGGGAACTTGCTCTAATCTCTAGTGGGGGAGAACCTCACGACGTGGGATCTGATTATCCTCGTGCCAAGTTCGCCTTTAACTCCTTGGCCAACCGCACCATGGGTATGAGCCCCTTCAAGATTGCCCATGGCCTGGCACCTCACAAGCCCCTTGATTTAGCACTTGTTGACCCACATGTTAGTGTCAGAGGAAGGTGTCGCATTTGCCCAACATGTTAGTGACCTATATCAGCACATTCATGATAGGATCATGAGTCAGAATGCATTGCACAAGTAAGCTGCTGATGTGCATTGACAACCGTAGAGCTTCAACGTGGGCGACTAGGTGATGGTCAGGTTGAGATCCGAGAGATACTCTCTAGGCACGGCTACAAAGCTCCATGCTCGTAGCACAAGCCCGTTCTGGGTCCTTACGCACGTCGGTGAGAATGCCTACATCATCGACATCCCTCCTTCATGGGGGATCAGCTCGACATTCAACATGGCAGACTTGGTCATGTACTGAGCCCCACCCTCTTTGGATCAGCCTTCTTGCCCCGGCCCATCATCTAAGAGTGAGTTTGCCCTTGAGTCCACCCCGCCGTCTTACCACTGATTGGCACAAGCAGGTCGAAGAGGTACTGTGTGAGGTAATTCACCTTTCAGGGGGTAAGGTTTTGCGGAAGTTTTTCGTGCATTGGCAAGGGCATACCATGGCGAATGACGCGTGGATTTCAGAGGAAGACCTCGTGCACCTGTGACTGGATTTGATCGAGCCCATGCTAGTTGATGTGACTTAGTCATTGTATAATAAATCACACAAATTTAAAATTTATAAAACTAGAAATGACCAATTTTTGAAATTTTAAATGTATATCAGAATGAATAAATTATTTATAAATTAATAAAATATTCAAAAAATAGTGGGAAATTTCCAAGTCGATCATAGGGATGTGATATAATATCAGGTAATATTTTAGAATTTTCTTAAAAGAATACAATTTTTTATAATTTTTTACCTCTCCTCCATGTCCTTCACCAATTCGAATGCTCTATCTCAACCTTCCACTCTATCCACCACTGCAATCATAGCCACCAAGTGATAGTGGATTCTAATGAAGGGATACTATTACAAGGAGCACGGGTGGCTCTACCCGGATCCTTACTAGATGCAGTTTGATCCTCCCAATGGGTCCACTCTGAGTACAAGAACCAAAAATAGTAATACTAAGGTAAGTCATAGTGGAGGCGGTGGGTCCCATTAAGTAGACCCCCGCCTCTGGTAGTTCCAGCATACAGATGGTATGGGACTAAATGTCAGTGTCACCCTACGTCAATTTTGCTGTCGAGTTAATGCCGTCATCCCCATCCCTCCTTCGAGGTGCGTGGTGCTGTTTCCATCTGTCCATTTGTCTGTTTCGTCATTCCATGTTGCCACATGTCAAAGCACCCGTGGCTGAGCTATTACCAGGGTTGGGTTCGGAGTTGGGCCCCATGTAACATCCTCCCCCACTAGTGAAGTCCATCATCTGCGGTGAAGCCTGGCTTTTGTGGTATTGTTGGATTAGGGTCTCGAACTACTAGAGGTCAGCCTCCTTCCCCCACATCGCTTCTCCACTAGGCTTGCTGGCCCACTTAATTAGGTAGAAGGTGACCTGGTGAGCATAGTGGCGGCTGCCACTATTGATGACACGATGCACGAGGATGTCTTCGGCTTGCTTGATGAAATGGGTCTGCATAGTCGATGGTGGGCATTGCGAGCAATGTCAAGTTGGGTCGTCGTCATTCACGTGGTACCCCTTAAGGAGGGAGACATGGAAAACTAGATGTACCAATAGGCGGGATGGAAGATGTAGTCCGACGGGTACATACGGTCGCCTGCCATCCGCATAAAGCATGCCGTCTTCCACCCAAAACCGGCATGTTTCTTTGGTTTCTACCTGTTGCAGGAGTTGCTTGGCAGAGGGGTTGAGTATGCTGACCTGATGACATCCAAGATGTCCCCTATACCAGCAGGGGTTGCAATGAGGCTTTCTACTGTCTCCTATCAACTAAGGGCGTCCGCCACCATGTTCATGTGCCCCAGGTTGTAGTGGAGGGTAAAGTCGAACTCGATGAGGAAGTCCTGCCACCTAGCTTGCTCCGAAGTGAGCTTCTTTTGAGTGGTGAAACAACTTGCTGTCATGTTGTCGGTGAAGATTGTGAAGTGGGAGCCAAGGAGGTAGTGGCGCCACGTCCATAGATAGTGGACCACGGTGGTCATCTCCTTCTCGTGTACCAAGTATCGTTGCTCGGTGCCACTAAGCTTCCGGCCTTCGAACGCTACCAGATGATCAGATTGCATCAATACGCCGCCGATAGCACAGTTTGACGCATCCGTGTGCACCTCAAAAGGAAGAGAGAAGTCGGGAAGTTGGAGGACAAGCTCAGATGTGATGTGCAGTTGAACCTGGTCGAAGGCCTGCTAGCATTCTGTGCTCCATTCTCACGTCCGGTCCTTCCGAAGTAGGTCTGTAAGTGGGGCTGCGATTTGAGAGAAGTCTCGGATGAATTTCCCGTAGTAATTGGCGAGCCCGAGAAAAGACCATAGCTTAGTGATGCCTCTTGGTATTGGCCATCTGTCGATTGTGGCCACCTTGGAGCAGTCCATCTTGACTTGCTCATGGCCCACAACATGGCCGAGGAAGCCGACCTCTTCGATGCCGAAGGCGCACTTGGCGGGGTTGAGGTACAATTGGTGGGCTCGGAGAGTCTCGAAGACCGCTTGCAGGTGCTCCATGTGTTCCTCTAGTGACTTGCTGAAAATCAAAATATCATCTAAGTATACTACGACGAATTTGTCCAGAAAGGTGTAAAAGACATGATTCATGAGGGCACAAAAGGTGGTGGGTGTGTTGGTCAGCCCAAATGGTATCACAGTTAATTCGTAAGGTGACACATGCTGTCTTCGATTTGTCCCCTACCTTGATTTGCACTTGGTGGTACTTGTTCCTCAGGTCTAACTTGAAGAAGATTTGTACACTACCAAGTCGATCAAAGAGCTCGCCAGTGTTGGGTATGGGATACTTGTTCTTCACCATAATCTTGTTCAATGCCTTGTAATCGACACACAATCGCAATGATCTGTCTTTTTTTTGTTGAAAGATTATCAAGGTGCCAAAGGGGGCTTGGGAGGGACGGATGTGTCCCGCGCACAATAACTCCTCGAGTTGTTTCTTCAGCTCCCCCAGTTGTGCCAGGGCCATCCTGTAAGATGCTCGGGCTAATGGTTTCTCCCCGAGTAATAGTTCGATGGAGTGTTCAATCTCCCACCATGGAGGTAAGGCCGCTAGCAGCTGCTCTGGCATGATGAAGCTGAATTCTTAGAGAATTGAGGATACCTGTGGGTGGGGGCGCACAACGGTTTGTGTCTAGTTCCCCTTCCTCCCACACCGTCACCAAGTATGTGGTGGTCTCCGAATCGTGTTCCCGCTAGAGCTGATGGGCCGAGATCAGTTGTAGATCCATTGCCTCCCATGGTGATCCCTGTACGAAATATGGCTGGTCTCACCCATAGATGATTAGTCTATGGCAGTGTAGGAATATTCCTACCATGGCTCGAACCACGAAGTCCACCCCTAGGATTCATCGAAGTCATCCATTTGGAGGACGAGGAAGTCCAGCTGGTCGCACCACCATCCGACTCTAGTGGTCACGTCCTTCGCGAGGCCCATAGGTGCAGCCACCACTGCGTTCATTGTCTTCACATGATTGGTGGCTTCCGTTAACTTGAGGTTTAGTCATCAGGCCTTTCAAGTTGCTAGGAAGCTGTGTGTCGCACCCAAATCCACCAGCACGTGAACTGGTACTCCATTCAATTTGCAGGCCATGAACAACAGTTGTTGCGGTCCCGTTTGAGGTTCCCTAACTTGTAGGATGTTGAGTGACGGCAAAATGTTGCTGTTTGGTACCTCTTCTATGAGTGGAAGAGTCTATTCCTAGGTCAAGACGGAGTTGAGGCGAGCTTGAGCCATGCGTCTATCTGCCCAGTTGGGGCAGTCTACGCTCGGGTGTGGTCCTCTGCACACATGGCAGCCGGTCCACCGGGGCCCCTCGAGTTTAGGTGTCATTGCCATTTGCTTGCGTCCCGCACCGTCTCCCCTGCCGTTACTCGGGCCGCCTCTATTGTGCATGTTGTCTATTGTTCTCCCTCCTAGCTGTTTCTCCCCACTTGGCTCTACTTGATTTCTAGGGCGGTCGACCAGTCCATCAGCGAAGGTCAGTGCGGACTGCAGATCCTGCACGTTCTGGCAACGTAGCTCATTTTGGGCCCACAGTTGTAGGCCTTTCGTGAAGTAGTGCAACTTGTCCTCATTTATCTATGGTACCTCAAGTACCAACATGGAGAACTTCTCCATATATTCTCAGATGGAGCCACTGTGCTTGAGTTGGCACATTGCCGTTCGCGCCGCCTGTCCGGAATTCACCGGGCAGAACTGAGCTCTGAGTTCTTGGGCCCAATCCGCCCAGCTTTCCACTAGTACTCGCAAGGTATCTTCTATCCGAAGGCGCCACCAGGTCTTGGCATGTCCAGTCAAATAACAACTAGCGAGGAACACCTTTGCTGCCTCCGAAGATGTGCTGGTGTCCACGTAGCACTGTAAGTCCCACAAAAAGTTTTCTATCAGCATGGCATCACGTTCCCTAGTAAAGGGCCAAAGTTCCGAGGCCTTCACGTGGCTCCGTGTGGCCGCTACTATTGCCTCAGATTGTTTCTCTAAGTTCTCAATGTGCACTCTCATTTTGTCCAGCTGCTCCTATATTCCATTAAGTCAGTTATTGTGCTCCTCCCATTAGGCCACGAAGGACGTGGCCATCTCCCCGGTCTAGGTATATAGTGTCACAATCTCTTCGTCCATCTTCCTGCCGATGGCTTTGTTATCGGAAGACTGGGTCCGTAGTTGCTCCTCCAATTCGCTACGGATTCCGCTAGTCTCTGCCTGAAGTTGGGTGGTGAGTGAGTCAACGATCCTCGTCAGTGACTCTAGTTGTCAATCAATTGGGCAATCCTTTGTCCTTGAGTGCCACCTGCCCCCATACGCCCTCCTTCGGCTTCCATCTATCTGGTTATAGACTGATGGAGAAAATGAGCTGACAAGAAAGAATACTAACCTTGAATCTGGCTCTGATACCACTGTTATAAGGAGCATGGGCAGCTCTGCCTGGATCCTTGCTAGATGCAGTTTGATCCTCTCAATGGATCCGCTCCGAGTACAAGAACCAAAAATAGTAATACTAAGGTAAGTCACAGTGGAGGTAGTGGGTCCCATTAAGTAGAACCCCACCTCCAGTAGTTCTGGCATACAGACGGTATGAGACTAAATGTCAGTGTCACTGTACATCAGTTCTACCATCGAGTTAACGCTATCATCCCCGTCCCTCCGTCGAGCTGTCATGGCACTATTTCTATCTGTCCGTTTGGGTCGCCATACGTATTGTCCGTTCTGTCGTTCCATGTTGCCACGTGTCAAAGCACCCGTGGCTGAGCTATTACTGGGGTTAGGTTTGGAGTTGGGCCCCATGTAACAGATACTGTTGGCCACAAGGTGCTCGAAGATGCAAAATGCCTCAATAGCAGCGGCAGCCAAAGTGGGAGGACGCTCCTCAGAGGAACTGAGGGTGTGGAGCATATATGGAGAGGAGTGTTGAAGTGGTAGGCATTGAGGTGGAGCTTTGTGCCATGGTATATTGCACGAGGGCACCATCGAGGTATATTCCCCTCCCTAGAACAAGTGGCAAACGACTGCTGGAACTCTCATTCCGACATGGGATTCCTCTCGCTCTTCTTCCTGCCAACGCTCCTCCGCAGCTCAGGCACCGAGCCCGTTGGTATGATCTGCTTCTCCCCCATCTCCGTCGGCCTCCATGATCAGAATTTTCCTCTTCCTCTCGATAATGAACCCAGCTGTTCTCCACCCTAGGATCGATGGTCCCAATTTCGCGATGCGTGTCTTCACTAGAGGAGAGCACACAATCGGGGAAGAAAGATGGTCGAATTTTGAAAATAAGGTATAGTAGCTGGGCCCCATCATTAGTGAATGTTGACCGAGGACCAGAATGTGCCGGCCTCAAGAAAGTGCTAAGTGAACCTTAGTGGCGATGGCAAGGATTACATGGGCCTCTTATTCCAAAACTTGGTCATAGGAAACAGGGTTATCATCCCTGCTTGCATACGATGGTCTGGTCCGCGTTAACTCCGATCTCACAGCCTAGAGCAGGCCACTCGGATGCCAAGGCGGCACAGGAGGCCCCCATCCCGCTGCTTACGAACCTCATGGCGCTGTAGTCGGCACTGAAGAGGCTTTACGCAACATACATGGCCTTGCCGACATCTTCACTCCGCTGATGTAGTCATCACGGTAGGTCTGCCCCAGCATTCCGTGCATGACGTTCATCAACGAATAGAATAGGAATGCGAGCTCTAGGTGGGCGAAGCAATCATCGATAGTGATGCCGCAGTGGTGGATTAAGGACTCCATCTTGGCCACCACCTTGAACAGACCCTCCACGTTTGCTTGAAGTTGCCGAATAATGTATTTGTGGTTAATAATCTTTACATCCATTAACTCGAACATCCAATCCAATTGCTGATCAAGAATGCCGCATAAGCATCTAAAAGTCTGTTGAAATCTTTCCTCACTAGAGAGCACCTAGCCCAGTTTTTAGTTGAAGGATTCCATTGCGATCCATTGTCCTACTTGTGCCTTTCGATGACCGATGTCACTTCTATCTATGATTAGTTTATTTATCAAGACGAGCAACATTAAATGTTAAACTACTCCATGATATCAATGTGGCATCTTCTGTGTCTTGAGAACACGTTTAGTTTCCTAGAAAATGAACATCCAACCAATTGCTTAGAGAATTATGAGAAGAGCGGGCAACCCCCGAAGTTCCACATTATGAATCAATGATGTTAATGTTCACTTTCATCAGAGAATCAGTTTAACTTCCGCTAGGTGGCCTCAAGTTTTTTTGGATTCTTGCTTTGATTCCATCCCGGGAAATGTTGCAGGGACTGTTGTTCCTCCTGTGCATGATGTGGCCTCAAGATGTGTCCAAGGTCCAGGTCTGGCGCCTCTCCCCATATGGCACCGAAATGCCAAGGAACATCTAAGAGTTCCTCGACGTCCAGTTCGTGATCACCCCAGAGCCCATGACGAGCACCGTGCTGCTCAAATGCATTGGTGGAGGAGAAGGATCTTCCTCCATTGCATCTTCTCCTGCCCAAGGTTTCAAGATTTTGCTCCATCGTTTTCTTTGTCCATGAAGAGGAAGACGCTCTGGCAAGGGGAATTCTTCCTTTGACCTGCTACCTCAGCATCGTCGTCACATTCCCGAGGATTAATCTTGGATCTTGGTGGTTGATGTTGCAGACAAGACGATAAACATCTTCGAATGTATCAGCTTGCCTAAAAAGATAGTTGCTGACCTACATAGGAGCCACTTCATGTGGAAGATTCTTAGACATGAAAACAGTTGTTGGTCACATAATGTTGCTTATATTATCATCACACCTTCAATAATCCATCTGTAGATATTTTAGTTGGACATTTGTGTGGTGAGGAACCAATGGATTCTCTGCGGAGATGAGGATAATGGAGCTACTTCTACCGTGGGCTCACATTTTGTTCTGCGAGAAAAATGGGACCCAATGGTAAAGTAATTGAAATCATGGGATGGATTGGTGAGCTCTACGGAAACTAGTTCGGTGGTGTGGATCAAGAGAACAGAGAAGCTGCCAAGGGTGGAACAGCTACAGGCAGGCAGAGGGGCACCCGGCGGCGCCTAGATGTATGGGAATCAGGTGGGTTCCCATGGATGGGCTTCAAGCTCCCCTCATCTTTCCTCTGCGGGCAATTGGGCTTGTTGATATGGTGTTTCACGACCTCCCATTTCTCCTCCTCCCCCTGCCTTTCGGCAACCCCAAGTTGGCTTCCACTGGGAAGAGCTGGATTTCTCGCCCAGAATTTTGGTTTGGTACTGATGTCTTCCGGCGAGGATCCTCACGGGAGCTTCGACAAGCAACTCCTAAGGGCTATGCACAAGTTGTTGTGAGACTGGTCATCGCCGGGGACACTCACGAATCGGAGGCTCGCGTGAAAGAGATGGTCAAGGTCGATCACCCGAATATGGAGGAGGCCTTGGGCTTCCTGGTATGTGGGTTATGTAGAGAAGGAAGGCTCTCAGACGCTTTCAGGGTTTTCCGAGTGGCGTGCTCGGAGGGCCGTTTGCCATTAGTTTCAGTATGCAACGTCCTCATGAGTTCTCTTTTGCCTGAGCGGGGAGATCTCAACTCTGTTGTGTTTGTATACAAGGAAATGATCAAAGGTGGGGTTGTACCCACTGAATTGTCTGATTGAGGCGCTGTTCCAAGCTGGCCATGTCGACGCTGCGATGAACCAATTCCGCAGGATTAACAGGAAGGGATGTGCGCCAAACAGCAGGACATTTGAGACTGTGATGTTGAACCTTTGCCTGAATGGCCGTGCTGAAGAGTCCTTCAAGGTTTTGGATGACATGATCAAATGCAGCTGTAAGCCTGATCTTGCTCTTTTTGTATGCCATGGGGAGGGAAGCCACAGACTCTGCAAAGTTCTCGGTCTCTGTACGATCAAGATCCATGCAAGCCAGTTGGTGCCCACAAAAGGAACAGCAACCTCCTAAACCAATGTCGGACATCTGGACTCTCCATCTACCTTTCCCCAACCAACCATAGCCATGCCAGCCTCCTCCGTTTATCGAGACGGCATCTTTAACCCGGTCCGCATCCCAAGCCTCTCTTCCGATTCTCACAGCACAGTCGCTTTCAAACCAGCGGTTCACAATCTCGGCGGTGGATTGGCTCACAGACCGTGCAAATCTTCTCAACTTGTGTAGATACTCATAAACTTTGTCGTCTCTCCTCGCTTCAGAGCTCACTTTCAGAAGCGCAGCGAGTTCTGCCTCTTCTGGCATAATGCCCACCAACATCATGTGCTGTTCGACAGAATACACCTTCTCGGCATTCTCTGCATCCCGGCAAAACGCGAACAGAGCTGGATCGTAGGTTCTCAGCCTCGTGGAGACGCCATACCTCTCCCTCATGTCCTTCACCAATTCGAACGCCCTGTCTCCACCTTCCACTCCGTCCGCCGCCGCAATCCTAGCCAGCGAAGTGATACAGGACTCGGACGGGGGGATGCCACTGGCCACCATGCGCTAAAAGATGCGAAACGCCTCCGCAACAGCAGCGGCGACCGAAGCAGGAGGACGCTCCTCAGAGGATCCGAGGGCGTTGGAGGATATATGGAGAAGAGTGTTGAAGTGGTAGGCATTGAGGCGGAGCTTCGTGCCGCGGTACAGCGCGAGGGCGCCGTCGAGGTTCCCCTCCCTCGAACAAGCGGCAAGCGACTGCTGGAACTCGCATTCCGGCGTGAGGTTCCTCTTCCTCTTCTTCCCGCCGGCGCTCTCCTGCCGCTCAGTCCCCGAGGCCGCCGGCACGATAGGCTTCCCCGCCATCTCCGCCGGCGAGCTCCTCCGATCACCCCCCAACAGGCGACAAAACCCAAGTCAGAATTTTCCACTTCCTTCTATCACCGCCAGCCACCACTGCCTGCACCCCCCCCTTCGCCTCCGCCATTACCTTCCGCCTAGCCGCCGTCGTCTTCCCATCGCCCCTCCCCACCGTCGACGCCCTCCGCCAGTGGCCTTCGCCCCTTTTCGCCGATATCCTCCTCCCGTCACCGCCAGCCGTCGCCTTTCCGCCGACCGTAGCTGCCAGCCACCGCCTTACCGCCAGCCATCGCCCTCACCTGCCACCGGTGCCGCCTCCTCTTTCCCCTCTCACCACCTCCCGAAACCCCTTCCCCCGTTACGCCAAGGGTTTAATCCCTCAGTCGTGGGCTGACACCTTCCGGCCCACTTCTGCCGGGCCACTACTGCCGGCCTCAGTTCAAACCCATTACGAACTGAACTGCCCGGCCCAAGCTGGCTCGAGCCCCCTGGTCCAAACCCACGTGCCACTGGTTCGAGCCACTGTAGGTCCGAGGCATCGGTCTATCTGGTCTGTGCCCTCTGGTCCACATCATCTATCCAAGTCAAGGCTTGGTCAATCGTCTATAATGCAGTCAATGGTAAATGGTCAATGCTGCCCTCCCTTTGCGCCTTCCTTTACTCCTACACCAATTATTCCCGTGAGGTGTTATTACTTTTTGCAGGGTTCCTAGTACCTACACATGAGCCCACCTTCCCACACGAGTCTCTCACACCGTGTGTTATTGCTGTGCCACATGTACCTACGTCTTTCCCATTGGTTGCATCCTACTATACATGCATATGTTTGTGCAGTGTGTCAACACACCTAAAGGAGGTGTCGGCATTGGATTGCTTACATTGCTCTCTAGTCAGCCTTTTCTAGAACTCAAGGATATCTCATTAAGCTCTCCCTTTTCTCCTATCCACCCCCTCCCCTTAGTTATAGGTTGGGTTATAGTGGATTAGCTGTTAAGTTTATTTGTTGGTCTCTTAGTGGACCATTTGCCACCTCTTTGGAGATCTTGCTAGTCATTAGGTCTTTTTTTATTGTCTCACCATCTATTGGGGTTCCTTCGAGTGCCACCTTGCTCATTAAGTTTCTTCAAGTGTCGTCCTGCCTATTGAGACTTTCTCACCATCTCATGAGAACAACTACTGAAAGATCTAGAGGCTAGAAAAAATACCAAGAGGGGGGGTGAATTGGTATTTTAGAAATCTTGGATTTTCTTTCTAGATGCTAGATGTGTCAACACACGTGTTAACACAGCTCTACGTGATTATCTATGTGCAGAATGACCTTCTCTTTCTTCCAGCGGGATCATACTATGAGGCAAGAGCTTTTTATACTAGTTCGCCCCTCACTTAGCTACTTCTAGTTCAGGAGGATCCTTCTTACCGGTATTTCACTATTTTCCTCGGAAATACACACTGATTTTAACAGGATCAGTTGCCAAATACCTTAAGTTCGACTTCTGCAAAGATCCAGCCCCTTCCGAGCCAAATAGGGCTTAGAGCACCTCGTGCCTTTGTCCAAACTCACTCTCCACTCACCACCCATATACCTTAGGTCCTGATAGAGAATCTTCTCGAAAGATTCAAGCTTTATCTTGATCACCAATCGTTGATGAAGAAGGATGATGCAGTCTGCTTGTAGTTGATGCTCAACGGTGATGAATCTTGATCGTGAGAGAGATAGCTCGTTGTAAATCGAAGTAGAATCGTTTTTTTTATCTCCCTTACTTCCTTTACTTGTAAGGCGTCATCCTCCAACAGATTTACGCATTTTGCTCAAGAGACAAAGTTGAAAGGTCAATTCAAATACTTACCGTTTTCCAGAACGCATAGTAACGACCTCTAACCATTGTGAATTAAATATCTTTCTATTCTCTAGTCCGTTCGATTTAAAATTCAAACTAAAGATTCATCTCTCATAGACGAATAACTTTCCTATTGACTTCGTCTTCGATTCGAACGTTAAGCTGACCATTTTCTCCACATAAGCAGCTGATATGTCAATGTCCAGATTTCCGATTCGAGACTCACAAGAGTTCATTTGATATTTCGAACCTTTTTCTTTTTCTTTTAAGAATGCACGTGACTAATAAATAATAGCTGCACTTAAATGGTTAAATAAACATAGATATATGAATTAAAAGCATAACCATCATTTACCTATTAAATATTTGTTTTCCAATAAATATTTATCCATGTGTGACACTTCACCTTTTCATCATTTCACTTAATCTCAAGGTTAGTCATAATGTCACAAGATGAATAATAGATGTATTTGCATGAAATCTATAAATCATTTATCATAATCTTATAAATTATATCAATCATAAATTATATATTTTCGTATATATTTTATAATATCGAAATCTATGCCCAAGGGCATCAACAGCTAGCTCTACTCCTTCTCATACATTCCCTTGCTCATGGGATTTGTCATGTGCTTGGGCCTCCATTCTTGCTTTGTACTGCCCACGCACACCATGCCACCTATGCATATTGTGTTGTCCACTACACTGCACTGTTCGCGCATGTTGTGCGCTTCTACCTATGTGCATCATGTCACCTGCGCACACCATGTCATCACTTTTTTGTGACATTCTCCCCCTATAACAATGATGTGGGCCAACTTACTCTAATCATTACCAAGCATTGATGAATCCTTCCTAACGTACCCTCACATGACACAAGAGGTTGCTTGAAGTATTCAAAGGTATCTAGTACATGGGGCAAGGGTTTCCTTATAATAGGGCCTGCCTAGGGACATTCAAGGTGACAATTGATATGGGACTAAAGTTCCTCTTGGTGTGCACGGTGTCTTGACATCACACTCTTGACATCAAGATCACCCTTAGTCTTTGGTCACCATATATATGTAGTGGTGACGTAGCTTGTGTTACCACCTATAGGTGCTACGCCATCCTACACACCCAGCATGCCACCATACATGGGTGTCATGTCGTTTCAGCCACCTATCATGTCTTCCCATCCTTAGTGCCACCGCATAGTTGTCTATTGTCAAGGTTGTACTTTTCAAGTTGACGTAGATAACATTTTCCCCTACACAAGGAAATCTAACATCTTTGCAAGAGGGGCCTTATTGTGGTACTCCTGAATGAGGTGGTCAAATTGCCACAAGTCTACCTCATTTGCCCAAAAAGCGGCCTCTTGGGGGCATGCCACCCATTTAATGAGATAGAGGGTATTGTGATGTGTGTGGTTGCACCCACACTTGTCGACAATGTAGGGAGCCAAGATGTCCTCTACAACTTCTGAATAATAGTCTTGAACCATTAGTGGTGGCCGATGAGAAAGGCTGCATTGCACGCTAGGTTGTCGTGGTCAGTATGACAAGCTTTGAGAAGTGAGGCATGGAACACAGGATGTATGAGAAGCCATGAAAGGAGCTAGAGCTAATAGGCTAGTCATCTAACTCGAGCCATAATCTAGAAGGGACCATCATTCCTCAAATTGAAGCCATTGTGGTGATTCTATTGTTGAAGGGTCTTGTGGCCTAGGTTGATGCAAAGTAAGGCCCAGTTGTCAATGTTGTATTTGAACCTCTCAATAGTGCTAGGTGGCATTGTTCTTTATGTAGTGTGCCGCACATGCTATGGCCTCGTGCCCTTCCTCCAAGGTTTCCTCCTAGAGGTAGGGAAAGTGGTATGTAATTGGGAGATAGCCCATCCCTCATTATTTAATCGCCTCAAGGGATGTCAAGGGTTGGTGGCCCATTGCCAATTCAAATAAGGAGTGGCCTATGGAGGAACATGCTAGAGGTTGTTAGTAAATTGAGCAATGTTGAGCAGCTCTACCCAATTGTCCTATTGTGTAGAGACATAATGATGGTGGTATTCCTCTAGCATATCATTGATGTGTTCAGTTGGTCTATCTACTTGTGGGTGAAAGGTAGTAGAAAAATGAAGTTTAGTGTCAAGGACGGTGAAGATAGTTGACCAGAAATGCCCATAAAGTGGTGGTCACAGTCTAAAATGATGTTAGGTAGTATGCCCCTGAGTTTCATGATGTGACACAAGAAGAGCTCCGCAACATCCTCTGCTTTATAGTTAGGCCTACTGGGAATAAATGTGGCATATTCGAAAAAGTAGTTGATGATTACTAATATAGCATTGTGGATGTTGATTTTAGAGAGCCTAATGACTAAGTCCATTGATAATGACTCCCGTGAGCCCTCTAAAATAGATAAAGGTTCAATGGTCTAACTACATTCTTACGCTCCACTTTATCCTATTGGTGTGCTAGACAAGAGCCAACATAAGCCTCAATGTCCTAATCCATGTTAGGTTAGTAGTCACTCCCTACAAGGAGTGTCATTATGTGTTACTATCCTAGGTGCCTTACATGTTATGTATCATGAGTTTTTTGTAGAAGTTTTCACCACAATTGACCACTATAGGGTACATAGAGGTATTGTCCTTCTGTATATATGATACCATCTTAGACCCAAAACTAATGAGCTCCCTAGACTCCACCTAGATGAGCAAGTGCTTTATGGTTGAGTTGGTGGGGTATGCCACTTTGATGGCATTCAATATGTTGCCAATGTTGGTTTAGAGCACCACCACTTTGGCTGGGGAATTTCGATGGCTTAGAGCATTTGCAACAACATTAGCATGGCCAAGTTCATACCAAAGTGAAAACTCATGTCCTACTAGAAAATCTTGTTAGCATGCTTACTTGGGCATGAGTTTCTTCTATGAGTTGAAGCAACTAGTAGCCACATTGACTATGTATACCACAAATGAGGTGCCCAAGAGATAATAGCACTAGACCTATAGGCAATTGACGACTATAGTCATCTCCTTCTCATGGATAGAATACTAACATTCAGTGTAATGGGGTGGCCACCCTACATAAGCACTTCAACAATAACTATGTTAGAGGTAATGGTGTGTACCTCAAATGGTTGAGTGAAGTCAGGTAATTGAAAGACTAATTCTTCAACAATGGAAAAGCAAATGACATTAAAAGCCTATTGACATTCAATTGTCCAAAGCCATGGGCAGCCTATCAAGGGTGCTGTCACTCAAGAGAAATGTCAAATAAACATGTGATAATAGCTAGCAAGGCCTAAGGACCTTAATTCTAGGATGCTCATTAGGGTCACCTAGTCGTCAATAATAACAACCTTCTTGTGTTCTATCTTAGTTTGGCCATGGCCTATCATGTGGCCAAGAAATTCAACTTTTTCTAAGGCAAATGTACACTTTGCTGGATTGAGGAATAATTGGTGTTGGAGGGTCATAGGGACTTGTTGTAGGTGATGTAAATGGTTTTGTATTGAGTGGCTAAAGACAAAAATATTGTCAAAGTAGACGACAATAAACTTATCCAAAAATAGTCAAAAGATACGATTCATCAAAATATAAAAAGTAGTAGGGCATTGGTAAGTTCAAGTGACATGGTGTTGAATTCATAAGAGTCATATCAAGTGACACATGTCATCTTTGCTCATTGCCTGCCTTGATGCACACCTAGTGATATGTACTCTTTACATTGAGCTTTGAGAAAATGTGGGCTTAACCTAGGTAGTCAAATAGGTCATCTACATTCAGCATTAGATATTTATTTTTATTATAATTTTATTCAATGTCCTATAATTCACACACAATCAGAGTGAGCCATCTTTCTTTTGTTGGAAGATGACTGATACTTCAAAAGGAGCATGGAAGGGGTAGATGTAGTTTGCTCGCATCAACTCTTCTAATTGTGATTAAAGTTCAGTGAAATGTGTAAGCAGCATCTTGTATGGTGTTCTAGTGAGCAATTGTTCCCTTAGTAGAAGTTCAATGACATCTATCTTGCATTGAGGAGGGAGGTTGGCAAGTAATTTTCAAGCATGATATCTTTAGATTATTCAAGGAGGAGTGATACCTATGGGTGGACAACGGTCGGCTCCCCAAGCACTAGTTCAACGTTTCCCAAGTGGACCAAGAAGGCTTCGACATTGTAGCAACACTTAGCCTTATGTTGCATAGCTAAGATGAGTTGAGCTAGTTCTTACTCTTTGTTGGACCCTTGACATTTAATGAAGAAAGATGTCAACCTTTCCTTTGACTAAAAAAATCTACACCCAAGATGGTGTCAAAGTTGTCCATTGAGAGAAACAAGAAGTTTAGGGTGTCCTATTAGTCACCCACTTGGGTGTCAACACAATGAGTAAGGCTTGTTGGGGGCTTGACCTTGAGGTTGACCACCTTGAGGTTATTGCTAGAGGGTTTCAAGGATAGGTGTAGCCAACATGTCATATTATGAGATAAGAAGTTATGGGTTGCCCTTGAATCTATTAGGACATTGGTAGGTACCCTAATCAAGATGGCCCAAATGTAGAACAATCTCTCAAGGCATAACTGGGTGAGCATGACCTGCACTCCATTCAATAATTGTATCAAATTGATGTTAGGTACCTCTTTGATGACCAACACGACTTGTTCTTGGGTCACCATAGGGTTGAGTCATGTGAATGTCATACGGCAATTGACTCAATCTAATCAATTGGCCCTAAAGTGTAGTCTAACACATATGTGGCACCTTGTTCAATTAGGGCCTTCAATTGTGAGAAGAGTGGTCCCATTTGGATTGCACATCAACACTTTGCTATGCTTAGCTCCTTTGCTAATGGGCAAACCATGACCATGGCCATGAAAGATCTAGTGGCTAAACAAAATACTAAGAGGGGGGGTGAATTGGTATCTTAGAAATCTTAGATTTTCTTCCCGGATACTAGATGTGTCAACATGTGTTAACACAGCTCTGCGTGATTATTTACGCACAAAATGACTTTCTCTCTCTTCCGACAAGATCTCACTATGAGGCAAGAGCTTTTTATATTGGTTCACCCCTCACTTAGCTTCTTTTAGTCCCGAAGGATCCTTCTTACCGATATTCCACTATTTTCCTCGAAAATACACACTGATTTTAATAAGATCAGCTGCCCAATACCTCAAGTTCGACCTCCACAAAGATCCAACCCCTTTTGGGCTAAATAAGGCTTAAAGCACCTCGTGCCTTTGCCCAAACTTACTCTCCACTCACCACTCATATACCTTAGGGCCTGATAGAGAATCTCCTCGAAAAATTCAAGCTTTATCTTGATCATCAATCGTTGATGAAGAAGGATGATGCAATCTACTTGCAGTTGATGCTCATCAGTGATGAATCTTGATCGTGAGAAAGATAGCTTGTTGTAGATCGAAGTATAATCATTTTTTTTTATCTCCCTTACTTCCTTTACTTGTAAGGCGTCATCCTCCAGTAGATTTTCACATTTTGCTCGAGAGACAAAGTCAGAAGGTTAATTCAAACACTTACCATTTTCTGGAACGTGTGGTAATGACCTCTGACTATTGTGAATTTAATATATTTCTATTCTCTGGTCCATTCAATTTGAAATTCGAATTGAAGATTCATCTCTCATAGACAAACAACTTTCTTATTGACTTCGTCTTCAGATTCAAACGTTAAGTTGATTGTTTTCTCCACGTAAGCAGCTGATGTGTCAACATCCAGATTTTCAATTCGAAACTTGCAAGAGCTCATTTGATATTTCGAACCTTTTTCTTTTTCTTTTAAGGATGCACGTGACTAATAAATAATAGCTGCACTTAAATGGTTAAATAAATATAGATATATAAATTAAAAACATAACCATCATTTACCTATTAAATATTTATTTTCCAACAAATATTTATTCATGTGTGCTTCACCTCTTCATCATTTCACTTAATCTCAAGGTTAGTCATAAAATCATAAGATGAATAATATCAATCATGAATTATATATTTTATCATACATTTTGTAATATCAAAATCTATGCCCAAAGGCATCAACAGGCCATTATCACATCTTTGGCATCCTTAGTTGGTATTATGATTGCTCTCTTGTTACGGGCATTGGTTGTTAATAAGCATATCGAACACATCTAGAGTTATCTATAGGTTGACTCCCTAGTGACAGAGTTTATTCTAGGCCTATAGTTGTAAGCCATCTATGAAGTAGTGGAATTTATCTTCTTTGTCCATACATGCTACCTCTAACACTAGTATGGAGAATTTTTGCACGTACTTACTTTTGGAGCTAATGTGTTTGAGTTGCTGCATTGCCATCCTCATGGTCTGCACCAAATTGGTAGGATACAATTAAGTTCGAATCTCTACCATGAATTTTCTCTAACCGAATATAGCTAGTTGTGTGGGATCTTTTTAGCATAGGCACCGCTAGGTCTTAGTATGTCCTGCCAAGTAAAGATTGCCAAGGAAAACCTCTTCCGTATTAGAGGAAGTATTGGCATTGACATACTGTTGTTAATCCCAACAACATTATAGGGTTCACCTACTCTATGAGAACATCACACAGTACGAAAAATTCCTCCTATTGGACCACAAATGATGTGGCCATTTCCCTAGCTTGTGTGTAGAGTGAGGTCACCTCCTCATCTACACATCATGTCAGCTCCTCAACTATTGTCATTGCTACTTAGGTCCACGTTTCTAGTTGTGTTGTTCTAATTGCAAGTATTTTGTGAAGCCCAACAAACTCCATCTAGAGCTAGTTAGACAATGCATTGATGGTCTTAGATAGCACCTCAATGGCCTTAGCCATTGAGTCCTACTACTATGCCAAATGGGTGAGTCACTACCTTTAGGTGTCACCCACACCTCCTTTAGCCCCCTCAATCTCCATTTCTTGTAGAAAAAAAACCCAACTAAAGGGTAGCTCTGACCTTTAATGGCTCTAACATCACTATAATAAAGATGTGAGCTGCCCTACTCTAATCCTTATAATGGATTGACAAATCCTTCCTAACATACCCTCATATGACACAAGAGGTTGCTTGAAGCATTCAAAAGTGTTTAGTACATGGGGTGGGGGTCTCCTTATAAGTGGGCCCACCTAGAGACATTTAAGTTGATGGCCGATATGAGATAAAGTTCCTTTTCGTGTGCATGATATCCTAATGTCATGCCCCTAACATTAGGATCACCCTTAGTCTTTGGTTGCCATATGTATGTAGCAGCAGCATAGCCTATGTCACTGCATGCAGGTGATGTGTCATCCACACACCCACCATGTCACCATGTGTGCCCACGATATGCCATGCTCATGCCATGCCGTCCTATGCACTTGTCATGCCACTGCACACAAACACCGTGTCATCCTATGTGTTCACTATGCCACCACATGCACTCGCCTTGCCACTGCGTGACTGTCTATTGCTAGAGTCACACCCTATAGGTTGCCCCGAGTATCACCCTCCCTTGTAGAGTCCAATGTCAATGTCAAGAAGAAGTTGAGATACTAGGACACTTGTTCTAACTACCATAAGACCTTCTCCAAGTGCCATGTTGCTATTTCCCCTTGTTCCCCTTCCCACTAGATGAAAAAATCATGTGTTGATGGATGTTATGGTAACCTTCCCCATCTATGAACATGTGGGACAAAATCCTTGCTACTTTCTTCGAAAATATGGTGTTTGTAGATGGTTGTTGACACTTGATTCCTCTCAAAATTTACTTGATACATGGAAAATTGGATAGATGGGTAACTGAGGAGATAGCTGCAATCTATATGCCACCACACATGTTTTGTGATGGTGAAGGGTCCCTTGTATTTTGGGAGTAAGCTACGATTTTTTGACATGTCCCTCACACAAATGTGGATTTCTAGATACATCTATAAGAATACTTGGTCCTCTAGTTGAAATTCTATCTTCTGATGATCTTTGTCAACTTATTTCCTCTTTTAGTCTATAATTTATTGTAAATTATCTTTCACCATTTTTATCATTTTTAAGTGTCCCGCTATCAATCACAAGGCTACATGACACGTGTGGCACATCCAACAATTGAATAGACATTAATAGTTGGTTAACAATTGATGGCTCAAATGGTGAGTACTTTGTGATATTGTTTTGATGTAAGTTGTAAGTCAAGTGTGTGGTGTCTACAAGTTCCACCTAATTGACTTGTGTTGCTGAGATGTAATGTCATAGGTATTCCTCTAGTAAAACATTGATGCACTTTATCTAACTATCGATTTGTGGATGATAGGTAATGAAGAAGTGCAGTTTAGTCATTAACTTGGAAAATAGTACCTTCCACATATGCCTTGTGGATTGTGCATCCTGGTCTAAGATGATGGTCCTAAGTAGACTCTCATTTTTTACCATATGGTTGAACACTAATTATATCACCTCCTCAACCATGCAGTGACAATTATGAGGTACAAAGATACCATATTTTGTTAATTTATTGACAATAATTAGGATGACATCATAGTCTCTCTTATTACGTAGGCATGTAATGAAGTCAAGTATGATTGTATGTCAAGGTACTTCCATGATAGGTAGGGTTTGTAGTCCTTGTTTGCTTTAATCTTGCCTTACTAGCATATCAAATATGATTTCACATGTGCCTCTACACCCTTTTCCAAAAGAAATCTATACTCAGTAAGGTGTGTGTGCATTGTTCTCGAGGTGTCGAAACCATTGACTATCATGTGCCTCCTTGATGAGCATATGTCAAGGTTTCTTGTGATTGGGACATATATTATCCAAGACCTATAATTTTGTAAAAATATGTCGAAAACATTATCCATCAACTTTAGAACAACCAATTATAAGAGAGGAGAAAGCCACATCATCAAGCAGATATCCTGAAGTAATCATTCTATTGAGAAGCTTGAATGCTTTTCTAAGACTTTTTGAATAATAGTCCCTTATTAGAATATTCTGTGAAGTATTGTCACCAACACCATTGTCAATGATCTTCTTTTGAAAATTACATGCATAGAGAAATCTTCCCTCACTACAATAAGCTCCGAGTACGACAATGTAAGGTTGAGGCTCATTAATATTATTACGCTCTAGAGAGAGTGAAGCTTCACTGAATCTACCAAATTTGCAGAAGCCATTTACGGCAGAAACATAGACATCGCTATCAGGATCTACGCCCATTTCGGACATTTCTTCATGAAGCTGACCTGCATCAACAAATTCTCCGTTCTCACACAAGCATTTAATAAAATCACAATAGATCAACAAATCCGGTAGAACACCCAAAGCTCTCATCATTTGAAACAGCTTCTTTGCTTCAATCGACCTGTTAAACCTGAGGAAAAGTGGCATAATGTAACCTCGGAGGACTCAGGCTCACATCTGCATTCGATCCTCATCCAAAACCTTGGAGGTCTCTTCAGCATGGCCATTCAGGTAAAAGTTCAACATCACAGTCTCAAATGTCCTGCTATTTGGCGACATCCCTTCCTGTTCATCCTGTGGAACTGGTTCATCGCAGCGTCGACATGGCCAGCTTGGAACAACGCCTCAGTCAGACAATTCAAAGTATCCACACTGGGTGCAACCCCACCTTTGATCATTTCCTTGTATATAAACACAACAGAGTTGAGATCTCCCCGCTCAGCCAAAAGAGTACTTCTGAGGACGTTGCATACTGAAATTGATGATAAATGGCCCTCCGAGCACGCCGCTCAGAAAACCCTGAAAGTGTCTGATACAGAACCCGCATACCAAGAGGCCCAGGGCCTCCTCCGTATTCAGGTGATCAACCTTGACCATCTCTTTCATGTGAGCCTCCGCTCCTTGAGTGTCCCGGCCATGACCAGTCCCACAACAGCTTGTGCATACCCTAGGAGTTGCTTGTTGAAACTCCCGTGAGGAGCCTCGCCGGAAGACATCGGCGCCAGAGCAAAGGCCGGGCGAGGAATCCAACTCTGCCCGGTGGAAGCCACCGTGGGGTTGCCGAAAGGCAAGTTTCAGGCCGACGGTGAGGCGCTGATGGACTCGACGGGATCCAAATGTGGCGGCGGCCGCGGCAGGGCAAGGGGAGAAGGAGAAGCGGGAGCTCTTGGAACGCCATATCAACAAATGTGATCGCACGCAGACGAAAGATAGGGGAGCTTGAAGTCCAACCTCAGGAACCCACATGATTCCGATACATGTAGGCGCTGCTGGGTGCCCCTCTGCTTGCCTGCAGCCGTTCCACCATCCCTCCATAGCTTCCCCTCTCACCTCGATCCACCATCGAACCAGTTTCCGTAGAGCTCACCAAACCATCTCATGAATTTAAAGTAGGTTACCATTAGATCCCATTTTTCTCACAGTACAAAACACAAGCCCAACTAAAAGTAACTAAAACATCTACATAAGGATTATTGAAGTAATGATGATAATATAACCAATATTATGTGACCAACAACTGTTTTCATGTCTAACAATCTTCCACATGAAGTGGCTCCTATGCAGGGCGGTGACTATTTTTTTAGGCTAGTTGATAAATCGAAAGATGTTTTTGATCTTGTGGGCAAGATCAACCGCCAAGATCCAAGATTAATCTTGGAGAGTTTGACGACGATGCTGAGGTAGCAAGTCAGAGGAAGAATTTCCCTTGCCAGAACGTCTTCCTCTCCATGGACAAAGATGCAACAGGGATGGAGCAAAATCTTGAAACCATGGGCAGGAGAAGATGCAACAGAGGATGATCCTCCTCCTCCGCCATGTCATGAGACCTTTCTGGAGAGGTTTCTGAGGCCGCAACCAACGCATTTGAGCAGCACGGTGCTCGTCACGGGCTCAGGGGTGATCACGAACTTGACCCCAAGAAACTCCCGGATGTTCCTCAGTGTTTCGATGCCATATGGGGTGAGCCGCCCGACCCGGACCTTGGACACATCTTGAGGGCATAACGCGCACAGGAGGAACACCAGTCCCTGTGACAATTCGGAGGATGGAATCAGAGAAAAAATCTAAAAAACCATGGGGCCTCCTATCGGAAGTTAAACTGATTTTCCGATGAAAGTGAACATTAACATCATTGAATCTTCCAGCCGAACAATGGGCTAGGCGTTCTCTGGTGAGCAAAGATTTCAACAGACTTTCAGATGCTTATGAGGTATTCTTGATCAACTATTGGATTCGATATTAAAGTTAAAATAGTCGTAGAGATTGTTAAACGCGAATATATTATTAATTCAATTTCAGTTGTATTTCCCTCTTCTGATCAACCATTTCCTACAAAAGTTGTGGTGGGCTAAGAAAAATGTGTGTGCACGTGTGGTTCCGGTTGGTGAGTCATTCATATATGCCTAGTTAATCTTCTTTTATTTAATACCAATGGCATTAATTTATGAACTCATAAGAAACAATGATCAGGACACATACCACAGGAAAATGAAAACCAAAAAAGCTAAGAACACAGCCCACCTGGTGTGTTGAGTCCACAACCCCACCTTGCTCAATTTCTCCCAGCAGCATAGAAGCAACTCGGACACCAAGATCTTCAGGAGGCAACAGGTCAGGCTTCTCTTCAGAATCATTCATACGATCCAAATCTTCTTGTGTATAGCAAACTGCAGAATCTGCAGAGATCAGACAGCCTGAAGTTGTCTCTGCGACCAAAGATATCCCATATCCAGGAGATCTGACATAGAGAAAAAACCAAAGTTTGCTTAAAGAAATAGGATTTGGATAATATCTGGAAAAATAAAGTTTCATTTCAATTCCTCGAAAGGTAGACTAACAAGAAGGAGAAGTCAATTCACAACCATGCATCAATTAATGAAGAGAATATGAAACAGCCGTCTTGTCTCCATGATGTAGTTAGTATTAATGGAAATAATGGCATATGCCAAGGATGAAGGCCAAAGGTAATGAAACCTAACCATCATAAAGCACGCATGAAATATAAATCCCCTCCCCTCCCCTCCCCAACTCGAAGTGGTTAATCTTGCCTCATGTATGATAGAATACAGTAAGAAACTTTCCTCACTACGTAAAGAAAGATATTAGACAGAAAAAGAGAACTACTCAATGCCTATTCCTAAAGGCTGATTTCTTATTATTGTCAGTTAAAAGTTCAATTATCATGTACAAAAGGAGCAGAAAAATCAGATAATCTTGAGGTTGTCAAACGGAATGACTGACACCACCTCGCTTTGACACATGAACTTCTCTGCCAGTTCCCACGAGCTCTAGCATATGGGTATTGTCCATGATAAATATCACAAAGAGCTTTATCTATGTTGAGAGACCAGGGGAGAGAGAGAGAGAGAGAGAGATTCTGGGGATCATACAAAGTGTTCATTACCATGCAAACGCATCTGATCACATGCATGACTGCCGTCCTGAAGAAACCAGTTATACTGGTTCCTTTCAGTTGGCAAAACTAGATGACTCTTTCTGTGATGAAGAAAACAGAGATAGTGAAACATGATTTTCCACAGAGATTACTTAGACAAGGACCAGAATTTAAACATGAAACAATTTATGAGATTATAAATAGAAAACATTCGACCCTGTAGACTAAGCAAACGAGGGACTGCCCTATTGTACAAGCACTGGCTACGGTAGAGTCAATAGCTAAAAAATATCCATTGTGGATGATAATTCAATAAAACGGTCTGAGACAACAGACTAAGCATCAACTATCAAACTTGAGCTTTAACATTTGTAGACTGAATATAACCTGCGGCGGATACAAAAACAAAAGAAAACTTGTTGGCTTCTTAAGGGCTAAAAAGCATGTCGTTACCCATATTCTTGGGTCCATATGGCAAGGAGGGTCTTAAAAGGCAAAAACCTCTCCAATACATACAGACGATTTCATTAAAATCTCGGATATACCATTACAACAATATCATAAACTCAGATGCCACAACTTGCTGGAATTCACAGAAGGCAGTAAAGATGGCAAGATCACATGAAGATTCCAAATACTCGGACATGTCAATCAAGAGAACAGAAGAATGGTGAATAAGGCAGCAAAAGAAGTAAACTTTGCAGGAAAAAAAAACACATTTCAAGGAAAAGCTCATACTTTCCCCCAGATGGTCCAGATTTACTGTCAATAAAGATGTGAACATCTGGGATAAAGCGGTTGAAGATTCCTCGGGCCGCATAAACCATACGATTCCCAATCTGAGGTGAAACTCTTGTAGAGAATGCTACACCTCGAATCCTCCTGACCATTCCTTCATCAATCCAGTTCGCTGCCTAGGGAAAGAATAAGAGAAAGCACACATGCAAAAGTGAGATGGTGAAAAAACCATGGACAAGGGATTATTTTCAGAAGAGGGAAACCCAACAACTCACCGACAAGCTACCCTGAACAATTGGAACTCCGAGAACCACTTCTCCACCACCCAAGGGCGGAGCCCCCCGGCTTTCTATTTTCAAATCCAGACCCTCCAATGGAACTCCAAAATGCTTGAGCATATGCATTGTGGTGGTCCTGAATGTATCAACAGAAGGATCCTTGGGGTCATTTGTGATCCCTGCAATAAAGACACTCCATATTTATAGAAACTACCGTGATAACGAAGAGGGGGAACGAACTTCTGAAAGGCAAAGTGAAAAGGAAAATTCCTAGACAATAATCCACACGCAAGACAGTCAAAATTATGCAGAGGTGAAAAAGATTAATGGCTAGTGACTTCAGGATCATCCCATGCCGTATTTGATCAAATGTTGTTGAAGAAAATTAGCCATTTTCAAGTTTAATCCGCTAAAGTTACCCACATCTTGAGTTTACGCAGTGCCCGTGGGCCAGTGTTTATCAGGCAAGCAAGGGATAATTCGTAGGCCTGCTATGCTGGTAGAGAACGGGTGGGATTGAATGGAACCTTTGAGTCTGATAGAGAGAGGCTTCTTCCCGAAGAGCCCGAGAACGATGAGAGGCTCCAAGAAGTAACCAATGGAACGGCTGAGCCCACAGTCGTGGACCAGGTGTTTCCCTCCAATCACCACCCCGGGCTTATACTTCAACTTCGTGCCTGAACAAGAACCGGGAGAGAAACAAGATCAGAGAAGAACAAGAGGAGGAAAAATCCAACAAAAAACTAAGCCCAGAGAAATATATCTGTCGGGGGCAGCACCTGTATCATTAATCTCGACGGTGCAGTCGTCGGAGATCCTCTCAACCAGCCGGAGGAGCGAGACTTCATGGGGACGGAGGCCTGGGGATATATCGTCCGACCTTATGTCCTCGATGAGGACGGGGGTCGAGGAGAGCGTCGCGAGCACCAGCCGCTGCCGGAACTGCTGTCCCCCCTTCAGGCGCTTGTAGTTCACCTTCCCCATCGCCCGCTCTTGCTCCACCCCTAACCCCCCTCTTTCCCCCACCGGATGCGATAAACCCTAGAAAGATGTCACAAAGTCAGGGTAGAGGTCACCTCGAGGCCAGACCACCCTCACCACGCCTGCGGCAGACCTTAGGAATGCCGAGTAGGAATAACGAATAACCTTGGAAGACGGGGGGCCAAATGATGGCTGAAGACGGCGGCGAGGGCGAGCATCAGAGGTTTTGCCTCCAGGCCCTTCTGTTGCAACCTCGGACGCCCTGCCTGGTCAAACATGAGAGATATAAAAGGAAAGTTTTTTTTCGTATTCATACTAAAAATTCGTTATATGGATATGAACATATTAAATTAATTAATAAGATCAGTGTGGCAATATTCATCTCTACATCATACACTTGAACTTATCCAGTTGATTATAATTATTACATTTATACAAGCCCACATCCACTAAGATCCATGTATAAAAGGCCCATTGGGATTTGTACACTATCAAATTTTCTATAATAATTTGAGTCAAGACATGTTAAGAAGTAGAAAAATCATTAGAATGTTCTTAAATATATTTTATGTTACCTTAAATTCACATAAAATTTTAGTTTTTATTTCAATAGGTAAATGTAATGTTTATTAAATATGTTGATTTCGATTATGTAGGCGACCTTGATGAGGGAACATCTATCATATGATATAACTTTACTATATGTGGAGGCTTCATTAGTTGACAAGCAATGCTTCAAAATATTTTTCTACTCTCCACTACTTGAGCTAAGTATATTGTTATAGACGAAGTAGTAAAATAAGTCTTCTAGTTTAAGAATTTAATGAAGTAACTTTGCATCAATCAATATGTTATACTTTGGTATGATAATTAATGTGTGATTTTTCCCTGCAAAGTATTCAATACTTCATTCTATGATAAAATATATTGACGTTAGATTTTCACAAATTGTGTGAATTTATTGTAGGAGATGATATCCAACTTGTAAAGATTTCCATATAATACAGCGATCCATAGAAAAGTGCTTACATTGAGGATTTATCATTTTGGTGTTTGATGTAGCTAATTTTTGAAGAGTCAAAGGTAGAAAATATTATTAAGGGTTTTTCTTAAGATAGTGGACCAAAAATAAAGACCTGAAGACATAAAAGGGTATAGTTCATTTCCTCCTATCTTTAAAGTATTGGAGTTCTTGAAAAAATAGGAGATGATTTTTAAAAAATAAAGAGTTTCAGAAGCTCAGTGGAAAACGAAGGTTGTTATTTTGGGTGAAGTTCAGGGCTTAGAGAAATGAAAACAAGGCAAATCTTTCTCTCATTTTTCATTAATGTTCTATTGGTTTCATGATGTAACCCAACACACAAAAGATGAAGTGAAGTCCAAAATTGTAGGCCCAACCTATGGATTTGAGTCGTAAAGACATTAGTATTCAAAGAGGGCCCAATACCTAATTGGGCTAAAAAAAGCAATGAAAAGTTACGTCAAGAAAACTACTTTATGTCAAATTACTTTTATCTCTTTTCTTCTAGAAAATGTCTTAAATGTTTCTTCGGGGCTGTTTCAAGTCGTTTAAGTCTGTCACAACCTATTTCAGGTCATTTTAGTCTAGTGTAACTTATTTTAGGTCGTTTTAGTCTATTATAATATATTTTTAGTCATTTCAGCTCTAGTCAAAGTATGACACCAAGATATGTGTAGGATCTTGCTTTTGAGAACATCTCACCTCTTCTTTGGCCTATATAAAGGTCTTCACTAAAAGTTGAGAGGAATATCCTTTGTGAGAGCTCCCTCTTTTGCTTGTGGATCTGCACAACCCCTTATAGTTGAAAATTTCAAATTTGTGGATTCAAAAGCTGATTTCTTCTCCAAGTGTTAAACTTTGTGAATTTAAGCCCAAAACTTATTATCTTTCACATTACTACTACATTTTAAGAAGAGAAAAGTCTTTAAATTGTTAGAGAAAGAAAATTTGAGCAAGTCATATTTTATCATTTATATCTCTATTTTAGCCTCTATTGTTCTTAGTGTGGATGCAGGAGTTTTATCTCCAAATCACTAAATTAATGTCTAGCATATTGTCTTCTAAAAATTACAACATTGTGAATAGTTGAGTTTTTATAAAATTTTCTTTTATAATAAGAATAAATTGACATCAGTTTATGCTTGTGACAATTGATTATATGTATTGTGATGTGGTTATTTGCATAATCATGCATTTGATTCCTTGGAGTTGGTTGTGATCTAATTTATTTTAGATCCTCTTTAGTCACAACATCGTTTATCTTCATTCAACATATATCCACCTTGCAAAGTGTATGAGATAGCCTCACAATGAAAGTATTGATCATTACATAAGTGTCCAAACTTTAGTGCTATTTGATTAATTCATATCTGACTACAAGAAAAGATGCAAAACATCAAATTGTAGAAGGTTAATTACAGATTTTGATTGACATAAGTTGCAAATCTAATGTAGGTTACATTGAATGAGATGAGAAATTTAAGCTCAATATTGATCATATTCCTTATTTAAGCATCCATGGTAATTGAATGACATGTTAGAGGTACGTTGATGTTGCTTGAGAGGACCCATCGCTTAGAGCCTTCCACTACTAACTCACATCGCTGCTGAGGCTTGAACACTATCCCATATAGGATTTGAGTCGGGTCATTGACAAGAACATTAAGGTGAAAAATATTTCTTAATTTGGAAAGAATACCTAATTTTAATGGATTCTTCGGGTACTCCTTGTATATTCAACCTCTGACCAGTGATCCTCGATCACATATTTACCGACCACCATTTGAAGCTCTGCGGCCCACGGCGCCGCCCGCCTGCGGCCGCGTCACCTGCCGGTCTTCCTTCTCCTGTCGACCAGTTTCAGGCCGGGACTCCTGTCTCTGCACTGCTTCGTGTAAGGGAGGACCTTCTTGGTGTAGACGAAGCCCCCCGTGGCGCAGTCGTAGTTGGGGGGGAAGTGGAAGCAGGGCTCCATGGACGCCGCTCGCACACACGCGGGCCGCGGCACGGCGGCGTGCACCGGCCCCCGCAGGATCCACGGGGTCAGCCCCCCGAGCCCTTGAGCGACGTACCCAAATGTCGACCAAGCGCTGGTCACCAGCGCATCGGCGGTGCTGAGAAGGAAAATCTCCGCCAGGGCCTTCGCGTCGTGCGCCTCCCTCCCCGTCTGCTGCCGCTCCTCGTGGCTCGGCTGGTGGAAGCTGATGCCCGGGGAAAGACCCCGGTAGACGTTCTCCAGTCTACCGAGGAACTCGGAGTTGAGAGACGTGAGGAGAACTGCTAGATTTTTCTGGGAGTTGTTGTGGGCAACGGGGAGGGGCAATAGCTTCTCCCCCCAGGTACAGTTGAGGATCTGGCGGGTGACGAGCTTGATTACCGGGCTTTCCGAGCCATGGATCCGTATCTGTACCCCCAAGGTCTCCGTTGCTCCAGCGAGATTAGCTTCGAAGTAGGAGCTGATCAGATCCCACACAGGGTTGCTAGGGTGGAAGAGGTACCTGCCCAGGTGGTGGAAGATCGCCTCCTTCTGGGGGAACAGCTGGTGCAGTCGCCGCTGGAACGACGGGAGGAGGAAGAGAGCCGGCACAAAGTACTGGTCCGATCTCAGCACCATCCACGGGACTTTGTGGAGGAGCTTCTGGTCCGCCTCGCAGTAGAAGCGCTTGTCCTGGTCGTCGTAGTCGTGGGAGAGGTGGGCATAGACCATCGCCGGCTGGGGAACGCCATCGCCGATGCTCTTGCTCCTCAGCATGTTTCCGAATCTGCCGGGGTGCGTCTTGTTGAAGATGGCACGAAATTTCAGGGGGAAGTCCGCAGGGAGCAACCAGGAGCTGCCGGGGAATGGCTCGCAGAAGAGGCTGTCCAGGTCTTTCCCTCTGTCGATGAGCAGCACCCGGTCCGAGAGCAGAGCGTAGAGGAAGGTAGACGCCAGGCTTATCATCCGGTTCCCCAGCCCATTCTCAGGAGTCCACACCAAGTACTTGCACCGCGAGAGGCCGCCATGGGGGTTCTTCAGCAGAAGCGTGGATTTCTCAAAGGCCTCTGTTTGAGGCCCGCAGCTCTTGTGCAGCGCTTCGTATCTCCGGAGACTCTTCACCAGGTCGGCAGATGGCTTGTAGGGCGAATCCCGGCGGTAGGCTGCCGACCGGTACCTGCTCAGGCAAGAGCCCTCTTCCATGCCGGAGGCGAGCAATCCGCCAAGCATCTTGTCTTCGGCTCCCGCCGAAGGAGAGCGAATCCCGGCGCCCGCTGTATTCGACTTGGGCAAGGAGGCGGTGACTTGGGCCTTGCCGAGCTCAGCCACCGGCGACGAGCCCACCGCTGTGCCATTTAGAAGCTCGGCCTTCGAGGGGACCACATTGGTGGGAGGTGGCGACAGAACCTGGAACAAAACAAGCCCGCAACTGGTTCATTACTCGTAACTAGTTCATCTTCCGATTCAGAGAAATCACAGATAACAAAATCGATATCATTATTTACTTAGTAACAAAGATTGTAGCTCATCCTTCCGCAAGCTATCTACGATGCTGACGGATGTGGTGGGCAGAGCAAGATGAAGAAAATTTAATCTTCCGTCCTCATTTTTTTTTTCTAAGATTCTCTGTTTCATCTTCTTCATCCTCCAGTTTCCTGTTCTTCCGCGTCCCCAATTAATTCTGCTCTCTGTAACTTGGTTTGTGTCACTCGATGAAACATTTCAGAAGGTGTGGGGGGCGGAGACTTACGGAAATCGCCGGCCTGTCGTCGGGGCTTCCGCCGGATGATGTGGTAGCGGGCATCTCCAGGGCTTCATCTCCTCCTACGAATTCGAAGATGCGATTAAGCAGAGGGCAAGCATTCAGGCTCGTAGATTTCGTAATAATCGACGGAACCATCCCCGCCAAGGAAAAATCGGCCACTGGAGATGGTCCGAGCCAGGAGCGGCTCGAGTCACAGTTTCGATTGGTCCACGTGGGAGGTCTTGAAACTCCCGGAGAGGCCTTGGATTGGGGGAAGGCCGATGGCGACGGCCGCTCCCGGTCGGATTCCCAGTTCCCCCAAATCCCGACGGCGAAGCGCCGCCCCGCCATTTCGATCCCTTCGAGATTCTCGGGAGGCGGCGGATCGGCAGAGTCGGATGCCGAGTATGATTCCAGATGCAGAGAACTGAACGGATTGGGGACGAGAAGGAAGGATCTCTACAGTCGCAGATCAACGAGGAGGATGACGGTGAAAGTATCGCTGTTCGATCTGCTGTCAGGGGAGAGGACGAGAGGGGAGAGAGGGAGGGAGGGAGGAGATGGACTGACCGTTCTCCGGTGGTTGCTGCTGTTGCCGCAGTGCGCTGTCCCGGTCTATGCCGGAGAGGAACGACAACGGAGGCCTGTAAGCTCCGGAGACGAAGAACACAACGAGCAGGCTAGCAAAGATCACGAAGGCCAAACGGAATGCGGCTGAAACACCCGGCAGGAAGAATGAGATGCTTCCCCTTGCTTCCGAGCAGCGGCCGGCTGCCCAATTCTTCATGCTTGCCAGATCTGGAAGATGGACGCCCGCCCAAGGACGGCCGCAAGGGCGATGAGTTGCACCGCCTGCTCCTCTCCTCGCAGACGGAAGCGACGGTGGAGTGGCGACGGCGAAGGAAGAGTTGGGCAGCGGTTGGAGGTGCTCGGGGCGCCTTAAAAGAAGGCCTTCGAGCGATGAACGAGGCAAATCCCAGAAGCCTGGAAGCACACCCCAAGTCTCATGGGTTCGACTGCACGCGAACCTGATGCCACAGACTTGTCAACTACAGCAAATCTCAACGCTGTTCTTCAGCCCTGCAAAACGAGTTGATCAGGGGGGGGGGGCGGGGGCGATTCACCTCAGCTCGTCGTCACTATATGAATTGGGAAGGGGGTTTTACAGGCATGCAAGAAGGCTAATTTAGCACTCATCTTAGCTTTTTTAGTGCCCTAGATGGGACCAAAATTATTATTAGGGCATATATTTTGTGTGGAAATTCAATATTCAGAGAAGGACATTCCCACATAATGAGGGGATGTGATTTGGAAAAGGTGTCCAAGGTTGTTCAAAGTTTGACGAATAAGATGATGACGTTTACTCAGCTTAGAAGACGACTAAAACTTCTTGATTTTGTATCCCTTTGTTGTATCTATAAAAATATGACTAGATAGTTTATTAAAAGATTCATAGTTTGATAGTTCAGCTTATATATATATCTGATTTTGGGAATGTTGTAGAATTTTTAACACAAGGTTCTTGTTAAGTAAGTTCAACACCCATAATTTTTGATTCTAGGATAAATTTTGGGTCAATGTTTCGAGGTTCCTCAAAAATGCTAAAAGTTATTAGGTGTGAAACTTTGACCTGGACATTGGTTGTAGCATTTCTAAAGAGTAAAATAAAGGCTATATCAATGTTTGTAGCTCACTAACAATACGCCAACTAACACCTTACAGTAGAACGCTAGAGTATTTCAAATTAGCAAGCCATGATAGTAGAATCCAATGGCGACATAGGTACTACAGAAAATGTCATCAAAGGGTATTTTAAATAATAGAAAACAACCATTTTACCCTTCCATCTCCTCCAAATTTAAGGTTGGCTCTTCCTAAATGAGTCAATGTATGGAGTGATAAATTATATTTGAATTTTTTTTATCATGTGAGTTAAGTCACTTACTAAGCCTTATTCATGAGTTGACTTACTCACATAACTACTTGGTTATTTATGATAATAAAAGATGTGAATAAAGAAAGTCTAAAAGTGTAGTGTTAAGAGATGTTCTCATACTAAATCATCATGTTACCCTTGTGTGTTGTCTTTTCATCATGTAAAACTCATCTAGTTAGGTGACTTTTCTCAAGTAGACTCCCTTCTCAGAAATTGAAAGATACACCTTTGGTCATGCATTCAGTCTCAAAATCATGACACTTCTCTAAGGGTTTTAAATATTATTAAAATATTTCTTAAAATTCTTGACTTACATTTTGAAATGTAAACCTATTTTTTTATCCTTTTCCTATTTTTTCATGATTAAATCTCTAACAGCTGCAAAAGCCAACAAGTACAACACCAATGTATCCCATAATTTATTTTTTCTTAAATTGATTAGCTTATATGAAGTTGTTCAACACCTTTTCTTGAAATACATATAACAACATGACAAATGTCATTCTATTCTTGGATTCATTCAGATATTTTTTTGATAATTAGTACTAACCAATATCATCATAAAAATATTAAGAAAAATGTACAATAATGTTTCTGAAGAAAATTTTACCTTTAAAATTTATCTTTTTACATCTGAAAATTTTTTACTCAACTTTCAAACATCATGTAAGGCAATATTCTTGAGCATGTGCCTGGTTGAACCAACAACATGATATATCTTAATATATTACCCTTTAATAATAATTTGGCTTTAGTTAGATGGGTTGATCCACACTTCATAACCCAATAAGTTAATATCTCAAAAAGGATATCAACTAAATTTATTTGTCTAGGTTTTTTATGACAGTATTATGCCAATCATACATTGACATACATGGTACAGATACATCATTTTATCAAGTCATCTAAATGAGGCTTAACAAAAATTCATCAATTCAATTTAAGGTATCAATGAAATTCAATTTTAATCCAAGGTATCAATGAAATTAAATTTTTATTCAAAATGTTAATGATATTTCATTTAAATGACGTTTTTATTATTTAATTAATAAAACCGTTTTTATCTAAATTACTACCATTTGAGAATATCACATATTTGATGTGTGTTATATCTTAGTCTCCATGATAAGATTTAACTTGGAAATTCTTGAAGGCTTTGGGAGCCCAAGTCGTATGGATGATGAAAACATGGAAATAAGGGTATTTTTTTAACTTCACAATGATACAATTGTATATACAGATGATTGTGATTGTTATAGGTTGAGGAAGGCTCATCAGCTCCTAGTTTAAATTCGCTCAAAGATAGAAGAGTCAATATGTATGCTTGTGTAAAATATATTTTCATGTGAATTTGATTGAAATAATTTTATATAGAAACTGGTATAATAGGCATAATCATGTAAGTATTCATCAAAATTTTCTGAATGAGGAACACAATGTGACAAGCCTCTCATCAAAATTCCAAGGCATTGATTTGTTAATGTGTTTTACATATTTTAAGAGTTAAAATTGTTGGACGACCATTGCGCAGCCCAATATGCTGAAAATCCAAAGAAACCCAATTTGAGATTTAAGGAGAAGCATATGCTCACTTCAAGTGTAAGCATGAGACTAAGACTTACAAAGAAAATTTAATAATGAACTTAGAAAAAACTAGATTCTTTACCACCTTCCTATGAGGAGTCTATGCTAGATTGCTGTGAGCTCGAGCTTTTTGAAAACCATGAAAGTATTCTATTACTCAAGGTTTATAAGGCCTCCTTCAAACCAAGCTTCTCCAAAAATAAAATTGGAGGATCAAGAGCCTCTATAGAGCTGAACTCTTGGAAAAGTAACATGATCATCTATGTGTTTAGATTGTGTCTGTACATAGTATATGAACTTGTACTAATCTTGTTTGCCCCCTAGAGACATGAATGTGGAATAGAGGAGTGGGTCTCCTGTACTTTGGTCCCATAGAGTCATGAATCTAGAGGATGATTCTAAGGTTACATCTTGAAGTAGTTAGAGATATTAAATCTCTATTGAAGCTTTTAATTTAACATGTATTTCAATAAGAACTTGTGGAACCCAAGGAAACAACATTGTATGTGGTACTTAAAAAGTGGAGCAGGCTGAATTACTAAACCACTAAAAAATTAGTATGTGAAATTTTCATCCAATCATCTAGATCTTAAGAAATGAGAAAAGAGAAGAAATTAGAGAACACAAAAGAAAAAAGAATTAAGACTTTATTAATTCACCCCCTTGTTGGTGATGTGCTGCAATATAGAATCTAACAATTTGTACATCAATTGAAGTTGTCTCATCTTCTATGACATAAAAGACATCATTTTCAAATACTGGCTCATACAATTAAAGAGTCAATGAAAATTGTACATAAGTGTGGACAAATAAGATAGAAGATCAACATATGTCTGGAAAACTGCACAAATGGTGATACCTATCAACATTGCTATAAAATATATGATATACATGTCAACCAAAAAATGCACGAGGGTCTTGGATTAACCATAATTGTTAGACATGAATTTTTTTTAGTTTATTACTTAAGTTCTTACTTATCCTATAAGATTGACTATAAAAGGATGAAAAAATGAGTTTTCTGATAGCCCTTAGATGAGTACACTTCCACCAAAATGCTTAAGAACTTGAAACTCTCATCTTCAAAAGTTGATGAGTGCTTAGGAAATTTATTGATGGTTTAAGCAATCACTAAAACCACATTTTTCTCTCCAACATTCCTCAAAATTGTGTAATTGTTGAATTAATTTTATTTTGATTTTTCTAGGTAGATATGTGAATGCATCATATTATTCTAAAAGTTGAATTCACATGTTAGAGAAGATAACTCAGAATAGGTTTTTGGTGAAAAGGAAAAATTAAAGAAGAGGTCTAGGGTGTGGAGTAGGAATAAAACTTGGCCACACAAATCTAAATTCTTAGTGTCATGTGATAAATTGATGAGGTGCTCACCTCACCGTCAATGCCACATAGGCAATGAAGTTGCTGTCGTCAACACAAATCACCCCAAGAGTTGGAACAAAAGGAAGTAAAGACACTGAGATGGATCAAAAGGCAGAATAAAAGGCAAAGCGTGACTCAGAAGGCAAACGGATCAACCAGCCAACTGACAGGACTGACTATGAGAGGAGCTGCAACCAAAGGAAAAGGGCAAGAAGGAAGAACCAAGAGTTTGATCCACTCTAAGAGCCAAGAGTCTGATCCGCTCCAAAGATCGTTATTTGCCCTTCTCTCCTTGTCTCTCTCTCTTCTGTTACCGCTTATCCTCCCTGTATTCCAACCCTTATAGTCCTTATTCTCTCTCGTGTATCGTCCTCCCATCTCTAGAGCTTAGGCTGGATTATCCTTTCGTCTACAATACTACTACTATTCCTGCTAGAGCATGCTGATGTTACCACTCCCGTCATCTGCTCCATTTTCCTTCTGATTCAATAGTGGATCCTGATTCACATTTCATCTATAGTAGTCTAATGTATGCATGACCTACTGTCTCGGTAGGCCATCTCCCTCTTTCTCAGCTCTGCAGGATGAAACTATCAAATGTTCATGTGACGATGGGGGGGGCTGTCAGAAATATATTAAAAGAAGGAAAATATCTATTGATAGTTTTCTTTCATGTTACTGCTATGTACATTTCCCTGGATTATATTTTATGTTGTTTCCATGATGGTGAGTGCTTCAAATTTCTTGATTCTTTCAAGATAGACCGTTTCATATGGCCCTTTCTAAATTTGAATCTTAAACATCAATTTCTAAACAGAAATTGAAAGATGTTTCTCAAGACTAATGCATTGCCATCAAAAGAGGTCATTTTTCTAATTAATCCAATTCAAAAAGAAGTGCGGAAATGGGAGGTAAATTATAGACAACGCAGATTTGGAAATGGGCCATTGTTCCCTTCTGGTCGGGTATATGACTATCCACACTCTGTGACTCCTCAGCTAAGATCTTTCATTGACAGATTTCACAGCGAAAAATGTATTCACTTATAAGTTCACATCATCTGCTGTTAGATTTAACAGTAATACTAGTAGATATTATTACACTGAAGAAAAAAAGCAAACCTTGCTCAATCAGAGAAATTCAAGATGCTTTTTAAAACAGATAAAAAGTGCAATACCAGACTTTCATACATCAGAGGACCTCCGGTTCTTACTTTTCCGAGGTCCACATTTCAATTGTAATATCCTACTGGCCGACCTGGGTCAAATCTTGATTCGGGTACCAATAAGATAAAATTTGGACAATTACTTGACTATTTCTTGGTCAGTCATTGATTAACGCTACAGATTCATCTTCAGAATCCCCTAATAATTTCTTAAAGTGGGAGCGCATTCTAGCTTGCGATGATTTATTTTCGTGTCTTGCTTTGTATCCTGAAATCATCTCGATCGTTTTATCTTGCACTCTACACCAAAAATTCAGAGGTTGACACTAGGATGGAAGTAAACAATGAAATTCTACGACGAGACACTTCATGTTGGTTTTCCATCTATCATCTGCCACCCCAAAATTCTGTCTCTGCAGTTGGTCGTGTAAGGGAGGACCGTCGTCTCAAGGAATCCTCCTGTTGCGCAATCGCAGTTGGGGGGGAAATGGAAGCACGGGTCCATGGACGCCGCCCGGGTGCAGGCCGGTAGCCGTCTTGGATTGATCAATATCCACGGGGTCTTCCCCGTCAGGCTGTTAGCGACGTACCCGAAGGTCGAGCGTGCGCTGGTTACCAGTTCGTCTGCGGTGCTAAGAAGATATATCTCCGCCAACGCCTTCACGTCATGCGCTTCACTCCCTGTCTGCTGCCGCTCCTCGTGGCTCGGCTGGAAGAAGCTGACGTTCACCCCGGGAGCTGCAGCCCCTCCACGGTAGACGTCCTTGAGCCTTCCAAGAAATCCGGAGTAGAGAGAAGTCAAGAGAACGGCTATGGAGGAGGGTCTTCCCTCAGTGCTGGGGATTGCAGGTAGCAGGTTCTCCGTCCATGCGCAGTTCAAGATTTGGCTTGTGACGAGCTCAACGGGGATACTTCCATTGAAGTGAACACGAATCTGCAGCCCCAACTTCACTGTTGCTCTAGCAAGAGTATTTTGATAGTAACCAGTGATCACTCCCCAGGCTGCATTGGCGGGGTGGAAGAGGTACCTACCCAAATGGTGGAAGATTGTGTCTTTCCTGGGAAAATTCTGGCTCAGCCACCGCTCGTAGGCCGGGCTGAGGAACAGAGCAGGGGAGAAGTATTGGTTGGATCTAAGCGCCACCCAGGGAATCTCCTGGAGGAAGCTCTGAGCTGATTCGCAGAAGAATCTCTTGTCGTAGTCGTCGTAGTCGTGGGACAAATGGGCGTAAACCAGAGCGGGCGAAGGAACTCCATTGCCCGTACTGTTGTTCCGCAGAATACTACCAAGCCTCCGGCCATCGCTATTGTTGAAGATGGAGCTGGGTGTTAGAGGGAAGTCCAGAGGGAGGAGCCAGCTGCTCCCGGGGAAGGGTTCGCAGAAGAGGGCGTGGAGATTCCGGCTCCTGTCGATGAGCAGCACCCTCTCTGAAAGCAAAGCATAGAGGAAGGCAGATGCGAGGCTTATCATCATGTTCCCCAGTCCATTTGAAGGTGTCCATATCAGATACTTGCACTCTGCACGGCCTCCGCTGTGGGACTCCAACTGAGGCACGGACCTGTTGTAGGCCGCTGTGTGAGGGCCGCATCTCCGGTGTAGGGTTTCGTATCTCCGCAGACTCTTGAGGAGGTCTGGGGATGGTTTATATGGAGAAGCCCTGCGATAAGCTGCCAATCGGTACCTGCTCAGACAAGAGCTGTCGTCGAACTCGGCAGAGAGAAGGCCGCCAAGCAGCTTGTCGTGGACCTCACTGGAAGACGAGCCATCCTCATATGTATTCCGAGACCAACTTTGGTGTAGCGGCCGGTATCGACGGGGCAACTGATGGCGGTGGCGATGCATCTGTCTACATAAAGAAGAAATTTTCTTATCATTAATCTTGGAATAAAATGGAGGAGTTGATCAATCTTTTCGAGACAGAAATGATCCAGGGATTTTGTTTTATTCAGGAGATTTTTATTTTTTTACTTAGATTTCATCGTGTATGGAAACCCAATGCGTTGATCGATGGTTATCGACTGGTTTTTATATGTTAAAACGGTGTGAAACTGCGGCGTATCCACGAAAGTATTCAAAATATGTATCATATTTGGGGCCCCCCGGAATAAGAACTATGCATGATCTTCAAAATTACTGAAGTTACATGGACTAAGTTCGCGAAATTCGATATCAGAGATGTTCTAGGGAAAAAATAAATTTCAAAACATTTTTTTTCCCGTTCCTGCTCCCCGAAAAGCCACGGCTACATTCGAAGTCTGTTCCTTTTCAGAAGCCAACCCCTAGAAAGCTAGAAAATTTAATGATGAAAACTTACCTCTCGCTAAAAAATAGTTATTTATTTACAGTTTGCCTTAAACTTCATAATAAGATTGGATTCTAAGAATGCTTTTAACTTTTTAAAATTGCAATGGTTCCCATTTTCAGCTTCTTTTATTACGAGGAATGAATATGGTCGAAGATCTGACTGTGTGCCAGGTGACTTCACTGAACTGACAACTTGGCAGAGAATACAGTAGAGCACTCACACTGATCTCCTGCGTAATCCCGCTGGATGATGGCGTGAAGCTCTCCGAATCTTGATCTCGGCCTAAGAAGATTGGAAACGCTTTGATAAGTGACGAATAAATCGATCAACAGGGAAACTCCATTACTGCATCCTCCTAGATGTAGCTATGTGAATCAAAATCCCTGTATAATCGGTGCCTAGTTAAAGTAATCCGTCTATGCGTCGAATGTAGGCTTGGCCGGCGATCCTGTTCCCCAATTCCTAAGTCGCACTCGCAGAAGACTGATTGCCGGAGTCGTGTAGGTACCAGAGAGGGAGGATAGATAGTCGAATCTCGGAGCAGAAACGAGACGGACTCAGGCAGCCGAGTTCCTGACGCAGTTTCATACAGATCCAGTTTCGAACTTGATGATCCGATCTGGTAAAATAATCGTCGAGATTGGGGCAGGAGGAGAGGAGCGACGTGAACTGACCGTTCTCTGAGTTTCGCGGCTGCCGCCACGATGCGGAATCCCGGTAGATGCCGGCGAGGAGCGGCAGGGGAGGCCTGTAAATCCCGGAGACGAAAGCCAGTGTGAGCATGCTCAATCCGGCGAGGATCGTGAAGAGCAGCCGGAAGGATCTCGAAATTCCCGGTCTGGACTGCGGCGGCGAGGGCGAGATGGTTCCCCTTCTCCCCACTGAGTGGCCTCCGGGGGCCGAATGCTCCATGGCGGCCAGAACTGGTGAGGACGGATGTTGCAGCCTCCTGTTCCCTTCCATAGTCTTCAACCTGGCCTCACCTTCCGTCCCAGCGAGGGCGAAGACAGTGATGGTGGGGACGTCGATGCCTGTTATCTTCCAACCGCCGGGTCTTGCGGGTAACGGTTATTTTCCTTCTTCAGTGCCTCAAAGCTTGTGGCTTTAAGTAAACAAGCCCCTATTTCCTCAGACTTCCTTCGTTTAATCTGCCCACATGATTTTTACCAATACTTAGCTGGATCTAGTCAACGAGCAGGCCTACGCCGAAGAAATCCTTCTTTGAAATACTTGATATTGGTCATAGATCAGAATTCAAATAGTAAATCGGAGCAAATGGAGCCATCTCATTATTCAACCTTCCAATGATGGTCAACAAGGAAAATTGCCCATTAATAGGAGCCACTTGATATTGCCATCTAGCAATCCATAAGGTCACCATAGGATAGGACCACGATTTAATTTAATGGGTGTTGGAGATGCAGTGAAAGGTTGGGTCTTGTATGGCAAAAAATTATTTAAATCACACGTTTTTTGTTGGGCAGTTCATGATTTTTTTTTTTAAATAAGAAAATTTTGTAGTCATGAGGGCCAATATGTTGTTAAAAGATTATGTATTTCGAAAGCTTCACATTTTTTTTGTTGGGTAGTTCATAATTAGATAATAATTTCATCAATTCTCAAAAAAAATTCAAATTATTGTTAAAAAACCAATACTTTATAACAAAATTTTTTAGTCATGATTACGTATTTGGGAAGTCTAAATATTAGTTACCAACAAGGTCTGCACCTATAATAAAAAAATCTCAATACTTATTGCATATATGAGATTGGTCACATGTTTTGCAGGCCTAAATAGTAGTTACCAACAAGGTCTTTGCCCTTCACTCATAGTTGAAGATTATGTCAAAATGAATGCCCTCAAATGGTTTAATCCAGTAGGGCATGTCAATTCATCATTCGCACAATCCCAGAGCTCTGCATATGGCTTAGTCACAATATATTATGTGATCTTGTCCATGTTCAATTCCTTGTTCGTGAGAAACTGATTTATTTGGAGATATTGTCACTATTTGGATGTAAAATTGGATACAATAATCAGTCCACCCCATTCATAAATAAACCAATAACTCCTTAAAAAATAGGCAAAATCACATATGCTGTCACATGTCTAATCAACATAAGAGAATATGGGTTGCTATTTCTGAAAATTAAGCTATAACTAGATAGGGTGCATTAAATGTGTTGGGTTTGTACATACTTGTTATGAGATTTAGAGAGAGAGAGAGCGAGAGAGAGAGAGAGAGAGATGCCCAAATGATGGCGTCACATAAACACAAGGTAAGAGAAGTAGATACCTGACTTGGAACGATAAATGGACAGGTATTCGGAACAAGTGAACCGTATAAGAACCAATCTCTGTCCCCTCCATCTATATAACATTTTACAAAGTATATGGACTGCAAATGAGAGGGGTCCACTCGCCAACTTGGCCTCGACCCAAAAGAGGCAAAACTTGAGAGAAGATCTTCTGAGGAAGAAGATAATGGGCATGCCACCGAGGACCAACCCCAGGAGAGACTAGAAGTAGCTCAAAAGCCCAGGAACGCACATTGTTTTCTCGCGTGCTCCGGGATCAGCTTCATCAAAATCTCCATTGGCACTCCCTTCAGTTCTGAGCACACCACCAGCAAAGAGAGAAGAAGATCACGTCATTTTTCAAAGGCCAGTGTCGGAGAGAAGCTCAAGACTCATATTGAAATAGATTAATTCGTCATTAATGTGTTACATATTAGCTTTCTCCAAGGTAATAGTTTAGGCTTATTCAATGGCAGGCACGCTCACAAAAAAATTTGAACAAATATTCCATTCATGTAAAAAGATTTCTATTACATGCAGTGAAAAGGAAGAGAATCTAATCTAACAGCGTTCGTTACCATGTGGCTTGAAGTTGAAGAGGGGAGGAAGGAATCTCCCATTGGGCAGGCGTGTGTTCGGATCACGGAGCTCATCAAAGAAAGGATGAACCAACGCCTCCAGCTGCAAGTAAGCTCCCATATCAGAATTCTTCCATAAATAGAATTATTTTCGACAGAGCTGGCTGAAGAACATCAATCTGCTCACCGAAGTGCATCGGAGGTTTGGCGAGTACTGCAAGAGCCGGGAGACAAGATCTACAGCTTCAGGTGGCGTCCGCATTGGGAATATCTGGAAGAAAGATTTTGATTCAAAGGCTGTCAAGGGCCTGCCCGAGAGAATAAAGCACACGGCCCACAAACGGTGGCTGATGCTCATGTACCTTGTGCCAGGGGTGAGCTTTAATCTGTGGAAATTTAAATTCTGTGTAATTAGGATTCATGCATTTGATCTCTTCTCTAGTGGGAGTGCCAAGAACCTGCAGAAGAGCACAACCTGAGCATCATCATGCAAAGAGAATGCCAACAGTCCTCAGGGAATTGCAAAGAAGAGTAACTGCTCACCTTGATGATTTCAACCAGCTGGTCCACTCCGCTCGCACCAGGGAAGAGAGGCTGTAATAAACAGAAAATTCACCCTTGACTCCATTTTCCCAGAAAACTGCATTATCCACTTAGAAGTTGACAATTCACACGACTCTACCTGTCCAAGGAGGAGCTCGGCAAGAACACAACCAGCAGACCAAATGTCAATTGCCGTAGTGTATTCAGTGGCACCAAAAATTAGCTCAGGAGCTCTGTAGTACCTAGAGCAGATGTACGATATGTTTGGCTCTCCTTTTACCTGTTACATAGCAGAAGAATACAGGTGGCATGAATTAAGTATCACTGGACAAGTGAGAGTTCATCACTAGGGTCTGGGTGCGTACCAGAACTTTTGCACTTCCAAAGTCACATATTTTCAGCTGGTGACTATGTGGGTTGACCTGATCGAAGAAGGAAACGCATCAGTCAACCTGATCGAGCAATATCCGTTCGTGGTAAGTTACCAGATAAAACACTCAAAACGAATCAATTATACTCCACTATTACACAAGAATCCAAATTGATAAGTATGTAAAATTTACCAGAAGATTTTGAGGTTTGATGTCTCTGTGGCACACTCCGATGCTACCATGGATATAGGCTAATGCTCTACAAATCTGCATACAATTTTAGTGGATTGTAAAAGATCCCAAACACCGGTAGAGCACATAAAGAGCATCTTGTGGTCAAATGCTAGTACAAAAAACAAGCATACAAGCACACAAGCTTCAACAAACTATACTATAAACATTATAGAATGAAATTCCCTTGGGGAGTGCAGAGACATAAAAGTCAAAAGACAAAGGACAGAAAATTAAACCTGATAGGAGTACAGCTTCACAAATATTAGAGGCATTCTTTGGTTCATCTTAGTATAATGTTTGATTACTCGGTGGACAGTCTCTGGCACATACTCCAGAACCAAATTGAGATAGAGCTCATCACTATCCGTAGTTGAAAAAAAAAAGTGTCTCAGTGACACGACATTGGGATGGTCAAGTAGGCGCATTGTTTGGAGCTCACGGTTCTTGTATCTCTTATCTTGAAGAACCTTTTTAATTGCCACAGTTTCTCCGGTGCCCAGACATTTGGCCTGCAAAACTCGAAAGGAAAAGGGTCGTGATTATAATTTTGATAGGGATGATCAGCAAAGGGTGACATCTCTCAATGTAAAGTCATGATGGCCTCAAAATAAAGCACACTACGGATCTATAAATATATATCTGCATACAGAGATATCTGTGCATGGGAACTTGTTCAAATCCATGCAAAAAGGGATAAAGCGTGTACCAAGACATAATCGCAGAAAAATAGACTTTTTTCATTTTATTGCACTACAGAACCAACCTGGAATACAACTCCAAATGATCCATGGCCTACAGCACGCTCAGCCATGTAGCTTATGGTCTGCCATGAACGAAAACGAACATTAAAAAATATTAAATGACAGAAAGGGAGTAGGCATAATAAGCTACCGAAACCAAATTGACTACAAAGTATCTTTCAGAATACAAATAAATATGCCAAGAATTGCATCATGAAAACCTTCCAAGGCGATCTATTCCCATAAGGTACACTCAGTTAAAATGGATCAACAAGGCAGCAGAACTTTTTTACACAATGAAAGGTCACCTGTTTAGGCTGGCCATTCCCGCCACCAACAGTTGTCACAATGATATGACCTATCTCAGTACCATTTCCATCAACCACAGCTGGCTCTGTTTCCTGCAATGTTGACATCAATACTGATGTTTCATGAACATATCTAGGTTGAAATGCTATAGATTTTTCTCCAAGATCAGAATAAGATATTAAGGAAATAGGAATAAAGAAAATAATAAAACGTACCTCATCATCCCTTATTTTCATATCATTCATTTCGTCAGGCAATGTGTCAACAGAAATACAGTTTCTATCACTATTTCTCAGCACAGTTACAGGCACTACAGTCACTGAGGTCATCTTCTAGCAGGCAATTTATAACAAACAATCTTCAACCCCTAGCACTGCACCCCCTTCGTCAAGCATACTCATTGACCTGCTGCCACATAAATACAATACATTAGGAACGAGTGGATGGGAAAAAAGTAAAAATGTCCGCTGTCTCTAATATGAGAAAAATTTCATCGAATTTGAACTCAATCAGCTAAATAGAAAATATGCGTCTGAAAAATCAAACATAAACAGGAAAACTTGATGCCTTGTTAGCCCACCCATATGATAAACCTAGCTGAAAGAAACAAAGATCAACCTTATTTGATTTAAAGCCAAATAAGTTAAACCTTTCTTGATTCAGTTGTGCACTTAAGGACTTAAAAGGTTATACCATACCAGGCACAAACTCATCATCATCATGCATTTTTTTTCAACGAGAGGTATGTCCAAAATAAACCAAATCCAAGAAAATCCATCTAAAATGGACATCTTCAAATGCTGATAATGTCTATATGTTTGCATGGAAAAAGCAAAATGTTGCCCAGGATGTAAATATCACATGAAACTTGAGAAAAAGTAACTTTGCATTTCCACGACCAAACTAAGATGGCCATAATTCCGTGAAGTCCCATTTCAATCACAACGAAGATACCAATTTGGAAAACGTGTAGTAGAGGCTCCGAACTGAACATGGAATCGGGACCACAGTAGTTGAAACTTACGCCCAAGCCTCCCCCCCTTAGCCTCCCACCCAGAAAGCGCATCATCCCAAATTGGCCTTAAATTCAGATTTTAACAGGTCTCAGATACGATGGAAAATAATCGCAAGCCCTCGACAGCTCCAACATGCAAACATACAGGTAGCAAAATACTCTATGAAATATGTCACATTAACCACAAAAAATGAATACAATCTCCGAAATGCATCTTAGGAGAGAGTGAACCCAGAATCCCCAATATATATCATCAGAGAGGACACCCACAGTACCCTTTATCGGGATGACGATAGCCGTGAAAGCAGATAAAGAGAATAACGTAAGACCGATGCCCGATTGATCGTATCCCACCAAAAAATATCTCGGATGATGAGCATTCATTGGACAACATGCTCAGGTCGCAATCGGATTTACATTTTCTGACAGCTCAAAGAAACCCACGAATACTTCCAAGACCTTTCTCACCCTAGATTTCGCTACGACATACATTAGTAGCAATGTCAGAAAGAAAAATCGGGGGAACTTAAAAGGCGAGGGAATGAATTAAGTTTCATACGGAAGATGAAGTCAACACAGGCGATAAAAGCAGTCTACTTCAACTTCCCTAAAATAGAAGCTTGGAATGGAAATACGGCACATGACACGCAAGAAACCCAAAAAGATTATTCCAGTTAGCAACGGAAAATGCAAACTACCCACTGGACAGGATAAATGTCCCCCCCCCCCCCCCCAACACTCTCCGGTTCACAGAACATGCTAAAAAAACATGGGAAACCGACGGAAATCTCCTGATCCAACAGGCTGAAACCCGCGCAGCTGCGGCGATTGCTCGGTCAACCAAACGAAAACACAAATCCCTCAACAGAAACGGATCCGTTGCAGAAGAACCTCACCCGAGAGGGGGAGCTAAGCAGAGATCTGCTCCCGAGACGCGACGGCATGATCGGAGACGGAGAGCGATCGAACCAACCCGATCGGCCGGCCTGCAGACGCATGGCAACTACCACGATTTTCTTCAACGAACGTGGCGCAAAGCGGCAGATTCCTCCTCCCTCTCCGGCCCAACTCCTCTCGAACGGATGTGGCGGGGAAGGATTGACAACGCCGTCCAGTCAAACAGAATCATATCGCGCGTCCCCAGATACCTTCCGTGTCTCCCATTTTATTATTTAAAAAATAATTATCATCATTTCTTAAACCCTTAAAGCCTAGAAATTTCTGCTTTTTTCTATCACGTGGATTAATTAACGCCCAGGATCGAGATGCGGGGGATCAACGAAATGGACGGTCACGATGAATGGCCGTACCATCTGATGTGACACCTCAGGTGTTGTTTGTAGGAGCAGCAGGAGAGCGCCCGAGAAGTTACCAGCCGTCCTATCCGTGATCAACGGCCCCGATCTTCCAACGCAAGCTGACCTGGTGACGTGACTTCATTGGAACCAATCTCAGCCGTCGAACTCCTCACCGACCACGTGGTGATTATTTTACCCATGATTTTGACCCACTCATCGTTTCATTGGTTGTTTATTAATTCAATTTTTTAAACCATATCCTCGGGAAATTTAAAAACATCACATAAAATTTAAAAAATATTTATGACCGCAAAAAAGAGAAATTTTTGGAGATAATTCTACCACCTGCGTAATTTCATTAAATTAAATAGCAATATCAAACATATTTATTCTTTTTGTACCTGGTTCAAACCCGTAAAAAAACTCACCTAATATAGCGACTAAGGGGTAGGAATTTTATATATTCTATGCAATCTACGAGATAAAATTAACAAAAAAAAGAAAAAGGATGGCTTCTAAGCTGCTGTTCTTCAGGAAGAAGGGCCCATGGAGCGAAGAAATAATGTAATCTTCCATGGGTTCTAAGCTGCTGCTGTTCTTCACGAAGAAGAAGTGAGATCCGATGCAGTGAACGACAAAATCTACGCAGGATTCCATGGGTGGAGGGGGAAAGGAGGAACCTTTTCGTGGTGTGCTCATGAATAATCGTAGAGAGAGATGGTCTTGTCGTCGGAGACGCTGGCGAGGCGGCCGGCGCGAACGCCGGCGCCGCCGGGAGGCCGAAAGGCCACGCTCCAGACCAGATCCCCGTGGTTGCTCATCGTCTGCACGGCGGCCCTCATGCCGAGATCCCACAGCTTCACCGTCCTGTCGCTGGAACCCGTGGCGATGGCGGCGCCGTCCGGGCTCGCGTCCACGCTCAGCACCCAGCTCGCGTGCCCCGACATGGCGCCCACCAAGCTCTTCCCCTCCGCGTCGTACATGTGGACGCTGCCGTCGTCCGATGCCGAGAAGAGAACGCGGGAGTCCAGCGGGGAGTAGACGAGGGACCTCACCGGCATGAAGTGGCCCTCGAGCTGGTGCAGGAGCTTCGCGCGGGCCACGTCGAAGATGGCGATGGTGCCGTCCATGGACCCGCAGGCCAGCCGCCGCCCGTCGGCGCTCCACGCCACGGAGAGCGCGAACTTGCCGCCGGCGCCGCCGCTCTTGTCCCCCGGGCGCGGCTGCTCTGCATGGGGAATGGCCAGGGTGGCGGCGAGCTCGAAGGTGGACGTGTTCCACAGCTTCACCGACGCGCTGCTCCCTCCGGCCACCGCCAACAAATTGCCCTGCAAGTGAGAGAATGCGAATGAATGGGCATCTGGGCACCATGATATCGGCTCCAGCTTCCCATGCCTGCTAGAATCTATGATCTTTCCGCATTCTGGAAGGTATGAACCATCGGTCTGGAAGGAAGTGATTGACACGATGCTATTTATGTCCTTGCCCCGCCATGGGTGGAATCTGCTACATTAACAGGGCCACCTTGTTGGAAGGCAATGAATTCACATGAATGCAGGCCCCATAGAAGAGGTCAACCCTTCTATCAAGGCATTATGAGACAAAAAAATACTTTCCGAGCATTTGAGCAGTGAAAAAAATACTCTCTTCCGTCTCCAAAGAATCATAAGGCATTTCTCATATCTTCAGAGTTGAATCTCTCATCAACTTTAACATAATGTAATAAAAGGATAAGCCAAAATTAAATTTGATTCAGTTCATCACTTGTCAAAGTGATGGAGCCTTGAGCCTTCGACAGTTTAGAGTTCTGATCTGATGAATACGACTTCTTCTTGTATTTTTACAACATAATAGAAATTTTGGCCAATATTCTCTCCGAATCATACTGTGTTAGATAGTCAGTCAACATAATATTAAACTTTTTAAGATATTGAGATTTCTCTCTTAAATATACATGAGGGATTCCCAAACGATATTTCTTAACTGAGGTACAGGACGAACTTCAGATGATGATGATGATGATGATGATGATAATCAGGCCATATGCAGAATGCACCCCAAGGATATTCTATCAAGACATCTGACCCAACATGGAAGAAAGAAAGAGCACATTCTCATCGGTACTTTTCGTTTAAAGTGCATAATTCACATCAGTTCTTATTTTTCATGCTTTCAGGATATTAAATGAAAAATGTTCTAATACGGTCTGGAGTATGGCATACACTTCCAGGACAAACATTCTCAACAATCTTCCTATCCATTAACAAGAGCACACAGAGAGCTATTTCATAGTCAATGCATCATTATCTAGACAAAAACACACCGCATCACACAGTGACCAAACGATTTAACAGGAGGTTTCGTTTCTAGAACATGAAGAGAAGCTATCATGGACATGTCTGTCAAAGGACAAGACCAAATTGTAGATACTTCGTCAAAATCATAAGAAACACAGCAGAAAAGTTGCAAAGAAAAGAAGTTAAACAAGTACTGAACACCTGATGTGAGGTCTATATATACATGGCTCATGATTATTTTTAATTGTGAAGCAAGAAATTATTTGAATCACATATTAGTCAGATCATTTATTTTTTTTATATCTGCCAGACTGCTTTCTTTGAGTAATCTCTATCGATGTACTTTGACTCGGCCTAAACGCTTCACAACAGAGATGATGTCCGATGAAAATCCCCAGCATAAATGCGTGCTCATTTCTATTTGAGGCCTTTTTGGTGACACCCACCAAGCAAGCATCAAAATAAAGGAATAACTTTAGATCATGAATATGATAACTGCCGCATAACTTCGTTACAGCAGTGATTTATGGAACCTATGGGGCATATGTAACAGAAATACTTGAGTGACTACAGACTCTATGTTTAGCAAGTGTATCCAATGGTTCATCCAAATATATAAAGAAGGCATGGTAGAAACAGCAAACATATGACCATGAAAGAGAACTCAGAACCGCAATCAACTGAAAGAACGGAGAAAATAGATCAAAACATGTGAAACGTTCATCCAGCAGACTATTTTCATACCCAAACAAAAATGAAGCAATTTTTCCTGGATTTCCATCTAAAACGTTACCAAACAAGAATCAAATAGCAATAATAGGCAACCAAATTAAAATATGTATGCATACAAATTAAGAATCAGGTTCTTGTATCAACTCTCAAACCAAAAAGTTCCCTCCATATTACCCAGAATATTTTAAGCCAGTGCTTCAGGTGATAAGTAAACTAGATGTTGTTGAGGAGTTGGCAAAATGATTAACCTTTAAATGCCTTCAGAATATTGAGGTATCCATGGACACTCTTGCTCATTTTTCCATGGATTTCAGAGACAAAAAATTCTTCAGGGCCTCCCGTATGTTCACCTGAATTTATCCTGCTTCCCACAATTTGCATTTTAAAAGTGGTTCCCACGCCCTTCGCTGCTAGTAGTGGGAAAAGGCTATCCAATATATTTCTGTATGTTTCACTGGCTAAAGAGAATCTCTTGATAGAAGGCTAGCAAGGTATTTACTAGTGGCATCTCAGATTAATACAAGGAGTTTACGTTTTCAACCCATTCACTATTAGATGAGACAAGAATAGAACAACTGGTCGGAGGTTTTCAGACAACTTTTGCTCTGCTCGGAGGAATAAAAAGATTAAATTTTTAGAAATTTCCTTCAGTTGTAATTTCCATGAAGAAACTCTTAAACGAGGGAATTCCTCCTCATATCTAGTATAGCCGGATGTTCAGCCATCCTGTCAGGGTTTTATCTTTTCAATAATCCGAGGAGCTCACAATGCCGTCAGCATGTTATTCCATACATCTTTGAGAAGCAGAAGCAATGTCTGCCCTTCCTAAAAGGAGAAAACGCTTGCATTCTTCAACTTGCAGAGAGATATGCTCCCAAGGAACACAGACTTACACGAAGACATTTTGATACCATTTACCTACCAAATAACTCATCAAAGACAAAGCAGGCACATGTAAATCTGGTTCATAAGAAAGTAGAGAATCGTTTCTTATTTTCACCCGTTACAGGACTCCAGAAAGACACTGTCATGGTCTCACCAGTCAAGAGATGGAGGGAAGACAGGAGACGGCAGGAGTGGTTTTCAGCAAGTGCATGGGACTATGATAAGGTGAAGAAGAGACAGGTGGCCCGTGGAGGGTTGACTTTTACTGTATTATTCGTTGCGAGAGTCACATACTGTCCGATTAAGTTTTCAGTTATAATCATAGCAGATATCAGCAACTTTAACACTACATTCCGTAAAACGTTGATGTAATGTTAACACTACGTATGTATCCCCATTTCGTCACACCACAACGAAGTTTGAGCTGCAGCCATCCTGCCATTACGTGATGATCTTAATGAGGTCATGGAGAGATTAATTTATTTTGAAAAAATATGCATTTTCTTTGTATTATATTGTTAGTACTTAGTTACAGTTACCATTCCTCAAATCGCCGTAGCCTATACTTTAATTTGAAACCCTGTAAGCATTTAATAGCAGGCCTATGTTCATATTTTGACGCACTCAACAATGTTGTGTATAATGTATATACTTAAAATTAACTTACAGTTACAGTTGAAGTTGACTAACATCATCTTGTGATAATCCAAAGGGTTGTTTGTCTGAGTTTCTCTAAGATTATGCAAGTTCCATTAATATTACATTATAATTCAGTATATATCCACCCAATATGTGTCAACTAATTTGCTCCAATATTTTGGTAAAAAGCTGATCCAATAAGGATAAATTTTGAAAAAAAATTAAAATTCAATTCACCTATTTTCAGGACCATGGACATGATCGAAACAAGAATAAAAATAAGCTGAGACTATTTCCAAATTCAAATAAGAACCTTTTGAAAAATTTATTTTCTGAGTAGAAGATAATTCAGCTGTAGAAGACAATTCAGCTGCGATATTTTTATTGAGTCGCCATCACAGGCCAGATGGTCCAGTATTCATACATATCTGATTTCAAACAGTTTCACAAAGAAAAACACCAAATTCGGCTTCTACCTCTTATCAGCCCCCCATGACCCATTCCAAGCACACTAAGCCTTCTATCAATGGCACCTAGTGGAGGGCTTTAATCCATCCAAAGCCCTCCCTCTGCTATGCCTAATCCATGAGCATCCAAATCAATTGTGCGGACACGCTCTCTACCACAGTAACCGCAACTAAATACCATTTAAACCAAGGTAGAACTTCGAAGCCTTTCTCATCTGTTGTAGTATCAATGCAAATCTGGGTGCAGTGAATCCGAATTTTCGAGTTACAAAAATGACATGAATCTACAGAATGAACTCTTAAGATGATCTGGTTCTGTCAAAGTAGTTTCTCTGAAATTTGGCCATCACTTGTGGAGGTTTCGTGCACAAAGAGGAAAAAAATATATCCCATTATTGATTCCAGGAGGCCCATCAGAGTAGTTGAAAATTAGTTAATTTCAACTAAAAGTCATGAAATTCACAGTTACTCATTCTTCTCTATATGTGATCATAGTGCATGCAGTTTAGTGAAACGCAGGTTCAAATAAAACGAGAAGTGAAATGGTCAAAGCAATCCAGGATTAAAAAGGGATTATCAGATTAAAACCAAAAAACTCACAAGTGGATTAGGAGATTACATGACACACAATCCACAGAAAACAGATAGTTTCGGCCGTTTAAAAGAGCAGGACAGACAAGTTTCATGGAGAAATCAGGTTCCGAGATAATTTCAAATCATTTCTCAGGAAATTTCAATTAAAGCGGCTCCTTCAATGGAAAGAAATAAAAAAGTTGAACCCCAATCTGTCAAGTACATCTTTCGGGAAAAAAATCAAGAACAGCTCAATCTACTGTGCACGGGCTGAGATATTTCTGGAACAAAAGCGGATAATAGGCGAGTTCAACGAATTTATGCGAGCCCTTTGTTTATGTAAAACCAAGGAAACTTCTCGTGGAGCAGAAAAGTTAAGAACCCTGACCTTGGGATCGAACTGCATCCCCCAGACCTCGGAGGGCGGTGCCTCGAGGGTGCTAATGGTGGCATTGGTGTCAACATCGAATACCCGGACGAAGCTGTCGAGGGAAGCCGACGCGGCCACGGCCCCAGAGGGATGCGCCGCCACTGATACCACGCCAAGGCAGTGCCCGGTGCTGGGAGACGGCCAAAAGGGTTCGAGGGCGTCTGGGCGCCATAGGCGGACTGTCTCGTCGAGGGAGCCCGTGAGGAGGAGCGCCGGCCGGTTTTCCGTGGCGGGGACCCATGCGCACGCCCATATGGAATCGTCATGGGCGTTCTCCACAGACTTCAGACCAGAGAGCTTCATGATGCGTCGTCGGCCACTCTACGCCCTTCGCTGCCACGCTCGACGTCGTACCGAAGCTCAAAACTGAGGAAGAAGGTCTACTGTGAGGAACTCACCAGGAAAGGGCGCTCCGAGAAACAAGCTGTGAAAGAAAGAAGAATTGCAGATGGCCCCCGTGATGGAGTCTTCTGCACTCGTTGAGAAGAGCGGAAAGACGAAAAATTTACCCATCTCCATGGAATTGAGGGACTGATGGATGCCCAATAGTCTGCTTAACAGTCACAATTAAGGAAAAAAATTACAAATAATATAAATAATTTTACAGCATCAAGGTAAAATAAAGTTGAGTTCAGAACGAACGTTCAAGCATGACCATTACCAACGTTTCCTTAACATCCAAGAGTTACGCTGGATATTCCAAGAAGAGATTAATATATACATTCAAATCCATGGAAACAAAAAGTTTACGAATGTACTAATTTTAATGCCCTTTTAATTTCTTGGCGGTGTTCAGATTGCTAATCATTAAGAGATCTTACGGTACTTTGGTTCCTTGTGAAACGAAAGCGGTGGGATAGGTAGAATAGCAAATTGATGTTGATTACTGGGAGACCAAGGGCCAAACGTAAGTTGTTGCAAAATTGTGATGTGCATGAATTATGCATGTTATGATGAAATAAAATGCACACACCATGATTATAACCTACGGCTATGTTGTTTCAATCGAATCCTAAGGCTCTCCTTGACTATTCCATTAGGTTTTATGTCAACCTAATAAGGATTTGACCTTTTAAAGATAGTAATTAAACCTCCATAATGTCTTGATTTTTTAAGGCTACCAATTAGACCTTCAAGCTTTGCAAAAATAGAAAGCTTATACAAAAACTAATATGAGATTTGATTGGACACTTATTTTTACCTCCTATTATTTTTTGGAGCATAAATAGTTTTGACAAAGTGGATTGAAGTGTAAAAATGGTAATCTCACAATAGTAGAATTAGTTTATTTAATGATCAAAAAACATTGTAAACAAAAATTTTCCTTACACTAGGAAAATGCACTCAGGGGTAACTTGTAGTTGACTAAACTAGTAGTTCATTCATTTGTGTAGACTAGTGATTCACTCTATTCAAGTTGACTTAGAGTTATGAATCTTAAAAAGAATAATGGTGTGATAGTCAATTTTTGACTGACCTAAAGCCCTACTTCTAGTCAATTGAAGATCCCGTAATGAAATCATCTTCCAAATTCATCGTTTTAGCAAACCAAACAAAATGATATCCCACTCGTCTCTTCTAGATTTACAACCCCAGGGGCTGAAATTACAAGAGGACCTCTCCTCTTTTCCAAAGTCATAGCTCTAATCGCATCTAAATTAAGGTTCTAGATGGGTGTTGAATGGAAACAGAACCTTAAATATCATATATAATTGAGTTATAATTCTTGGTGTTCAACTCCAAAGCTCCTTAAATCCCTCTAATTTCTCATTTGAAAGTTTCATGGTCAGGACCTATATTTGCACTATTATTGCTTCATGTTCTTTAGCCATTTTGTATGACTTATTTGTTAATGGTCTACATTTCTAACTTAAAGTGAGGATTCCCTTATGTAATCCTGATTTTTTCGCTTTTTTTTGTGACATTTACATGTCAGCCATAACTTAGTCCTTTTGTATTGACGACATGCCAAAGGATAGTTTCATTTTTGTCATTTTCTGCTATGCCCAAAAGTCATATACTTTTTTCTCCTTATCTATTAACACATGTTGACATAGATTAGGTAATGAAGGAAATATGTACACAATCATTTTAAAAATACTTAATAAATTCATCTTATCATCTTATCTAGAGCACTTTTCAAGAGTCACAAGAATATCTTATTTAGAATGTGATATAAAATTTCTATTTACCCTTAATATTTATTTTGTAAAACATAGGGATTTTGAAATAAATAATCAAGATCACTTAGACTCATGTCATAATATTCATCAAAACTATTCTAAATGATATGTTTAATTGGATTTAAGGCCACCCTAAGATTTTAAAAGAGGGGTCGAATTTACCATATTCTAATTTTGACTCTTTGTGAATATTGTAATTTTTGTGATCTTCTATTTTGATCCTAGATTTCCTAAATTTCTAGATCTAAATATTGAGGCAACTAGAAATTTTATAAAGGTTGGACCCCATACCTACTCTACTTTATCAAAAATACCTAGTTATTGGCTTCCATTAAATCATTAGTGTACACTTGCTGATTGCAAGGGCTCAACTCTTTTCAAATTTTAAACTGATAGTCTTGTATATTTACTCTAGGTGGATCAAAACTGATTGTAATGATAAACTCTCTTGATGTAATAAATAACGTTTAAACATAATTATATGCTGCAAAAAATAAGAAAGTAATTTTACTAATGTTCCACAAATTTATGAAGAAGAAAATTTGAAAGATGATGAAGCAAGTGAATTGTCTGATTTTTTACAGTTTGACTTTAAATGTAAAATATGTCACTTTAATTAGGCTGAGTGTACATGCTTTCAGAACAAGAATCACTTTCTAACTCTTTTCGTCATTAAAATAATAGTAAAATTTGCTCAAATTTGCACATGAAATTTTAGAAAAATCATTAGAACAAAATTCAAAATTGTAGAACAATAAAAGATGATTGTGCGGAGGTATTTATCTATTGGAGAAAGACTGAACCTACGGAGAAATTAAACTCAGGCCTTTCCCATATTTTATGATGCTATTCAACATTCAAATCTTAAATTAGCTAAAAATCTTAATATGACACATACTTTAACGTGATCGATGTAAAAGAATCTATTTGAGATCATGTATGGGCCGTCCATCAATACACACGTAACCAAGTTCTGACTCCAAAGAGTTGAAAGTGATGGCATAACAGCAGACCATAAGTGAAAAAGATTACGTCCATCCACAGTGAAAGTAATTACGAGATTAAAGCTGCTAGTTGAAAGAATAAAAGGGAGCCAACAAAAACCGGAGACTCAAAAAATTCTGAAGAGGGCAACCTCGTAACAGTAAACCTGCGCAAAGAAGGTTTGTGACGAGAATACACAATGACTTGAAGACAAAGTTGGGTTTCCCACAAAATGTAATTAATATCTTATAATTCAGTTTTTTTCTGACTCCAAAGATTATAAGATACTAGTTGTAAGTCGCGCTAAATTTAAACTTTATTAAGAATAGGAACGACTAAATGCATAAGTTCAGAAGCGCTGAAAGACGGCGTATCCGATCTTAGAGGGATCATTATCATATTAGATCGCAGAACGTGAGACCTTATTTATTCCTAGCTCAACCCATCATAACATTAATGAGATGCATCAAATCCGTGAGACCATATAGGGCTGTGTGTGGAAGAGGCTGAATGTTCATTGATATCGACAGGTCTATTACTCAGTCTTTCCGACCAAGCAACTTGATTCCGTCGGGAACGTCCCTACAGTGCGTCACGTAGGAGACCTGCTTTCCCGGGTCGGAGAATGACTTGCAGGACTTGCAGTCATACCATGGCGGCGAGTGGAAGCAAGGGTCCATGGACGTCTCCCTCACGCAGGCGGGTTCCGGCATCTTGCGGCCGTAGGGCCTTACAAGGATCCAGGGTCGTATGCCGGCGAGCCCCTGCGCAATGTAGCCGAACGTTGACCCAGCGCTCGTCACGAGAGCGTCGGCAAAGCTGAGGAGATAAATCTCCGCCCACGCCTTTAGGTCATGGTTCTCCGATCCCGTTTGCTGCCATTCCTCGTGACTTGGCTGGTGGACGCTAACGACGGCGCCGCCCTCGTTGGGGTGCTCCCAATACATATTCCTGATTCGGTCGGAGAACTGAGAGTGGAGGGAGGCAATGAGGACGACCTTGGAATTGTTTAGGTTGGCAGAGACGATTGGCCTGTCCAAGGCCATTGGCGGCAGCAGCCTTTCGCCGAGTGTGCAGTTTACGACCTGATCCGACACCAGATCTAAAGGAGACTGGTCCTTGTTGAATATTCTAATCTGGATCCCCAATTTCTCCCTACCCATTGAGAGGTAGGACTGGTGGTACCTGGTGATCATCCCCCAGACGGTGTCGGAGGGATGGAAGAGGTACCTGCTCAGGTGGTGGAAAACAGTCTCCTTGTCTGGGAACAGCCGGCTGAGCTCTGGTTCGAACATTCGATTCAAGAACAGCGCCGGCACGAAGTAGTTGTCCGCCTTGAGCACCATCCATGGTATCCTAACCAGGAACTCCTGGTCGGGCTCGCAGAAAAATCGTTTATCGTTGTCGTCGTATCGATAAGTCATGTGAGCGTAGATGAAGCGGAGGGGAGGCCCAGTCACGGCGCCACTGCTGGCGATGCTAATGTTACCGTACCTCAGCATGTTGCCGTAGCTCTGGTTGTTCTTCCCCTCGAAAACTTGGAAATCAACGGGGAAGCTTGTGGGCACGAGCCAGGTGGCATCAGGGAAGGGCTCGCAGAAGAGGTCGGCGAGATCCTTCCCTCGGTCGACGAGCATGACCCTTCCAGTAAGCAGAGAGTACAAGAACGCTGACGCCAAGGTGAGTATGTGGTTTCCTAGGCCATTATAGGACGTCCAAACCAGGTACTTGCACTCGGCAAGGGGAGGTGGTGCCACGCTGGAGTCACCTGCACTGTTCTTCAGCAGCATTAGGGTTTTATTGTAGGCCGCTGTGTGTGGGGCGCACCGTCGGTGGAGATCTTCGTACTGTCGCAGCCTCTGCACCAGGTAAGGAGATGGCTTGTGAGGCGAGGGCTTCCGGTAGATGGTGGACTGGAACCTGCTTCGGCAGGACTCCTCGTTGAATCCAGTGGCGAGGAGGCCGCCGAGATACTTGTCCCTTGATAGATCTGAAGGCGCATAGAAAATTAAATCTCCTCGTGTGATTCAAAAGTTTGAGAACTAAGAGAAGATTTGAGAGCCGTCTCCATAAAGCTGTTCATGGGGACTGCAGGTTCTGCTTGTACTGAAATAGTAACAGGTTTGGCAGGTCTCTTTTGAACAAAGACAAAATATCAGATGAGATGCAAGTGGAACCAATTGTCCAACGAGAGAGAGAGAGGGAGAGAGAGAGATTGACTGACCATCTCCATGGCCACGGCGGTGCTGTTCGGGCGACCGGTGCTGGTTGAGGATTCCAGAGATGTATACGATGGGGGTCCTGTAGGCTCCGGAGACAAAGGCCAAAGTGGGGAAGGCGAGGCAGGCGATCACGATCCAGACCGTCGCCAGCATCCTTGACTCGTTTGGTGCGACTGGTCGAGTGGACTCTCCGCGATACGCCGCACTTCCCACTTCGTCGAGCTCAGCAGCGGCGCAGTCAGAGGACTGCCGCTTTCCACTCGACATCGCAATCTGCGTTGTCATATCCGCGACATGGACACTGAGGGAAGAGAAGACAGAAGTGGAAGCAGAAACGGAGGGAAGACTAGGACGAGAAAAGTGAGAGATGGTGCTCAACTGGGAGTTCCCTCTATGACCCCGCTATTAACGACCGGTTGAGAGGATAGAAGACGTACGCTAGGTCAGACTCTAAAGATACCCGCTAACGTCACTAGCGTCAGCTAAGCGATGTCCTATTTCCTCGCTCTTCGTCAGGATTACTGTAAATAATCCTCTTGAAGTCAAACAAAGGCCGGGAAGCACGTGGGGAAGAGGAAGGTGTTGCGTTTTGAATGATAGTTACCGCATCGATGTGATGAGCATACATCGGACGTTCAGACCGAATCATTGGAGTGATGGGATCGTGAAGTATAATCCTTTACATCATCTACAGAACTATTCGTCCTAACGAGGGCCTTTCAACCTTACACTTTAAACTGTACAAGTCCTTTGCATAATTCTGAGGAAAACGAACCTGGAAAGCCATGGACGAATGACAGGAGACTGTAATAATAGAAGGAGATTTCAGACTTGTGGGCCGTCTTTGGAAAACTCGTTTGCGCCTGAGCAGGGATTGAGTTTATTTCAAAGTTGACTGACAGCTATGTTGATGACAGGACCGTCAACTAGCTGAGTTTCAAAGAACTCATTCACGCCTCTTTATTTCCATGCACTATTCGGAAATGACTGACAGCTGTGACGATGACAATACATGATTATTAAATTTTAGATTTGAGATATGTGTTTCTTAGCAGGTAAGATGTGTGAATCAGACAGATTGGCAACATCAAAAGACAATCCAGATAAATATTTTCGGTAAACTTTATTTTTAATATGACTCGTCTATCTTTTGTCTTGCTCTGATCAGTAACTTCACCGTTAAAAGAAACCAATAAATCAATGACAAAACTAATAATAAAAATAAAATTTAAGGAATGAATCTAAATTCTTACCATTTTTCCACCAAATCTTGATGCTTTCATTAAGTTCCCAGATAATATTGATTGCTAGGACAAACTTCTCATAAATAGATTCATTAATAACTCATTTGATGACACAATCTCTTTCTCTTTAAACACTCATCTCATCCTCTCGAAGGGCACTAATCCCACCGCCCTCTACCCCTCAACAGCATCTTCTGCCGTCCGGTATATCACTGCCTATACGGTTTGTCAACGTCACCCAGTCTTACCTGATAAGCCCGTTCACAACTCTGCCCGTTCTGTCTAGCCGGGGAAGATGCAGAGGTATATGGAAGACCTTAGGAATTGCTCCTTTCACGGTAAGTCAAAAAAATATAATAGAACTCGGTTAGCGTTCGACCTAATTCAGTCGTCTTGCACCATACCAAGGAGTTTGCCCAAACAGACCGAGAGTATTCTAACAAATATGCCATCACACATGGACATCCACAGCTGATCATGGAAGCGAAGTCTCTAACTGGATCGGACAAAAATGTTATGAATGCCATCAGCGGTTCCATTATTTCCGTAATCACCCTACTATTGTAGTTTTTTTCAGGAAAATGAAGCGCCATGTACTGTTCACATTTCAGATATGCAATTTCCCCAACACATTTCAAACAGGGTTCGATTTTTTTTTTTTACCGTCTATCATAAAGCTCGGGCCTTCTTTCCAGATATTTTCTGCGACTACTATTAGAAGCCCTACAGTATAACCTCACATCATCCTCGTGGAAGGACTTTGTTATGCTCTCCGTCCCGTATATTTGACTCGGTTGCAGTTGTATCCCGAACGTCCCATCCAACTTGTGGTGCGAAGTACAACTAGCTCAGGCCAATTAAAAGGGATGGTGGAGCATAGAGACTGCCCAACTGGACCATTAATTTTCGTCAATGGTTGTAGAAACCTATGCTAACCTTTTTAGTGCTCATAGGAAGTAATATGTGACCATAGCTATCTTCAGAAGTGTGCCGTATGATCAGATTTTCCGAGTAAATGGGTCCTCAGCAGAGAATTTTAGTGACGGCTGATTAACCTCTCTCTCTGGAGGAAATGACTGGTCAACAGTATTTTTTTCTCCGGAGTTTTGACTTTGAATACATTTGGCACGATAAAAGTAGTCAGAGGATTACTGTTAAAAGTAGTCACTGTCATCTCTCCTATTCCCATTTATTGTATGCCCATGGCGAGGGAGTTTAATACTATTACTACCATAAATCGGCCTCGGGAAGTCAACCACGTGACCATTTGAGGGGCATGAGGTATGGGCTAAAACTTGTAGCCATCGAAAACACAGTGACCACGGCGGCTAGATTAGCCTCAGAAATGAGGCCACAGGAAGAAGCAATCCCAACCGGAGACAGGCGATGTCAACTTCCACCCGCATTTGACACATTTATTGGCGCTGCAGACGAGGGTTCGTCGCACCAAGTCCAAGGCATCAATAAATGTGAATGAACCTTTGCATGTGATCATCAGAAACACCTCAATCATAGCATCTCTTCACTACTGTAGGAAGATATCACGTGTTTGATTCGGGAACGAATCGGCAGATGAACCACTTGGACGTTCAGACGTGGATAGTCATGGTGATTTTATAATAATCCTAATATAAAATTGACATAAAAAAGCAAAAAACTGCAGTTCGACCAATTATGAGAATATCTGAAATGGATGAGAGCTTGATAAGAGAGGACGACCTCTATATCTAATGCACCGGTTGTATTTCTACTTTGACCAGATCTGGAAGTACACCCGGTCTGGGGAACAATTTAAAGCATCTCAATTTACGAGAATGAGAGCAGGAAGACTCATAGTCGAATCCGTTACTAATGACAATCATATACAATTCAGAGAAATGTTGTACACATATCAGAAAGTATTTGTAACCTGTAGCCACTTTTGTAATGGCTTTAGTTATACTTTAAGAAAGTATACACCTTATTGAATGGTTTTGATGATTATAAAATTATGATTTATTATTTTAAATATCCATGCTATTTAATAATATCTCTCCACATTACTCAAATATTTATGAAAGTCATGTAATATTCAAAGCCCTCTTGAAAAATAAAAAATAATAGGGGGTTGTAATGTTTTATAAATGAATCATGTCTGCAAAAAAGTAGTAATGAGTACAAGGCATCCAAAAATGCATAAAGGTATGCCACTTTGGTCATTAGTTGCAAGTCACCTCTGATGTATAAAGAATTGGGAGAAGAAAATTAGTGATTTGTTTAATATGCAGGAAAGCTTTGAAAGATTCAATCACGTTGGAAGCTCATTGGACATGAATGTTAGAAAGTTAACTGATCTTGAATTACATAACTTGGAGAGACACTTGAGTTCTTGGGAACTTGAAATTATTGACCTTTTTCTTTGCTACAACAATGACCTAGTTATGAGGTCAAATTGAAGAACTTTTTTTTTTACTCTTAATGATCTTCCATAACATCACTTTGAGAGACACGTTCTTGAGATCTGGACAACATTGAGTGATCATGCCCTATACCTTTTTTCTCTATCACAACAATGACATACCTATGAGGTCAAATGGAAGGGTTTTTAATTTTTGTGGTCCTATGTGCACTAGTAGTTGGGTTTTATGATTTTTATGTTAATGAGTTAATTACATCAATTTAATATGAAAATTACTATCAATGTGTTAAAATTTACCAATCATGAAATCAAGATCTAAATCTTATGTCTAGTTTTCGTTATTGTAGAAATATGTTCTCAAACTATCAAATGAAGAAAAAGGCAAATTTCTTATGAGGATCAAGCCAAAGAAAATGAAAATGAAACAACTGGAAGAAAAACATGAGAAGAAAAGTGAGTCAACTCATATGTTGACCCATGTGTGAACCCACTAGAAAGTGTGCTGACTGACTTAGAGAGAGACAATCTCAACTTCAAAAATTGTGTCAATTGATCATTACTAAGGAGAGAGAAAGTCTAATGACCCAAGCACATCAGATGTAGAGTTGTTTCAGGAGACTAGTATCCCTGTCTTGTAGAGTCAATAGAAATGTCAATGCATGAGATAAATATTGTAGACAAAAGGTGATGTGAATTAGTTTCGTAGAGTGTTTTTACTTTTTTGGATCATTTTAAGCTATTTTGAAAATTCTAGCCTTATTCGGATGACATTGGTCTTAGTAAATCAACAAAAAATTGTATTTGCAAACATATTGGGTCAATGCATTAGTTGACTCAGTACAATCAACACACTAAATTACAGCTGATTTGTCTTTTGCCTAACCTAATTTTTAATGGTTTATGCCATTGATTTCTAATATTTCCCTCTCAATGGAAAATAAGGAAGTTCACAAGATCAAAAATCATCTTTAGAAGATAAATTTCACAAGCCTTTTTCCTTATGATATATAGTAGTTCATTAAGTTTCCCATATATTCATGCTACAGGCACTCCCCTGTGCCTTCGCATATTAAGTGTTATTTCCTTGTTGATGTAGACAGATTGAGCAAATAAATAAGTTTGAGCACACTAGAGTTTTCATGAATGGCTTAAAATGCTGCTTTATGGATTTGTATACGTTCTAAGATCTTAAATATTGGAGTTTAAATGATTGAGATATGACTGGCAAAACATCTTTTAGGACCACATTGGTTGACTTGTTAGCAAGACATAACATAAAGATTGGTCAAAATTGTCAACTGACATTTGACTTACTTGCAACCAAGTCAAAATGACTACATGTGAATCAAAGGTTTTGTGACATTTTATTTATTTTTTGATATGATGGTATATTGTCCCTAGTGAATAGATATGTTGCCACACATCAAAATATTGGTCCTTCTGATTCTTTGCACTACATGTCACTTGTGCCCACTCATAGATTTCAATGTTTCATATGCATTATTACATATTTTCGAGATCACATTTACAATTTGAATTTTTGAATTGTGTGGCTTCTATTGTTGAGTTATTTCCACATGTCATTGGCACTACATATCTTTTCTAACATGTTAGTTCTATTGTAAAATTTTCATTAAATTGCTGACACATTCGGATATTAGTACACGTCAATTGTGCTCTAAGAGCTTTCTCATATGTCACAAAAGTTTACTTGTTACATTTTTCATTTCCACATGTTAGATGCACTATCATGCACCTTAGTCATGTGCAAAATGAGCTTTGTCCTAACATTACATTTTCTCTATTGTGACTAAGTACAGGTTCAACATAAACTTTTTTGGTTTCACACACACTATTAGATTGAATGTGTAAACCAGTGAAGAGAAGTTGACTTACAATAAAATATTTATTTGTGGGTTGACATTTTACTGTTTTTAAAATAATTATAAAAATTTATTTAAAATAATATTAATTAAAAAATTTAGACCAATTAAGATTCAGTTCAGCACAAGTTAATTTCAAAGAGAGGTTTATGGTGAAATATACTTCATAGAATTGGCATATTGCAAACTCTATTAAAATAGTTGAATTTCTTTCTTCAAAGAGGGATAATAAAAATGTAGGTGAGCTGATTAAAGGTCATCAATAGACTCCATATCATATATCTTTGATTAATGTGATCTCTAATGTAGTGATGATTTATTTTGATGCTTTTATCTTTTGAATGTATGAAAAGGCTATTGCGAAGAATACTTCAATTATTTTTTTGTTATAGCTCCCTATCTTCAAGTTTTCACTAAGATCAAATAACACCTAAATACGAGTATTGAAACATTAAATACATATTATTTTGATGACAGCAAACAATTCAAAGATTCTTTAAAAATCAATTATATTTTTTTATTATGTTTGATCTATAATGAATGAAAATAAGTTTAATTGAACATAAACATAGAAATAATTCAAAACAATAATGGTAAGTATTCAGATAGAAATTCAAGCAATATAGTCAGTATTCATATTTCTGAATTTCATAATTAAATATAGTTATTAATTACAATCACTATTTTCTATATAACTGAATAAATTATTAATAAAATTAAATTTGAAATTAAATTTGATAAATCATAGAAACTATGAGAGGTCTTTGAGAAAGATTTATCAAAAAATTTAGTATTTCTCATGACCAATGAGTTCTGAACAATCACCTTTAACCTATTTATGTTCTCCAAAGCTTTGTTGTTTTTTTTACATAAAATTTTGTAAGACCATCAGAGGTCTTGAACCAAATGACACAAAATCAACACATTGAGGAGAATATAATTCATGTCACACAAATTATTCATTGACCAAAACAAAGTAATAATACTTTCACATTTATCCAACATCATTATGAGAAGAGGACAACAAAAATCAAACACACATGAGACAAATTAATAGATCAGGTTATTCTAACTATTCACTATGCATAAGATATGATTACATATTTTTCTACGTGTAAAAGTTTAGTTTACTGTAAATTCATGAAGAGTTAAAATTAATAATTTTAGATATTGAAATAGAACTAAGTTTCATAAAATTGAAGCAGTTTTACAATTTTAATACATACAATTTTTGTTTCATGTATCATTGTGGGAACTATATATATTTACATAAACTACTAAATTAATGATTAAAGAAATAGAATCAATGATAAATTTTAATGTAAAATAGATGCTATGAAAATTTACCAAGTGATAATGTTTGATTTTTATAAGAAAGCAAGATAAAATCTATGTAATGTTGCATGAATTTCATGACATTGAGATAGTGATGCAAGAACATTTTTTTAATGAGTTTTAGAATTTTCTAATAAAGTAGTTCATGTTAAATTGATTTATTTTTTTATAAAATAAATAATTAAAATTTCATTAATTGTGGGCCACTATTTAGCCATGTTGTGGCCTGTGAAGTCATGAACTATAGTCTAAATCAGCACATGCATATGTGGGTCGGGCCATATAAGCTACATCCCATGGCCTACTAGGAGTTAGTGGTCAAGTCTGGTCAACCGTATGAGCTGGTAGTCAAATCTGGATCATTCCTTTGGAGATGCTATTATTAACATGCATTTTTTGCCAAAGCAGTTGACTTAAGATTAACTACTTTTCTCACACTTCTAAGATACAACAACACACAATAGCTCAATTTAATGACATGTTAAGTGCCGCATCCCTTGGTTTAAATGATGAAATATTACAACCCATAACGTAAATCCAATGCAATATAGAGCACCATGATGCCTAGTCCACTAACACATCCACTGAAGCTCGAATCTCACAAAGGAAAAGAATAACAATTTGATAACATTAAAAGAGCCATGTTTCTGCCATCATTGCATGCAACATAAGTACGAATCTCGAGAAAGTGGGCTGCATTTATTATGGATAAAATATTAGAATTGTGGTGGCTAGATTGAACAATGCAAGAAGCATCATGGCACCCAAAAACCCTTTCATGTGCTAGAGGATGGTTCTCAACACATCATGGAAGAAGGATATATGTGTAATAATTGATTATCATTTCAAAAAGTAAGCATATCAATTATTGGTGATGGACATTGGTCGTATATAGAATAAAATAGATATTATCAACTGTTGTTGCCCCTATTTCTATGAAAATTGATTTTTGAGGAAAAATAAGAGGAAAGAAAAATACAACAATAAAAAGAGGAGATAGGGAATTAACTAAAGGCCTCATGTTTTAGATCTAGAGGAAAAAAAGGAGAAGAGGAGAGAGAGAGAATGTGGAGGGTGGGCTGGAGAGAGAAAGGGGGTGCTAGGATGGAGGAAGAGGATGGAAAATAGGGATAGAATTTGTTTTCTTGTTGTGTAAGTGATATCAATGTTTTGAATGATCTTTTATTTTTAGTTTAATATTTTTTTGTTCATTGGGTGATAGGCTTTGGACCTAAAAAATTTTATTACCAAATTTTATTCAAGGGAAGTATTTTTCTTCACATTCTTGTGTTCTTGAGGAAGAAATGAGTTAAAAATTTGATATAAATCTTTCTAAATTCTCTTTTCTCCACCTTGGGTGACAGACAAGGGAAATACTTTTGATTCAAGTTTTTATAGTTTAATCTAAAACTAATATTTTATCAGGGCTTGGAAACTTGACAACTAGCCAAGTCTTATTTTTCATGTTTTTAATTTGTTTTTTGTTGCAAATTCATTTATTTATTTTTCAGAAACCTTGCTTGATGAGAGTGCAGTTTTGTATCTCATTTATTGATCTTTTTCGTGATCATTTTATTTAAAATATTATAAAAATATCAAAAAATATTTAAAATCACCATTCTCATCTTTTTCCATCTTATTTTCTCATCTATTTTCATCTAATTCATGATAAAATCATCTTCATCTCAGAAACCTCTTTTATTAGTCTGAAGAGATTAAGAAATCTAAAATTATGAGATTCATTCACATGACGCCAATAAATATATAAAGGAAAATTTATCATTTATTTTCTCTCATTTTTTCTTTTATTCTATATATAAATATTTTTTAGAAAATTAGAATTCTTAAAAACTAGGTCTCTTCATCCTTGGAGGTCGACCTGATCTCATAATGCTAAGAAAATGTTTAGAAGTTCAATGTTACAAATTATTAATTTTCTCTGCAATAAAGACAACTACTGCATCAACACCAAGCCAAATAGATCTCTTTTTTCAAATCATGATTGACTGATTGTAAGCTCCTAGCAATAATATTTAGAATATTGATGAATATTTTTCGAAAAATATTTAAAATGGGGGTGAAGTTATGATTGTACATATTTAGATCACGATTCAATGTATATTTCACATCTGTAATTTATTTTGTGTTTTAAATAAGTTCTAAATAAGAAAATAATATTAGTTATTTTCAAGGTGTACTAGTTCTGATTCAATGATAATGGACTATTATCTAGCCTATTTGAACTAATAAGCTTCAGATATATATGTTACTACTTAAGGGTCATGTGCATTAGTTTATCTTGGAAGATATCCAATCTCTTAAAGGTATTGTCATATTAGTTTCTAATTTTTCAATTTTATATATATTTATATATTTTAATGTTAATAGAGTAAAAAAAGTAAATATTTTTTAATCATATTTATTTATAAATTCAGCAACTCTCCAACATGTAATTAGTTTCAAATGATCATATTAGATCTTTCAACAGTCTCAAGATTATTGCTGACATTTTATGTAGAGAAATTGATACGAATTTTAGTGGCCTTTGTAGCTCATTCAATGAAAAAATGATGAAAAGTGGAGCAATGAAGTTTAACTTGTATGTGATCTTTGTGAATTAGACTGAAGTGTTAACACCTCCTATAATCAAATAGCTCCCAAAAAGAATAGGAGAAAGAAAATTAAGTTATAATGTAACATCTCCTTCATTAGATGTTTGAATGCACTTTAAATTAATACTATCATACGAAAATACTTGTGGTGAATTCTTCCCTGTCATTGGGAGAAAACTTTTGATTAAATTAATATTTAATCACTCAGGTGAGCTGATCCTTGTAACTAATTGTTGACTTAGTGGACACATGAATCTATATGAAAATTTTGAGTTCAAATATTATGTGAGCTAGCCCATTAAACAACTTTTTTGATCAATAATTAGCTTAGCATAAACTACTATATGTGAAAAGGTCTAGGATCAGTAATTTTGGGTTGTAGGGGTGAATCACTATACAAATATTGAGTGATTTAGATTTAAATATAGCAAAATCATAGGATTTCAAGTAGATGAAGGATATCAACAAACTGAAAAGACTAAAGCTAAAATTAAAATATGATCAGTTTAAGTTTAAGTAGTGTCGCCTAAAATCTAAGTGGTACCTAAGTCTATCTTTATACATAGGAAAAATAATTCTCTGGAGAGAAGATCTTATAATCACTAGCACCTTAGGGAAAAATATAAAAATAAGTTTAGGATATAGACTACCTTCATTCAATGAATCAAACTAATCTTCTTTCATAAGTAAATGAAAAAACATGTCCAAGATTATTAGATAATACAGATGTTTTTTGTTTCAACATTAGAAGATTCTTTTCTTGAATACAATAGGAAAAAATAACAAGATTAATTGATAATACTATAGGAGTCTTGACTTATGATTTGAAAAAAATATATTTTAGATAGATTACAAGTAATTTACAACTAAACTACCTTAGTGAAAGAGACTAAGATTTACCAACTAGTTTATAAGCACGAATTGTTCAAAATGGTTGAGAATGAGACCATTCTAGAAACATTGGATAGATTTCCCAATATTATTAATGGTCTGAAAAGTTGAGGAAAAACTTATCCTACCATAAAAATTAATAGGAAAATCTTGATGGTTTCAATCCTTCTTGTATGCCCAAAGTTACAACTATAGAATAGGCCAAAAATGTCATAAACCTATCTCTTGATGATTTGTTAAGGCATTTTTTGCATAACAGATGAGTGTGAAAATATTTTCTTTAAAGTGAAGAAAAATTAATTCAAGAACTAGTAGCCTTGAAATCCTCAAAAATTAAGGATAGAGAAGAGACTTCATAGGATGAAGAAGATTTGGAAGATATTGTCAATATTGACTAAGATAAAAGACTACACGATTTTCTAGAAAAATCTCGTGTAGATTAAACTCAGAAAGATTTATTCATAGAAAATGTCAAAAATCTCAATATTGTAGAAGGATCAAAGTGACTGTTCAAAACTAATGAATAATTAAATAATTTCTAAATTTACAGAGCAATCTGCTTTGAAAACCTCTTATATTTTTCATAATCACTCAATGTTTAAATCCTAAATCTAGTTCGAGATATGAAAGGTTGGAAACTAATAAAAAATTACCTTTAAAACCTTATATCTCTATAAATAAATATGTATTACTATAAGTACCAACATATATATCCAAAGTTTACCAATCCTAACAAGTCTAATAAGATTCTATTACCACCAAAACAAAATAGATTATACAAATTGACAGAAAATAATAATTTTTACTATAAAATCTATCTAAATCACCTGAAATAAATCATGACTGAAGTAAATACTTCAAATCTCAATATGTAGAATCGTAACTTTAATAGGAAAAATATTTTAAAACATTTGATAAGTAGTATTCATCAATTGTCAGAAAATCCTTAGTAATATGATTATTTAACATTTAGTCTAATAATTTTATATCAAGATCATTTAAAATTAATGACTTATAATCATGAATAAGTAGATTTAGCAAAAATTTCCATATCCATATTTTAGCTCATGAGTGCTCATGATTCTAAAGTGTTAATCATTACTTTTTCATACTTGTTGTTTTTGTTATATTAAATTTCTACAAGAATGTATAAAGTAATAATCTTGAGTAGCAAAATCTGCCAAATTTCAAATTTGAATATTATGGGTGAAAAACAGATTACTTAAATTATATTTACCTATGTTAATTTATTAATATATATTTTAATATTTAATTAAATTCATACTTATCAGGTTTTAGGTCAACATGAGTCAAGAAGAGGGTTGAATTGGCTTGACCCTTTTTTATACATAGATTTCTCTCCAAGATATCCTTTTCACTTTCTTTGTGGACTTAATAGGATGTGGATATGGGCACACTATCTTTATAATGGTTTAGCATCAGTCTATATTCACTCTCAAAGAATACTTGTTCTTGGGTTCTATTATATTATTGATGAACTTGATTTAAGGGTTAAATCGTTGATGAGAGAATGCAACTAAGTTCACATAAATAATATTTATAAGACCTCACTGTTCATTTAGGATGAGTAATGATCGATCCTCAAGAGGCATAGACAATGAGAGTAGTAATTTCACTTATATCATTTTGATTTATACATACATATATTCATGAAGATAATGGTGAAATCATATGTGATGATGATAAAAATAAGATAAAACAAGAAGAGAGAGAAGAGGAGAGAATAGATCTAACATAGTATAATAATATATAAATGAAGAAGCTAATTGAATTCAAAAGTTAATCTATCTATGGAGAAGATCACAAAGAGGCCCAATTCTCGATCATACACAAATTTTGTTTAAGTGCTAATCCTAAGATGATGGTGCTTGATCCATGTTGAGATTGGCACACTCTAGAGATCTCCTCTACAATCATGAGCACAAAAATATTGTTAATCAAGTCTTGATTTCCCTCCTTTTTCCTTCTCTAGTTGTTACTAGAGGGAGCCAAAAGGCACCTTCTAAAAGGGGGAGTGAGAAGCCTTAAACCTCTAGAGAATCAAACCTTTATAAGGGATGGTTATCATTTGTAACTGACTCTCTTAGTGGATGGCCCAAATTCCTATATGAAGGTGGCACTATAAATCTCCTCTTAATCACATCTTAAGGCACCCTAAGATGGGCCGCCTAAATCTTATCTCTTGATAGCTCTTTTTTAAAGATCTAGAGGCTAAAAAAAATATCAAAAAGGGGGGTGAATTGGTATTTTAGAAATTTCAAGTTTTCTTCTCAAATGATAAATGTGTCAACACACATGTTAACATAGTTTTGTATGATTATCTATGCACAAAATGACTTTTTCTCTCTTCTGATGGGACCTCACTATGAGGCAAGAACTTTTTATACTATTCACCCCACTTGGCTACTTCAAGTCCTAGAAAATCTTTCATATCAATATTCCACTATTTCTCTTGAAAATACACATTAATTTTAACAAGATCAGCAACCCTAACACCTCAAGTTTGACCTCTATAGAGATCCAACCTCTTTCGGGCCAAACATGACTTAGAACACCCCATGCCTTTACCCAAAATCACTTTTCACTCACCACCTAGTTACCTTGGGGCCTAATGGAGACCCTCTTTGATAACTTGTTGTAGATCAATGTGGAATCATTATTTTTGATCTCCCCTACTTTCTTTACATATAGAGAGTCATCCTCTAATGAAGTTTCATATTTTGCTCAAGAGACAAAGTCTGAAGGTCAATTCAAATACTTACTATTTTTTAAAATATGTGGCAACAACTTTTGACTATTGAGAATTAAATATCTTTTTATTCTCTGATCTGTTCAATTTAAAATTTGAATGAGAGATTTGTCTCTCATAGACAAATAATTTTTCTATTAAATTTATCTTCAAATTTAAATATTAAGCTGGTCATTTTCTCCACGTAATTAGTTGATGTGTCATCATTCAAATTTTTAATTTGAGACTCATGATATTTCAAACCTTTTTTTTTTCTTTTAATGACCCATGTGACTAGTAAATAATAGCTATATTTAAATGGTTAAATAATCATAGATAAATAAATTTAAATATAATCATCATTTACTTATTAAATTTTTTTTTTTGACACATATTTATCCATATGTGGTGCTTCACCTATTCATGATTTCACTTAACCTCAAGGTTAGTCATAATGTCACAAGATAAATAATAGATTTATTTGTATGAAATCTATGAGTCATTTATCATAATCTTGTGAATAATATCAATCATAAATTATATATTTTCTCATATATTTGTAATATAAAAATCTATGCCCAAAGGTATCAACACTTTGAAGTTCAAATGAACTAGGCCAAGGTAACATATCACTTGAAGTCCAAATGACCTGACCAAAATGACGCCCTCTCTTAAGCCCATAAAAGTATTAGGCTAACCCTCTCTATAAGATGAGCTTTTCTTTGGGCTGAGAACTTGGACTTCTCTAATTTACTCCCACTCATAATAAAAGCTCACCTAAGTCTTTAAAAGTGATAAAATAAGATATATTAAGACTTAAATGATAAAATATTATAATTGTCATAATATGTCATTAATACATGTATATCTACATTCTCTATCCCATAATTAACATCTATATATAAGCTATTAATATATAAATGTAGAGACCAATTCATAATTAAGAATGATCATCATGATCATAATTGCTAATATCACGGGCTTAGCTCCCTTAGATTTTCACTAAAAAATCTTCTTCTAGATTCACAATTTTAGGAGACCACACCACTATTTAGTAGAACAACTCCTCAAGTGATTAATCAAAAGATATAATCACTATTTAACCATAAAATATATAAAATAATGTTACCTTGGGTTTTTCTAGAAGATAAGTATTGATTGCTCTAGATTTCAGCAACAATAGAAGAGGAGGATGTAGATGTTTTACTCTTTGTCTTCATTGATTTATCTATTATTAATGTAGCTGAAATGCATGTAGTAGAACTCAGCTCGAAGAATAATAGCTTAATTATGATGCTCTTCAAGTTAATGACTTCTTATAGAATGAAAAACTAATAAAATATCCTCTCCTTTCTCTTGAATACACTGTAGAAAATACTTGGGTAGATTAAGAATAATTTGGAAGAATAAATGTAGATACTGAGGATTAATCATTTATGTTAGAGACTAGTCATATTTATAGATAAATCTTGTACTAACTTCTCATAAATTTCTCAAGATCTCTAATAATTAGATTAACTTAAGATGTAATTTAATTCAAAACTTATGTAAATCTAATACATGTCATTTTACTATTTTGTATATCTTGTAAGGAAATCAATACTTGAATCTTTTAATATTTAACATTCATATTATATACAAGTTGGTTCATGAAAACCTAATAAGAATTTGCTAATCTCTATTATTAAATCAACAAGATATGATTCACATAATTAATAATTTCTCTTTTAAATTTTATCTGAATTTAATCAAAAAATATACGAAATATAAGTATATTTCGTAAATCACAAGCTCAATATTTCAAATCATTATATTTTAATTGAGAGTGGTCTGTATGACTTTTAACATATATTTAAGTTTATTCATATAATTATGTTCAATGAATTCAACACTTGATAGATCATTTGATTGATTTAATGTTAAAATACTTCAATCATAATGAAGTAAAATCATGGGAGCATCAGTAACTAAGTGAGCTTTCATACCTATATTTTACTTTACTAAAATCATTGATTTGCTTATTCAAATCATTGCTTTTCTAGTGGTCATGATTTTTGTAAATAAATAATGATAATTCGCACAACATCATACTAGATGATAAATTCTCATAATATAGTGATACAACTATTTAGGTTTATATCATAAGGCTTTTATACATTAATTAGATTCTCATTTGTATACTTGAAATCATGATATATATATATATATATATATATATATATATATATATATATATATATATATATATATGTCATATACATGATCTTACTGCATTATGAGGTATATTGTTGTATATAAATAATGCATTCATTTACATTCATATATGCATGTATATTCTTGAAGTATAACTCATGTATTTGATTATTTTTAACTGATCCTTGATGGGTCTATCATCATCAAAATATAATACCTTCATGACTTCAACAATACTTATGTATAATAGAATACTTATTCATGAAATAATGGTATGATTAGTAAGTATACTTCAAATGATCTTATCTATATTTTTCATCATCATCATCATCATCAAAATATTATTCATTTAATACACCAACATAAAGAAGATATGTTGTACTTTTAAATTGTATTTAGTCACTTGACAATATTAGCTTTATTTTTTCTTGAATTTCAATTAAATGGAATGCATATTAATGTATAGTAATATATCTATTCTTGAATAGTTTGTGCGATCAATAAATATAATTCAATCTTTTGAGTGATCTTATGTATGTTTGTCATTATCATAAAAATTTATTCATTTAATGATCCAACATAAAGTAAATAACTTATCAATCTATATCACATCACTCATTCACATATCTTTATCTCCCTCTCTCCTACTTTTTTCAGTTTTTCTCCTATTTAGTGTTCCTAGGTGTTTTCTTTCAGCTCAATCACCACTTTCTTCTCATTAATGTGTTGCTACATAATTTACCCATACACACACATTGATTGCTTACTCATTCTTGTTCACCTCCACCCATAATGTGCCTTGAATAGTGGGAGTTATTTATTTATTCATTTTTATATTGAGCATATAAATACATTTATTGTCATAAATATGCTCTTAGTAAATATTTAAATTATTAATTTTATTTATTTATTACTTGATTGTATTTTAAAAGTATAAATACATAAAAAATCATTCAAGATGAGGTTTTAATTAAGAAAAATTATTTTGGAATGAAAGAAATTATTTTAGAGATAATTATATAAAATAATAAATGAATTGACACATAAGTTGACCCAAGTGAATCATAGGGAAGAGAAAAGTATGGTCACTCTCAAAAATCAAATATGACTTAAAATCCAAAGTTAATGACAATTTTTTAAGTATAACTAAGCATCTACAACGACACCTAATATCATTGGAAAATCAAAGTGTTAGAGAGAGAGATTCTAGCAATCAAATATTAAAAAATTCAATATTAAGAAAATCATATATTTTTTAAATAACATATGAAGTGTATAACATCATATATTGCACTACAAATTGAGTAAAAATAGACATGACTTGGTTAATTTTTTTACTGATTACATCTCACTCATTGGAATTCCAATAATTCAGTTTTTGAGGTCTATAACTACCCAATTTTGTGAACCTTTAGTCATAAATCAATGATACATCGCTTAAACCAATTTGTGCTCCAAAATGCATATCTCCTATTACTTATTTTTTAGAGTAAGTGTCAAGCACCTAAACATTCTACTATTCTACAAAGACTCACCTTATCAAGAAATTATTTCTCCTAGGTGTGAGGATCAGAAGTAAATTAAGTATTTCACATCTTCATATGTGAAGCCACTCAAAAAAGTGTTAGCAAGAAGGGGAAGGCAAGTTAGTACCTTTGTGCCCTGCAAATTAAAGATTAAGCTATGAAATCAAGCAATCATATAAGGGGTTATGTTGATCTTTTGAATTTGAACAAGTATTTTCTTAGAGATAACACTGAGAATGAAGGATAATAACCACTTAAAATAAACATAATTTAAGGAATTCTGAACCACTATAAAAAATTCTGCTTAGGTCAGCCATTAGTTAAGTTAGCCTACCTCCTTCACCATAATCTAGGGAAAAACAATAAACCCTAAATAAAGCAAAAAAGATACAGATAGTTAATTCTTCCTCCCACCCTAAAGAGAGCAAACAAACTATGACTAACTCTAGTTGATCCACAAGGGCTGTTCTACCGGGGTTTCTAAAAATTTTTCATAAAATTTTCAAAATAAATTATTTGTAGTTGAGTTCATTAGGTTTATGAAAACAAAAAGTTTGGCCTTTAATGTATAATTGTACAAAAATACTTCCCTATGTTTATAATGAAAATCTACATGCAAATAATTACTTACAAGCAAACTTTCTAGGCCAAATAGTTCCTTTCATAAATGCAGTTACCATCCTCCACCCATTCGACAGCCTAGGATATATATATATATATTTGGGGTTAAATTAGTAATTGACCCCACCCTCGACTAGAATCGTCAAAGAGACGGGCTTTCTCAGGCCCGGCGGAGGGGACGCTCATTTTCCAGCAAGTTTTTTCGCCGCCACCATCCCCCTCCTCTCCCCGGATCCAGGAAGCGCGCACTTTTGAAAGGGGATGTTAGCGGCGCCGGTGGAGAGGTAGGGCGGCGGGCGCCGGCGACGACGGTGGCGGTGACGATGGAGAGGGTGGAGCCGTACGGATCGCCTGCTTCAGCGAAGGCGCGCACAACCATTTTCGGATAATCCGCCTCCATAAATGGGTGAGTTGACCTCGTACATCTATTTTCGTACGAGGTAATGTGTCTTAGGCATATCCAGTTGTTTGTGCTCTCCTTCCATGGCCATGTACAAGTTGTCAGGGTGATGGCGATGGGAGGGAGTATCAGGCATGCTAAGGGGACATAGTCCAGGAACTGATTATTGCAAAATACGGCACATCTTATCAAAGAAAAGGCAGATAGATCTTACCTTGCGCATTCGTGTGAATAGATTCATGATTACTTTTATATTACAGATTGATATTGTCTGGCGGAGATGATTTTCATTTGATCATCCACCTGGTGCGCCCTTCTATTCAAGTACTGTCCACGGTTAGGTTTGGCGCCTAAGATGTGAGCTGCTTCATTAGAATACGGACTTTCTGTTGTTTCTGCCAAACTTTTTTTTAAAAAAAATGAAGAGATTGATTTGATGTATTTAGTGGCTATCAGAGGATTATTTGGAATTATGGCTTGCTGGTGGCTCGTTTAAATAGAAAATGAAAAAAGAATGGACCAACGGATGAAAATCTGAAGATGGAAACGCTTGCATCATCGCTCGTTCTGGATGAATGAGAATGGACATAAGCTCTTGGAGTCCAGAAATGGCTTGGTAATCTGTTGGGGGCACCCATTTATCACTAGAACAGAGGATCTTTCCTTGGCGGACGCCATATCTGAAGTAGCTCCCAGCTGTTCACAAACAGGTGTTTGCTAGATCCTTTATTTTTTCTGTTCTTGAAAGGGTGGCCAAACAGATGGAGAGAGCTTTAAAAAGGTAAATTGCTTGAATCACCTTCATTGGGCCGCACAGGAGACCAATGATTGAATCACTTTTTTCTTCGTTGGAGAAGGCATCAGAAGTTCCTAGAATCGGTTCCCATTGGAGGGCTGACATTTATTTCCTTAAATGGTCAGAAGTGAAGCTCATATGTGGTTCTCCAATCAAGCTATAATCTTTGACGAGCAGTTTAGAATAATACTCTGTTAAAGCCATGTGATTATGATAAATCACCTTGATTTTAATGTTTTAATTATGGCAATTGTCTGCCTTCTTGGATTTTTTCTCTTGGCATATATTTCGGGGTCATCTTCCACCATTCCAAGCATACGCTGAATCAAGTTTCTATCTTGAAGTTACACTTACCATCGCTGCATTCATAATCTTCTTATGAACCCTAAAAATCCCTCTTTTGCGCTCCGATCAGGCCGAACAGAAATCATCAGATGAGCCATTCCTCTGATGCGGACTGCTAGCGCGCTGAAGCTGCGGCTCCCGCTCCAGAAATCCTCCCAGAATTTCTCATAATAGCAGTCAAAATTTTGTTTTTTTGCCTGATGGAGGAGGCCTCCGAGAGGCCGAGCCCTCCGCAGAAGTGGAAGAAAGTGGTCTACGGAGGGATGCAGGCTGGCTACGACGACAACTACACGGATGAATCCTTCCTGGAAGACATGGTCATGAATGCCAGCGTGGTGAAGAGGGACCTGGCGAAGGTGATGCTCGATTCGGTCTCGATTGCCCAGTACGTCGCCATCGTCGCTGCCGTCGCCTGCGTCTGGGCGTACACGTTGGCTTCGGCCATCAGCGAGAAGGCGCTGCTCTTTCTGGACGTCGCCCTCCTGGGGCTCGGCTTCCTGGCCCTCCTCGCGATGGGCGGCAGGCTCGCGCGCGGCGCGCTCGCCCGGTATCTTCTGAACGTGTGCTTCTTCATCGGCAGCTTATACGCCCTGGCGCCCATCTACCACACCCTGACCAGGTCCATCAGCTCCGACTCCATCTGGGCGCTCGCGGCTTCGCTTCTTGTGCTCCACCTCTTCCTGCATGACTACTCGGGCCCCGTTGTGGGGCCGCCCGGCGCGCCGAGGAGCCCCACGCTGGCCGGCAACGTGTCGCTGAACGCTTCGATCGTCTCGTCGGTGCTCATGGCCTCGCGCCTCCCCTCCAGGCTCCACGTCTTTGCGGCCATGCTCTTCTCCCTGCAGGTCTTCCTGTTCGCGCCGCTTGTGACTCGCTGCATCAGGAGGTTCTCTTGCAGGGTCCATCTCCTCTGCTCCTTCCTGGTGATGGGCATGGCCCTGGGGTTGGTGTATCCCCTGCACCGGCTGCTATTTCTGGTGTTCGGGGGCCTGCAGGTGTTCATCGTGGTCGTCTGCCCCTGCTGGCTCATAAGAATCCACGAGTACAAGTTTGAGATCAATGGGCCCTGGGACGAGGCCAAGCTCTGCTTCGACATCACCGAGTGACCTGACCGCCGCTTCAAGAACATCCCTCCATCTTCCTTCTATTTCGGGAAGCTGCGGCAGAGCCGCTTATGTGCCCGTGAGCTGGTAGCTGTGGATGGACTGCATTCAGGGAAAGCAGCCCGGGTGGATGAATCTGCCGGAATGGAACAGGGAATCGAACGGGGCCGTTGATTCCGTGCTTCTTCTGCCATGGATGAAGAGGCTTCTCGCCGCAGGCTTTATTCTCAGAGGAATCCCGTTGACTTCTGCCGGCCAGTTCACTGTTTATGGATTTCCATGCTCCGACCAGCTGTTGTAATCTTCCTGAGTCTACTTTACTTACCACCGGGCCTGCAGTTTCCTCTCTCCCTCTCTCTCTCTCTCTCTCTCTCTCTCTCTCTCTCTCTCTCTCTCTCTCTCTCTCTCTCTCTCTCTCTCCCCTCTCTCTCTCTCCTCTCTCTCTCTCTCTCTCTCTATGATGAGCTAATGTATGTACTGTTGTTATAAAGTCTCACTGAAATTGGTAATTGGCCGAGGATCACCAAGCAAGTACCCATTTCTCTCTCTCTCTCTCTCCCTCTCTCTCTCTCTCTCTCTCTCTCTCTCTCTCTCTCTCTCTCTCTCTCTCTCTCTCTCTCTCTCTCTCTCTCTCTCTCTCTCAAGGGAGTCTCTCTCGATGGGTCTGCCGGAGAGCGAGGATAGAGTGGAGGCCGCGTACATACACACCGCATCAGTAGAGGCTTTAACAGTTCGCAGTGTCTCTCTTTCCAACGTTGACTTGCATTCAACCAGATCACTTGTCGGAGCTTCCTAAATAAGCGAGAGCGTTGACTTCCAGGCATACATCCGGAAACACCTCGTACTTGATCCGACAATCATCTTGTTCTTTGATATTTCCATAGTGAGGAGAAAAGCCATCTTGAAATATAAAAGTATCACAAAGTTCGAGGGGTGGATACATTATTTTCCCGCATGTTTTTTTTCCTTAAATGGTAAATAAATAGTATTATTATAATCAATCGCCTTTGTTATTGTATTTAATAATAAACATATTAAGTTTGAAGAGGGAAAAATCATAATTGAGCGAGGGGCTCCCCCTTCCCCGTCGAACCAGAGAGTGTCCGGGAGGGAGCGGCGGGGGGCTTCACTGCCGTCGTGATCTTGCGCAGGGTCTCTAATGGCGGCGCCGGCGGAGCTGAGCATCTCGCCATCGTCCTCGATTGGGAACACGGCGGCGGGCGCCGGCGACGACGAAGGAGCCGTGCAGATCACGAGCTTCACGGAGGACGTCCACGACGTTTCCCTCCATTTTCAGATTATCCGCCTCCAGAAACAGGTGAGCCTACAGAGCTTCTCCTGTTTATCTCCTCTCCCTTCCAGGGTTTTCGTGGGAAATTTTGTGTTCTGTTTCAAATTTGGCTTCGCGGAGCTTTGTAGATCCTGAGCTACGTTCCCTAGAATTGGGATTTTGGACGTTCCAAGGAGGAGGGCAGGTTGGCACAGTCCTCGTTCTCTATTACTTTCGTCCTGGTAAAGTGTTATCTGTCTGCCATCCGTACCTTCAACTCTGAAGCCACACTGTAGCCTTGTGAACAACCTTACAGCTTTGAACGTATCCCATTCCCCGTCAAGAAGATGAAGGATGCTCGAGTAGGATGCAAAATTCCCTACGTCGGTAGAGGCTTATAGTTTCCTCTGCTCAAAATGATGGTTGATGTGTGGTGGAGAACTGGAATGAATTCCGATTCACCCAGGTGTGGACGGCAGTTCATCCGTAGGGATATTTCGGGTTCGAAAACGAAATCAGGCTTGCTCTACACCCCCTGCTACGTTTGATGGCGTATGTAATTTCACAGGCTGTGATCGTCTGGTATTGGCTTTCACACAATTTGACCTGATTGGTGAGCTGGTATCTATGATCACCTGGCTGACCTTGAAAAATTCCGGCGTTACTTTGGTGATTGGTTCAGCATGGTTTATGTGTCTTAGGCGTTGCCAATTGTTGGTGCTATCCACCATGGGAAATTTGCTGGGGGAATGGGGATGTGAGGGAATATCAGAACCTGTTCTAACAGTACATAGGACAGATCCTGACTAATGCAAAATGAAATACATTCTATTAAAGAAATTAGCGACTAGGTTTTAGCCCAGGTCAAATCTTCATTGAAGGATAGTAGGTGAATAATGTGGACGAAGTGGAAGATGTGCCCATGCATCACTATTCTATTAAGTCTTTGATCGTGAGAAAAAAATTATTGTGATTAATGACCATGCATTTGGTGTGCCCATTCATTCAGATGATCCCTGCTTGCCAGCTCTTCCTGCAAAGTGTCTGATTCATTAGAAACTAGATGTTCGATTGTTCTCGCAGGAATTTGCTAGAATCATTGTCTCGAATTGATGTCTCAGAAAAATCGTCATGAAGTTACTGAACTTTGAAACAGTCTTCAGTGAAATTAGGAAGACAACACACTGCAAATAGTTTTCTGTAGAATGGTGCAACTTTTTGAAAAGCAAAGAACAAGTTTAAGTGCTGGGAGTAATTTGGGAGTTTGACTACAACTCTTCTCTAACGATCTCAGTTAAAAAGGAAAAAAGAAGACTGGCACATGGATGTTGGACAGAGAAGTTTTTCGCAGATTATAAAATATTTATTTCCCCTGTTTGTATTAGGTGAATGCCATGGGACTCTTTTTCAGTAAGCTTGATTTGAGAATTACCTTTGATCATATAAGAGTTGAGGAATGAGGGAGATTTTTTTGTTCACGGACGGGTTACTAAAGGAAAGCGGGAAGCTTCAAGTGAAAATTGTATTAATTCAGATAACTCCTCTTGTATTGGAAGGGCAGAATTCTGTTGAGCTCTTATGGTTAGTCTTCTCTATCTTTAACAGCATAGACACCTGGAACGCTCAAACTTCTAATGGTGGAAGAATTAATAAGAAGAAACAAGATATTTATATGCTTAAAAATAAATTGACAAAAAAAGGGATGGGATGAAAAAAGTTGCTGACTCTACATCGGACCAGGTGAAGCTTTTATGTTGGCGATTGGGCAGTCGTGTTATTACGGCCTCACCACCAAAGACCCCTGGTCAGGAGCTCTCCCCAAAATTGGTTCCTATTGTCTTGGACCTCAGATGATTATTGGGAAAATTTGCTGGTTTGTGTGCCAACTGAGCTCTAAAGGGGGTTTGGATCAATCCTGCTTCAAAATTGGAATTTGAACTAGGTCACACAGAATCATGTTCAATAACTGTTTTCAAAAAGACTCTAACGACCTTATGAAGAAACTATCGGACGGAGAATGATTGTGAAGAATACCTTATCTTGAATTGACACTTCGGTGAAATGGCATGGAGAAAATAGGCGTGCATCTTAATAGGGGGATGATGGAACTTCTGACAGATATGTGGGCCGTAGAACTACATAGAGGGGAGTACCTGCCTTAAATAGGGCACGTGCAAGCATAAGTGGATGAAGCATATCAGCTTGAGTAATGCAAACATTGGTGAAAATCCAACCCCAACATTTCCTCTACCTCTGTCTGGATTCTAGGTGATGTCTTCATTATTCTGCAGTCGCTAAATCTTCTGTTCATAATAGGATTCCAGGTTTCTTTTTAAACTCTTCTGTAATTCAGGGGTTTCATAAAGTCAATACAAGTCTGGCATTTGTACCAGCTGAAGTATTTTGTGTTTCTGCCTTTTCGTACAGCTACGAGATTTGCAGGATTGCTCCAGTCTGTGACTGCATCACAGAAGACCCGTAGTAAACCCTGCACTCATTAGGCGGAACCAGTTTGTGAGATATTTTCCTGGACCAAACTTTAGCTGTTAAAATTTATGAGAGAACCATGATCTCGTCCTTCAACTCTTCAAAAACCTCCCAGTGGAATTTCGGATTGATTGATATCTTGTCACCTCCTGTGGTTAGAAATTTATAAATAAAATTCTAGGAATTTGTAGTTAGGATCCTAGGTCTCTTCCTAATGTTGTTTGCTTAAATCATTCCACAGAAGCCCGTAAGTGTGTACTTTCGAAAAATTTTCCTGCAGATAAGTTATCTGGTGCGTAATCTGTTTCTGTTCTTCCACAGTAGGAGCTATGATTTTTATGTTCTCTTCCCCCGCAAAACCTGATAATTATCATGACCCTCCAGAATGCCCATATCATGATCATTCTCGCCTCTCATGGCTAATCATTGCAGATTTATGCTTGGATCGGATGCAACTCTGCCAAATTCGGCCACCTGTATGCAGCTGCACCCACCCGGCCCGTATGCTAATAATCATTCGAACGCTCAATAATTTGCAATTTAATACATATATTGACATAGATGTATAAAATTGTATGATGAGACAAACCTCTGCAGAGTAATTCAGTAAGCGTCACCTCCCTGCTTGGGGGCGGTTCTGATAGTGTGGGCTCATCAATCGCTCGCCGCCTAGGTAAAGTTGACTCTGAAGCATCAATTATGACGATGCTATCATCCCTTACTGCCTCTGACGCAGCTGCATCTCTCATTCAGTACTGAGGACCGGCCTCAACGTTGTTCTCGCCTGCAACATCCCAAAGGACAGTCCCATGCTTGAGGTTCGCTCGTCATTCTCTTCACATGAGGAAAAATTATTTGTTGGTGGCTGACGCTTGGTTTTTTATCTCAGGCTGGCGCAGAGAGGAAGCTGGTCGAGAAGCTGAGTTCTCTTGGCTATGTGAAGCGCTGATCTTTACAAGTGGGTCGCCCTGGTGACTGATGCTCCGAAGACTGACCACCAATCAGATCCTACGAGTTAAATGGAATCCCTCGCATAAAGCAAGGTAGGCATGATATGTGATTCTGTCTCTTGTGGGTTTAGGAGAAGAGAAAACTGTGCCGTGTTCGCCTTTTTTCTTCATTTATGAAGGGCTCTCTCTCTCTCTCTCTCTCTCTCTCTTCTCTCTCTGTTGATCACTGCGTCTTAGTAGTAAGCACATCGCATAAGAGAGTTCATTTTTATATATTTAGTGAAAGCTTGCAGAGGAAATCTTGGAAGCAGATTATTAAACACGGGAATCCAAATTCATGCTGGCTTCTTTTATTCCTGGAGCACTAGTTATAATAAATTCGTTGTAAAGGTGGACTTTTGGGGACTCTTTGTTCCCCTTTTAGTGTTGGTTGATGACCATATTATCATAGAAGCCTGATTACCCCTCAAGTGGTCGACTAAAAATTGCAGCTAAAACAGAATAACAGGTTGAAATTGCAGATAAACGAAATAACATCCACATTAACATGATTCATCTTACCACCGGGTAAAGAAGTGCTCTTGCATAGAAGAATTCAAACATGTAGTCAAAGTTCTTTTATTTGTTTCTTGAGATTGACTGTTCAAACTGATTCTACTTCTTTAATCAACTCAAAATATTCTCTTGAAATTGATGATTTAGCCATCAGCCTCCTTTTACAACGACAGCTTCTTGGGTCCATTTTTATTTTATGTTGATAAAATAGATGCAAGGACACAGTAGACACCTAACATCATCACGATGCTAATATTTTAATGTCTTAAATATGACATTATTGCGCCAACCTTTGCAAAAGTCTCAAAAAATGTAGGATTGGATGACTGTTGATGTGTCCTTTTGCCTATTTCAAGGAAGTTGAATCGCCGCATACAAAGCAAGCACTAGAGGGAAAATGGAGAATAAATTAACAGGGTCATCATTCATTGCTCAACTCTTTTGGCACACAAAATTTTTCAGACTTTATAGGGTTTATCAAAATAAATTTTGCCAAGCCAATCTCATTCTACTACATTGAATTGTCCACGCTATCACAACCAAAGAAGCTTTGTGCTCCTATACCTTTGCATTTATTTCATTTTAAGAGTTTTTTTGGCAGCCATGGCCACTGACGCCTAGTGTGCTTCAGCCATTTTTCTAGAACTGTTAATCTAGAATAGTTGGCTAGTGCCAAAATTCTAGCATTGGCCTGCCCGTTTTTTAAAGCCGTTGACTAGTCAATGCTTAATGTCTAGGGAGTGTTAAAAACTGTGAACTCCAGGGAGAGTTTCCAAGAAAAGTAGACTACTTTGAGGAGTTGAATCATTATAAAAATTCACAGTTTTTACACTTGTAAAAGAAGTCAACTAGCATAAACAGTCACGGCTAAAATTTCATCAGCCAAATTCTGACCTACCCAAGGAAACCAATTTGAGTCTCCCTCTGTAGGATTCTTTATGACCCATCTGGGACTAATGGTCCACCTTAAAAATTGATTTCCTTTTCAATTAGGTAATAGATAATAAGCTAATATGTACAGTTGATCGATCTGAATTGAAATGTTGCCCATTTGGATCATGATCAGCACCAGCCAATTGGGTTTCTGGGACCAAGTTCTAGCCTTACATGACCTTATCTATCCAGGCTTTTTAACATTCCTTGAAGGTGTGAATAAACATTAACAGGACCAATTGACGTCCAAGCCCACCAACGCATTTTAGCAGCTATGACAATGAGAAATTTTTGGCCCTTCCCAGTGAGGTCCATATATGGATCCATGATGGTTTTATGATACTTGAATCAGAATGTTGTCAATCCAAGGAATTCTAAATACCTGCACAAAAAATTTAATGACAACCAGGAATACTTGGTGTGTTAGAGTCTCTCAGACTTAATCTGACTGCCATGGATGGAACTAGGCCTCTGGAATACCATGTTAACATGCCGAACCATACTTTCAATCACAGAAAATAATACATGGCACTAGAATTCGGGTTCTACTTGCCTTGGAACCCCGGAATCCATTACAATCAAGTTTAGAATCTTCAAAAAAAATTATATGCGTTTGCAACGAATTTGATACACCTTTATAACAGATTTTTGAATTTCTGCAGAATGAATTACAGCATATATACAGCACTGATCGATCCATAATTATTTCTCCAGCTGACTCAAGACATGGGTTTTGTATTTTACAACGCTCTGTGAGAATGTGGGGGAAAGGCAACATTGCATCGAGAAGGAAGAAAATAGCAGAGAATGAGAAAAAAAAAAAACCTAAAGGACGAAAGAGAATAAAGAAATAAGAAGAACATGAAAGATCTTAGCAACAGACTTTCAGATGGCCCTCTTCGGTTCCTATGAGAAACAGCCTGGAAAATGGAAGAATGCTGATGGTTGTCAGGACTGACATGTTTCTTGCGCCCCTGTCTGCTGAGTAGAGTCTCTGGGGTGCAATATGCTTCTGGCCTCTCTGTGATAGCAAACACACAAAAGTCAGCCAAACAGGATGGAAGAGGAAACGGAAGGCTACTTCTTCCAGGCTAAAACTAATTAGACTTCAAATGATCAAAGGCCCATATATTTTCTAATTCCATTATGATAACTAGTTCTACAGAAGAACTACTATGCACTTACGTGCTTCAATCAGAAATAAAAGAAAAATAAATGAGAATAATCATTGCGTGACACATACGTCTGATGTGGATCTTGAAAAAGAGGAGAGCCCAATCTTGTTCTTAGATATCGAAATTATGTTCTGACCCCACATGGCGAAGCTGGAGATGCCATCTGAGTGGCCCGTGAAGATATTTGACTGTATTGACAGGTCCCTGCAAAACGATGGGCAGCAGAAATTGAAACACTATATGAAAATACCCTCCACTTTGAGGGCACAGAAAGATTCGAGCATTCTCATATCTATTAAAACACCTTGAACCAGAAAATGGATTTGCCAAAATTTTGCAACTGTGTGAGCTGACAGGGAGAGAAAACGATACCTTCTCAAATCCCAAATCCGCAGAGTTCTATCAAGCGAGCTGGAAACAAGCATGTGATCCTCTGGTGAAACCAGCTGCATATATTAGGGACACACGCATGGGTGAATAGGAAAATCCAGAAAATATATGATTTGAAATGGAAAAAATTAGTTGAGTTGGAGGTTAATCTGAAATGGTAGACACTTCCTCTTCATTTAAAAATCTTTATTACTTTCTAAGTTGAGTTTCAGATTGTTTTTTCTTATCTTCATTTGTCAGTGCCATGCTTCTCTTGAGATCAGCATTTCCTAGTGTTGGAAATATTGGCGAAGCAAGATATTAAATCTATGGAAGACAGATGCTAGAGGTAGTAGCTAAATGCCTTCTGCATTCATAGATAGACATTCAAGCTAATACGAGGGAGATTGAGAGAGAAATACATGAAATGGGGATGAAACCTCCGCCCTATAGGGCGGAGGAGAGAAGAGCTGTGGCTCAGAACTTCTCTCTTTCTCCCTCACAACATATTGTCCCTTAAAATAGGGACAAACCCTGATATGAAAAGGGCCAAAATATCCCTCTATTTCTCAACACCTAGTGTAACTCATCATGGGAATAGCCTTTTCAAGCATATAATATCCTGGTGTCCAGGCTTTTTATGACTGTTCTATGATGACGGGCGCCACGAAAAGGAGTAATATCAATCAAAAAGGAATTATATCAGGTTCAGCAATATAGAGAGCGTACTCGAGTAATATAGCCATCATGGGCACGCCAAAGAGCAACAATCTCTCCACTTCTTGCATCAAGAAGCCTGCAATGGCCTGAACTCAGCCCTGCAGCAATCCAGCGTGGTGCACATGGAGATCTTTCCGCTTGGAGTTCACTGGATCCGCAAGAGCAAATGGCAGATACGATGGATGATAAATAATGTTCAGCTGTGTCAGTCCTCCACAAATGCAGCTTCTTGCCCTCAGCCACATCAATGAACCTATGGGAAATCAAGTTTTATTAGTGCTCTTCCAACCATTCACAGCAGTCAAAATAGTCTATTAAATGGGATCTGAAGATATGATACACACAGCAGCCTCATAAAAATTAAATTTAAGGAAAATATGTAGTTTGTAGGAAAAAAAAAAAAAAAGATCACCTACTTTATGGATGAAGAGTTAAGCTAGTGATTACAAAGATAACTACATCATGGGTGCAAATTTTCCAGAAAATAAAATTTGGGTATACCGGATACAGCCACTTCCCATGCCGGCTACCAGCTTATCATCAGAGTCCAAGTGATGCATACAAGTGTACATGCTGCCACTGAATGCATTCGAATAAATTCCACTGGAGGAACTGGAGGGTGGCACATGGGTCGGAGGATCAGCATTTACTTTAGATGGCAGCAAAGTGCTTGAATGCTGCGATGTAATTGTTGATGATTCAGCAAATGCTGTAATGAGCTTTCCAGTAAGGCTGCTCCAGACATGTATGGTGCCATCACAAGAAGCAATCCTTTCACTCATAGACAAGATGGTGATGTCATTCACAACCTACAAGGACGTCACACATCATAAAGAAAAGATTGAATAAAAAAAACCGCCTCCATTGGGGAAAACTAAATAAAATGGATTATGTCCGAGCAATAGAAAAAAATACAAAGGGCCACCTGGAGGGAATCGCAATCCCTCCTTGAAAGACAGAAGGAAAAACAGAATGTAATATGCTGAGAAGTGGCCAATCTTTCGTGCAAAGACAAATGGTTCTTTCATAAAAGGTTCTGACTTTAGACACTATCATATTTTGTGTCCTTCTCATTTAAAACGTTTAAAAGCCTACCTCTACCAATTGATGTGACTACCTCTGTTTCCTCTCCATTGGGTCAACTGATATGGTTGACCCAATTTAATAAAAATATAGACCAGACCTGACCGAGACAGTATCTGGCTCCTGCAGATTGCAGTATTGTTCCAGTTCAACCATACGTTGCTCAATGAATGGCATGAAGAATGACCTGAGCTCATTTACTATCTGAGAATTCGACATCTCTAACAGGCATTCTATCCCTGGTGTCGGTAAAAAAATCCTTTTGGAAAGCACTGTTACAGTCGATGCATATACTAGGAACAACTTATCATAAATTCAACCAAGCATTCTCTAATTTCCAATCAAGAAACACCCTACATTATCTTAGCTCAAAAACACAATAGAGTTGAAATCTTTCAACCTTTTGCTTCGCTTGGTTAACTTCCAGCGAAAGAATGGCGTGAGAAATTATATAAGCGCAGTCAAATACATTGTCTCCAGGGCAGAAACATTTTAAGTCATTAGAACGTCAAACAAGAGGCCTCATGTCCCTAAGAATAAACAAGGGATCATCTAGGATCAATGAAGGTCCATTTATTTATACCACATAATTTTAGTCTTACAAGCAATGGGCCATTTTATTCCACCACAACCTCTCATGTTCAAGCCAATGAAAAGTAAGGTAAACAACATAACCCTAAAGAAATTTTTTCTAATATCATCTTAAAAGTATTGGGTCATCTAACTCAAATGAAAATCCCGGTAGAGCAGGCTCACTATTTTATAGCATTGAGATTTAAATTTTTTATGCGGGACCACTGTGAAAAACAGCATTACATGTTTTGAGCTAGAGAAAGGCCAAATTTCAGCAATTTAAAATCATGCTTCAAACTTGCTGAAAAGGAAAGAAACCAACCTCATCATGGCCATAATACGCATAAACACAGTTCATTCGAGGCAGTTCCCATTTTTGTACAGTTCCTTTGAATGCTGGCCCAACTCCTCCAGTGAAAACTGTACATTCATCATGAGAAACAGCAAGGGATCGTAGAGCTCCAGGATGTGCCCGAGTTGAATACAGAATCGATGCTTTGATTCTCCATGGATCATCTTTAAGGCCCCCAGCACGCCCAAGATAATCTACTACATCCCAGCTAGTAGCAGTTCTAGGAAACCAGAACCAGGGATGATGCCGATCCAAACCAGAATTAACTTTATCTTTCTCTAATGTGGCTCTCTGATCATCGAGATGCTTATAATACATCAAACTCTTGCCGCCTCTGGCTCCCTGTGATTGTGGAATAGACCAGCCAACTCCATTGAGTAACAGCTTGGCTGGATTATAGTCAATTGACGAAATTGTTGAGAATGTGCCTCTCTGAAGACTTGTATTCTCAACACTACTACTCCTAGAAGCTTCTTCTGTAAGCCCCCACTGCAACACAATTATAAGGAGATTAGGTGACAGAGTAAATGGAGAAATCCCAATATAGAAATCCATGTATATATGGAGAGAGATACAAAGATATCAAAAGGGCAAGGTAGAATTTTTACAGGACACTACACACTACAGAAAAGAATACCAGGTAACAAAATGAGCTGACGAGACAACCTTCCAACCGTGAGACCTTTCAAGAAATTGCTCCAGAAGAAACCATGTTGCACAACACTGACGCAGTCTCTCAATGCCAATAAGTGATGCAAAGGAAGGATATAAAAGCAATCTGCAATTAATCAAAAAGCATAAGATAACATCATAAGATGTCCCCATAGAAAAAAAATACTTGGACGCATAGATAGCTCTTACACAAGGTCCAAACGACTCTCTATGAGGATCTCCCTGTCCAATTTTGCAACAGAAGAACTTGAGTTTCTTCTGGAGGAACTAGAGTCCACAGCCTCTTGAGAGAAGGCAAGTTCATCAAAGAGCCCTTTAAGCTGAGGAAGGACATGGGCTGCAGTTGATTCGGGTCCTATCCGTTGACAGACACTGACAAGTGTTGTTGCAACAACCTAGCAGAAAGCCGAAATATGATAAGAGAAAAATACATACAAGTTGGTTGAAAATTATACTAATTGAGCATTGGCAGTTTTTGAGTTATATAAAATCTTCAGCATCCAGCATGAAACCAAAGAGAGTAAAAAAGCATACTTGGAATACAGAAAGATCCAGATTCGTTCGACTAAGAACCTTTATGTGCAGGCAGACATGATCCTGTATAATAAAAAAATAAAAGACGAAAAATAAGACATCAAGAATCCAATGAGATGTCACACAGCAGGAAATATTCAGCAAGAAAAACAAAACTCTACCAAGATTAGTTCTTTGAGAACCATATCTTTTTGCAAGAGCTTGACCAGACCATCTAAAGTAGTAAAACAGTCAATCAGCACTAAAGAATTCCAACTCTGGACTGTTTCAGACTTATTCACAGAGGAAGCCTCAAGACATGACAAGACAACATTCCTCAGTAGAGGCAAAAGATGTCTGGTAATAAAATCCTCTCCAAGAAGCCCACCTGAAAATACAAATATACAGAACAATTGAAAGTTAAATCATTATCGATGGGAAAAGAGCTAGTAAGTAAATCATTTCCGAAGTAATTCTAAAACAACGAAATTGTGAACAAGAATGCACAGAAATACCAATTCTAACCAGTGCATCAATTCCATCCACCGAGAGCCCTCTCCCGAAACAATGTATAAGGGGCAAAATTGTCTGCAGTTTTTTAGAAATAGTATTCAGAAAATGCTAGTAGGAGAAAAATTTTCAAGTCAGTGATAAATAGAAACCATTGCATTCTCCAATAACCTGATGAATGGTGACCGGAAGGCCAAGCTCTTCACTAGATCCAATCAGTAGTACAGATGCAGCAGAAGCGGTGACCCTATTCGGACAATTACACAGGTTTGAAATCACCAGAGGGTGTAGTTTCTCTAAGTACGCTTGTTTACCCAAATGTTTCCACACTTTCCGAACAAAAGAGTCTTGGAGGAGAGAAATCTTCAAGTGTAAAGAGCCCGCTAGCTGAGGCAAAATATGTTATGATTATTGGTATATAATATAACTAATTATTTAAATATTTAAACAATGAAAATTGCAACACACGAACTATTTCAGACTATTTGAGCACAAAAACCTAGAGAGAAACCACAAGGAATAAGCACAAGCGCCTGATAGCGATGCTAAAGAAAAAAATTAATGCCCAAAGAATCCTTTGATTGGCAGGAGAAGAATAGTTCAATTCCAGGCAAAAGTGATTTTTCATTCATGGGACATTTGAGGAATAAAATAACATGATAATAACACTCAAACTCAATCTAAAATATCAATAAGTTAGTAAAGAACATCTATCAAGGAGCTCAGCCCTTAGTTGGTCAGTTTCCTATTTTGTTTGGTAGTTTCTTTATTTCGTAGTCCTTGTTGTAATTAGCAGCCTTCTATGATGTGAATAAGAAGCAGAGATTTTTTCCCACTGTATATCTTCCAAGGGTTTGCGTTACTGTATAAATCTCGATAATAAGAAACTAAAAACTCAAATGAAAACCTCTGAAAAACTATAAATCGCATTTTTCTTTTACATCTAAATGGCGTCTCAAAAAAATATAACAATAAACTGCCCAAAAAATGTGTATAAACAGAATCATGCCACTGCCTTGCAGAACAAACCTGTAAAATCTTCTGGATAGTGGGTAGGATCAGTGACTTAATAGCAGGAAGTTTCAAGCATCTCACAAATTCTGTAAGTAGAGATAAAGATGCCTCACTTTCAGCATCGGATAAAGAATTGGAAATAAGGGAGAAGCAATATGGAGCACACATTTCCGCAGCAAATGGGCCCATGGCTTTTAAGGCTCCTTCTTTTGCAAGTTTTGAAGCATACTGAAGGCGAGATACAGATTTTGACAGAGTCTGGATTGGGGCAACAAAATGATACACAGACCTGACTGTTGGAGGAAAGTACTGTGATTCCAGAATACTTTTAGCTGAGGGCCTCCTGGTATAAATAAAAATTCAGAGAAGATACTGGATAACAGGAAAATGAGATGCAAACTCATTCTCCAGGTACAGAATAACATGAACATGCTCAGAATAAAGCAGTACAGAACCGCAACAGAATATCAAGAATCTGGGTGATTAAATTTTTCCTTTTGTTCCCATCTCCTCTTTTAATCATAAGCAATAAAAGTCGTGTTGTTCTTGATTTTATGTTCTATTGGACCACGAGTAGAAATAGTATGTCCCCGGTTTCCACTAAGCATAGGACATGGTCAGGGTCAAAATCAGCAGATCAAGTTTCTTGAATATTATCTTTCTATTTTATTTATATTACACAGTCTAATAGGCCCTAACATTGAAAAAACGAAATATATATGGAAACCATACCTCCTCCAATCCTTCAGGATGCATGATTCAACAAGTATCCTAACATGTGCAGGAAGCTCCCATATAACTCTAGGCAGTATATCCTTTTCCAAATAAATGGATAAGGAGACAGAATCAAAGAGTGCCCTTTTCAAATATAATTCGGCAATAATGCATCCAACAGAGAAAATGTCTCCCGCAACATGTTCAGAGAGAACTGTCGAGTCTGAAAGTTGTTGCTTAAAAGAGAGCAAATCCCGGAAACCTATGAAACCATTTTCATCAGCTCCAAAAGATTCTAGGAGGCAAGATAAATCAACATTACGTGCTGTTAAGGAGTGACTCCCTACGTCAACTCTCAGCACATTCTCATCTGATGGTCTACGAATAAAACTTTCCTCCATAAGTTTTTCACTGAAATTGTAGATTGGACTCAGGACGCAGGCATCAGCAGCAAAGGAGACAGATTCTTCCAATGCTTGCAGGACGCAAGTTTCTGGGAGCAGGCAGCCTTCTTCTGGTGATATTGTAACATTTCTATTTTCATTCAAACCCATATGATTTCCATTTCCTGGGGCTAGATAGTTCATGTGTTGCTCTTTCAGATCATGATGAGATTTTTTCCAAGAACATTGGCGCATTGGATGAGGTCTAGTGAAGAGTTGACGTCGTCCAATCGACTTTGGCATCATGGGATCTGCTGTTGGCAGCATAACGTTCTTGGCTGCAATAGAAGCCTCACCAAAAAGTTTGTAACCAAAGGTAATATCAATCCAATGGTGAATCTGCCGAGAAACACGATCACTCTCCAAAGCAGCACGATGCAACAAGATAAAATCCTCAGGAGACTTGGCCCAGGAAGGCACACGAAGATCACTCATTCCAGAATGAATAGAATAAAAGATACGAGGGTCGCAGTAAAACTCAGGAATGCACTCATCAGGAGTCCATTGGTAAAGCCTCTGCATATTAGAAGGATATTCATTCGGCTCATAAACAGAACGGACAGCAGAACGAAGTATGCTCAAAGGCAGCCTTCGTGCTTTGTAACTGCAGACAGCTAGTTCTGAGAGACACTCGTCAGAGACATGATGGGGAACCTCAGAGGTTGAATAAGTGAAATCTAGCTGCTCATCTCCTTTTGCTAGACGCCACTTGCTCTTCTGGAGATCTCTCCAACCAACATCAGACTCTTCATCAGGTTTCACACTGAAATCTATGACCCAGGGCATCACTGTATGGAATGTGTGGTCTCCACAACTTCTGCCTGCTAATTTATTTAAAATAAGAAGGTATTCGTAGTTGCTCAATTCCCCCATCCACCATCGCTTGAAATCACATCCCCAGTCAATAGGACTTGACAGCTTTAAATCTGCATATATAGCTTGGCAAGGACAGTTTTTCATGCAAAAGCATACCCTGGAAGAAATAGAGTCCTCCTTCAAGCCCAAGGTGCGGTCTTTTCCATCACATAAATTCAACCAAGACCAGAGTGAATCAGTCAGCATAATGCTGGAAGGGCATATATTGCCATGAGCGACTCCTAAACTATGGATGTAACTCAGTGCAGAGAGTAGTTGGTAAATTAAGAATCTGATGTCCCAGTCAGACTGCAAAACTCTGGGGCTGTAATTTAAAACGGTCTCCAAGGTATATGGAGTTTTGGGTTGTAACAGATATGTACAGCTAGATGTTCTTAACATACCCAAGACGGGAGCAACATTAGGATGCCTAACACAACCAGGAACATCTTTCTCCATAAAAAAAGGTAATCCAATTGAACTGAAGAAATCAACATCGTAGCGCCCAGATGCTTCTCTTTCGAGGAGAAGATTAATAGATGACATTACATGGTCTTCAGTAGAACCAGATAAATAATTTCTAGCAAGCTCCTGCAGAGTAGAGTACGAACCACTGTCAATATGAACACCCGGTGACAGAACAGTGATCAGCCGTTGGAGAGAGCTAGTGTCTTTAATCCCCGGAATAAACCTCGTTTTCCAATCTGATGAGTGCATCTGATCATCATCAAGGACTCCAATATTGGCCTCATGCTGATGGTGACAATTTTCTGACGAGGGCATTCTCTCACTACCAGAAAGAGGGTCCCCAGTGCTGTCAGACAAAGAATACCTACTCCAGCAGGTTGAAACAAGGGTAAATCAGAAACACGGAAAATATTAGAAAAAATCGTATTGACACAGACAAGAGTATTCCTCTTGGGGTCTATAGGCTGAAAATATGATGTCTCACCTAGCGTCTGAGAGGGCCTCCTCCTGATTACTCAATACTACGAGCAAAAACTGAGCAGCAACTTCGTCACTGAATGTTATCAAACAGAGATTCAGGGTGGATCGAAATGGATAAACTAAGTTTACTGAAACATGAAACACATAAAATATAAGAAATTTTTTTATCTAACTTCTCCAAATATCCATAATCTATGCCAGGCTTGGATGTTGTTCCTCGCGATTATAAATTGACAGAACTAACTTCTTCATTGGCAAAACATTTTTACCAACCCTTGGCTGATCTTATATCATGGCCACTCCATTAGAGTTATCATTGCCTCATCATCCTCCTTTCCTGCCAACTCCCTAAACCTAAATATAGTTCCACAGCAGATGAAAAGGGCCTAATCACATATTCAAATTTGATAACTTGTTCAATATCCCAAAAATTCCTACTTTCAGCGCGCCCCCTAAAAATTTCACCTACCATATAACCTAACAGTCTGCATAATAGTTTAGAGGAAGTTTATCTCCATTTTATCACAGAAAATTCACTCGATCCACATGCCCAGGAATGGTTAAGAAAACTGAGAAAAGGAAGACTATATCAGAATAGACGTTACACGCGTATTTCGGACTTACCTCTTTGATTCTTCCCCTCTTGTCGTCACATTCATCTGCATTGGATCCATCAGTCACGAAATTAAAATATTATATAAAAAAGTACGATCACATTCAAACCTAATTTCCCACTAAATGAAAACTCAGAGCCAGAAAACCAGACGGCTGAAAGAACAAAGCGTCCCTTCCCATACAAGTTGCGAAGCACAGAAGAAAATGCAGGGAATGACGTGCAGGGGACAATTGGCGCACCTCGACGACAGCAGCGCAACCAAATGGGAGGGCAGAGTCGGAGACGCCGTGGCGGAAGACGAGATCCCCCGAGAAGTCGGACTGAATTCGGCGCTCCAGGCATTCGGAGCACGCGATCCAGCGGCACACCGCCGACCCACCTTCTACCTCCTCCCCCTCTTCCTCCTCCTCCTCCTGCTCCTCCGCCATGTCCGACAATCTCCAGGCCCAATTGCCGGTGGGTTGACGTTCTTCACGCCGTCACCAAGAAGAGTCGAGAGACGAAATCCGCCGCCGGAGCCGAGGACTCCGGCCGACCTCGGTCCTCTTTAGCCGGTCCGAGTTCCCCGTTCGTTAGACCGGGCTTGACCCGACTACTCCAAAGAAAATGGCCCGGCCCTACTCCCTCCACTTACACGTGGAAGCCGATCATTGTGACATAAAAATATCATTTTCCACCACTTCTATTTTCCTAACCAATTAAACTATACATTAATATTATATAAAAATATTATGTATTTATATTAAACTATGTATAAATATCATGGCCTGCAAGATGCACACTAGTTGGAACTGTGCTATCATGAGTTGCCAATGTGGCATGTTAGATGAAGGACATGAGGAAGTGGTGGCATCCAACAGTGATGATCCTTGCTCACAAGTACTTGTCTCGCTCATTTGGCTCTCTAACCTCATTGTGCCCTCCATGTCAATCCATGTGGCTATGGTGGGTGTGTAGAACTATTGAAAGAGTTCACATGGCTTGACATCCACCAGACACATATGCTCAAGGGTGTCTCAACTGGAGGCAACAATGCAGCTGGTAGACAAGCTTCACGAGGAGGTGGACCCCCCACTAAGTGCTAAGCCACTAGAGGTAGTGCGGGTGAGGTATGACCACTTGTAGGCCCTTGTGTGGTGCATGTAGAACTTGCTAGATGACATGTCAGCCCATGTAGAGTGCCTGCAAACAATTGTATCATGGCGCAATCCCTACACAACAAGACTCTTTGTGGTGGCCTATCTGAGCATGGCCGCCCTCCTAATAGTGCCCATGAAGGTGGTGGCAAGAGTGGGAGTGGGAGTTGAGAGCAAGAAGAGAGTTAATCTCTCTCATCAATTTTTAATCCTAACCATTGGATGATGAAAATGAATAATCCAATGGATAGGGCCTTTGATCTGCCAAGTGATTGTGATCATTTTTCTTGATCGTGATTGTCAATCAATTGATCATGATCGCTGAGTCGATGATCTTGCAATCATGATTGGTGTATTCTAGGTAAAACCCAAATTTCTAATGATTCAACACTTTGTCTTATCTACTCTCTAGAAATATTATTTTTTACATCATAGTAATATCTTGTTGGTATGAATCATTGAAGATAATGGAAATAGCTTGTTATCTCTGTATTGACTAACTTTAGTAGACCAGTTAAGTACCAAAGTTAATTATTTTAGAGTGAGAACATTATTTTTGCTCAACATTTCCTCATAGAGTTATATATGTATCTCAAAAAAAGGCAAACATTGAGATTTCCTCTATTAGTTTTGTCATACAACAAGTTTTGCAATGTTAGTTCACTATTTTATGTTTATGGCTTTGGAAATACTCGAGTGTACTCAAACATTCATTAGTACCAAAGATCATTACATACATTAAAGGAATAATATAAAATGTACATCTTACGGCTATGTCTTCATGGTTCACAAGTGTGGACCGTAAATGTGAAAACACCTTGTCTTAAAGACTTGTTAGTGTAGATATCAGATTCTCTTAATTTTCAATGTTCGTAGAGATTTTTTCCCTAATGTTCTTATGCCCAAAAAATCAAAAACTTGATAGGATCTGAAAGTGATTTTCTAAGGCTGTTGAAACAATTACCCAAAACATTTTCCTTCTATAGATAATATTTTTTCTTAATTTTCTTGTGTTCAAATAGTTAGAAATCATAGTGTAATACAAGTGCAAGTAATAGTTTCTGATTCTTTTATTATTATTTCCTTAGGGAATTTAATCGGATCAAATTCCAACAACATTCTCTCCAACACCTTAAAATGGTTAAGTGGAGGAATGCCCATCAAGATTCATCCTTTAAATATCAACTATCATTTATAAGATATATGAACATCATATCAATTGTGGCATGCGAGGATATAAAAAAATGGGGAGTTTGACTCCACTTAGTCTTCAAATTTATTTGATTTTATTTTATTTTCTAAGTGAAAAAAATTAAAATTCTTCAATCCTAAGAACTACCAGTGATAAGCCAAGGTGAAATATTTAACCATGTTTTAATTTAATTTTTCATCTTTTCCTTGGCCCATAGACCATTTTCAGCATTCTGACTTTGATCGATGATAAGACTTGAGGAGGGGAGCTTTAGCAATGTTTAAAGAACAATCCGGATCTTTAGTAAAGAAAGCATAAGTAGACGTTTTATTTTTATTTTATTTATTTTCACGTGCACCTCATAATTACATATTATTATTCTATCGAGTATGCAGGCCATCCATCCACACAAGGGGGAGAGTTTTAGTGTATGCGGGACATCCTAACGAGGTACGTAGATACTGGGGAGGAAGACCCCGGGGGGGCTCCGGTCAGACGTTGACGAAACGGAGATAGCCCTTCTTTGAGGGGAGGTCGGCGGTCTGGTATCCCTGCGGGAACATCTTCCGGGCGTCGTCGTCGGAGACCGACGGCGAGATCGCCACCGGCTCGCCAGACTTCCAGTTCGCCGGCGTCGCCACCGGGTGGGCGGCCGACTTCTGGAGGGCATCTACCACGCGCAGCACCTCGTCCACGTTCCTCCCCGTCGTTGCTGGGTAGAGGAAGCTCAACTTAACCTGCTCCACCGCCGTGGCAGTCAAACGCCATGCCACGTGGGGGGGGAGAGAGAGAGGTTGGGGATTGTAGGGAGTTGACCTTCTTGTCGGGGCCCACGATGTGGAGGGCCCGGGAAGGGAGCTGGGCGCCGGCGGAGTCCTTCTCGTCGGGATCCATCATGTTGAGCTCCTTCAGCAGCTCCCTCTTCGGGTCGGCTACGATCGGGTACCCCACTTTGCATCCCGGCTTATCATAACTCACATAAAAGAGAAGTTAGAGAGAGAGATAGTAGAGAGAGAGAGAGAGAGAGAGAGATGGAGACAGTCGGCTAAAATCAGGTAGCCCACTTTGCATCCTGGCTACCATCACTCACAGAGAGATGGAAACAGCAGAGAGAGGTGAGAGAGTAGAGAGAGAACCGTGTAGGCCTCGATGTCCTTGATCCACTCTTGGTGGGAGTGGAGGTCGTCGCAGGAGAGGCCCAGCAGCTTCACTCCGCGCCTCTCGAACTCCTCTGCGTAGGATGCCATCTTTCCCAGCTCTGTGGTGCACACAGGCGTGAAGTCACCTGTTGCGGAGAGAGAGAGAGAGAGAATAGAGATGAGACCACGTTCAAAGAGATGAAGGAAGATGAACCCAAGATGAGAGAGATAAGGATATGAAACCTATGTCCGCAGCGAAGAGAAATGATGGAATGATGGTCACTCGCCCTCAGAGAGGGAGAGAGAGAGAGAGAGAGAGAGATGAGACCACGTTCATAGAGATGTAGGAAGATGCAGCCAAGATGAGAGATATAAAGAGATGAAAGCTATGTCCGCAGCGAAGAGAAAAGATGGAATGATGGTCACTCGCCCTCAGAGAGGGAGAGAGAGAGGAGAGAGATGAGACCACGTTCAGAGAGATGGATGAAGATGAAGCCAAGATGAGAGAGATAAAGAGATGAAACCCATGTCCGCAGAAAAGAGAATAGATGTAATGATGGTCACTCGCCCTCAGACAGAAAGAGAGAGAGAGAGAGAGAGAGAGAGAGAGAGAGAGAGAGAGAGAGAGAGAGAGAGAGAGAGAGAGAGAGAGAGAGAGAGAGAGAGAGAGAGAGAGAGAGAGAGAGAGAGAGAGAGAGAGAGAGAGAGAGAGAGAGAGAGAGAGAGAGAGAGAGAGAGAGAGAGAGAGAGAGAGAGAGAGAGAGGGCACCGGGGTGGGAGAAGATGATGGTCCAGCCATCGTTGACGTAGTCATGAATCCGGAAGCGCCCATGGGTGGTGTCGACATCGAGGTTGGGGATGGTGTCGCCGATGGTGAGGCCCGGCATCCTCACCCTTCAAGATCCACCTCCTTCAAAACCCACCTCTCTCGCTCCCGGAGAGAAAGAAGAGAGAGAGAGAGAGAAACCCGACTGGTTCCTCTTCATGCTGGTGCATTCTAAAAGGGTCGGGTGAGAGACGTGCATGGCAGAGACGTGTCCCGGCGGGCACGACGGGTGGCGGACACAGTCCACCTGGCTCTATCATTCTCCCCCCACGCGTAGCTGGCACCTAACCAAAACTACCACGAGAGAGAGAGAGAGAGAGAGAGAGAGAGAGAGAGAGAGAGAGAGAGAGAGAGAGATGGGCACTTGCTTGGTGATCTTCGGCCAATTACCAATTTCAGTGGGATTCTAGAACAACAATAAATAAATCCCTTGACAGAAGATTCCCACAGGATTCTTCTACCTCAGCCCATCATTATCATCATCATCATCATCATCATCATCACCTTCATCATTTAGTACGACTAAATATAGTCTTCAGGTTGGCACCGGCGAGCTCCGATGATCGAATGTATGAATTGGGGAACCACTTGGAGAAGAGCGAGTCCTTGGCCTTCACAACCAGATAATAAAACACATAACAGGGAACGTGGACCAACGCCATGCAAAAATACCTGCAAATCGGACCAATCCATCATCCATCCTCCCCCAAATTATTCAATATTGATGAACCCATATTATACTACCTGATATGATCATAACTATATTTAGCATTAAAAGAAAGAGGAGAGATGAGCTACCAGAGAGGTGCCCAGGGGGTTGCAAGCTCGAGGAAAGGGTAAGGCCACCTGCAAGAAGCAGAAGAGGGGAAGATGGAATTTAGAAGGAGAATCGCTGGGAAGAGACCTGAAAGGGTGAGCTCACCATGTGAAGCCGCAAGCGTGGAGAATCCACTGGAAAACGACGTAGAGGCAGCTCCACAGGACGAAATAGGCCATGCCGAACCAGGGGAAGGGCTGATCACGAGCCCAAATCAACATCAGTTTGAGCTCCACTCCAGCGGCATCATCAGGAGCTTAGAGAGAGAGAGAGAGAGAGAGTACCATGCTGTTGAGGGCAGTGTCGAGGAGGAGGAATACGAGGTTGAGAGAATGCATGCTACCCATCAACTGCGAAAGGAAAGGAATTGAATCATGCCAGAGAATTTTTTTTCCCCATGTGGGAAGTACATAAGATCTGAGCTTTCTTCCCGCCCAGGCGTTGACCCCAATAAAAGTTTCTGGGCCAGGCTTCGAATAAGATTCGAGGGATTTTTTCTTAAAAGGGCGGACATTGACATGGCCACTACCTATGATCAAAATCCTAGAAAATATTTGTCCATTAAAAGGGTCCGCCTATAATCACCTGCTTCTAAATGATGCTTCACTTCCTCAATAATACATTATTCTGGTCCATGATATAGGTTCAAAATTAAATATCATGGTTAGAACCTGCATGATGACTTTGAGGTTCACAAGTCAAATCTGGAAATTGATCTGGCCTGCAAGTCACCTTCGATATACCAGGGATGGTAACGCAAACCACATTAAATGCTCACCAAAATACAGCTGTGAATGAGAATTGCATTGGGGGATAATGCAAAAGAAATAAAAAAAAGTTTCAGAGTTTACAAGATAATGAACAGTTAAAAACAAGATAATGACGTATTAGTTTTCTGAAAAAACCAAGGCATTGCAAAGTATCTAAATAAGTTAAAAAACTAAATATAAATATATATTTTAATCCACCGAATCATAAATTAAAAAAAAATGAAAAAGTTCCTACCAGATTGAGGGCAAAACGCTCGTCGGTGAGGAAGGGAACTATGAGACACCAGAAAACAATATCTGTCAGCATTACAGCTCCCGCACTTGTCTGTTCACATAGTAGACCTTTCAAGGTCAATAACATCTTGAAAAAAATTTATAAATCGACAAAGGCTAAGATAGAGGGTTACAGCTAGCCGCTAAAATAAATACCATAAATAAATAACCAAAGGCCATGTTATATAACGGGGAAAATTAATGCGCGTTGCTAAAAGGATTTGAGAAGAACTAACCTGGTATACTACTTGCATTGCACATCCCCAGAATCCAGCCTGTTGTTCGATCTCTTCAAAATCCTGAAAACCCAGTGATTCGATGGTTCTGCTGGTTGTATCTGTTACCTGAGCAGATGCTTCAGATCTGTCCCTTTCTAGATCCATAAATTTTTCCAGACACCCAGTTCTTTCTTCACTGGTGGAACTAGCTCGCGTAGAGGACGTCCAGCAAGCATGAGCAGATATCACAGCTCCAAGCTATTACAGGAAAAATATGTATATTGATTATTTGAAATAAACTAGATCAATTGAATATTTCTCAAAAAGTAGTTTTAATTATTTATTTTTATCATGCTTCCGTTTTGACAAATTATCCTCCTAGGGAACAGCCTTTTCCGACAGATTCGAGATATTTATTTAAGAAATAAAATAACAACAAGGAGAAGGCAACAGACGTACCGCAAAGTACAAAATGACTAGCGAAAAGGTCCACCTGTTGATCATTCAGCAGAAAAATCTCAAGTTACTAAGAGTAAATGGAGACCATTTTCCTGGATACCGAGAATCAAGACATCAACGTACGCAGTTTCATAAGAGTATATTGTTCAACTAGACTACAAAGCAAAAAATTCCAGCATAGTGAATCGGGCCAATTAATGCAAAAAGTCGAAGGAAGCGCAGTCCAATAATTCTCAGACCTGCTGGTAAGCGAACGCCAAGGCACTCATATGAATCTCTCTCGCATCGAAGAAGCCGGGAGAAATCTCAGCGTAGTACAGAATAGGAAATGAGATGTTAACAAAAATTTCATTTGAAGTTGCTGATCTATCTCCATCCTTTATCTGCCGAAACTACTCCTACACCATTTTTTTTTCCTTTCGCCAAGATCTTCATGCCGATCTCGGTCTCTTTAAGTTATTCTCAGGAAGGTCTCTCCATTCTAGGAAACTCAACAGTGCGACTCTATTCTCAGGAGTTCGGACAGCAGGCTGACCCCAAAAACAGAGAGCACCAAATTTCGTTTTTCTCTGGCGGAAATTATAATTTAATATCCAAGAAGGGATCGAAGGCTGCATACTGCGTATAGAAATAGAAGGCGGAGGAGCCGCCTGCGAGGACGATCCGGAACAGAACGTAGGACATGGCGACGAAGACGACGACACGGAATCCCAGCAGCCATGCCGGCGGCACTCTCCGCCAGCAGGGCACCCACAGAGCGGCCGCCCTAGGCCGATTCCTCGTCCGGCAGGCAATCGCCACCGCCACGGCGGCGGGGATGAGGAAGATCAGGCCGCAGACAGGGACCTCCCACCGGAGCCAGTACCCTTCCTCCCCTCCCCCATCGCCCATCTCCACCAAACCCTAGAGAAAAATCCCCAGCCCCCTCCTCCTCTCCTAAGCTTCCCAATCGGGGAGAGGAGAAGGGGAAGTGGGCGATGGATGGATTTCTCGACCCCGGGGGTTGACCAGAGAAAGCTTCAGCCTTTGACATCGTGCTCCTGGGCGCGATCTGCCACTAATACCCCATCCCTGTAAGCCATTCTAGGCCAGCGGGGAGATGACGTGTACGGTCCGATGCGCTGCCACGTCATGGTTGTTTCTAGAGAGTTCACAAATAAATCAGAAATCGGTGACTTTTCAGAACCGGAATCTCGTAGTTCTCACAAGCTTCCATTGAACCCCGCCATGAACTACGGGAAAACGAAGAATCCTCGGGGATCCGAACCAAGCAGCTTTCTCAAGAATCCACCGACTGGAGGAGCTAGCTAGCCGCCAATCTCCCGGACGTCCGGAATCCGCTGGTGGACGAATCGAGACAAAACGAAAAATGCGTACTAGAGAGAGAGAGAGAGGCGTCATACTCGGTGTAGTATACGAAGATGAGGAAGCCGTACTCGGCGATGTCGAAGGCCAGCAGAACCACCATGACGGCGGCGGACACTGCCCGGACGCCGAACAGCCACCCGGGGTGCAGCCCCCGCCAGCAGCCCACCCACGCCCCGGCGCTGCCGCCGGATCGCCGCTGCCACTCGGGCGGCCCCGCCGCCGCCAGGCTTACGTACCCTGCGGGGCCGTTGACTTCCTCACGGCGGCGGCGGCGGCGGCGCCGCGCCTTCGCCGCGATGAGCCACCCCGCGCCGAGCACCGCCGCGGCGACGATGGCGAAACAGAGGGCATCGTACCACCGGAGAGAGAGCGCCATGGCGAAGGAGAGCCAGCTGCTGACGGAGGGGCCAAGAACCCCTTTTGTTAGAGGCCGGTTGGTCTGACCTACGCGGACACCGAACGGTCAACCGGGCCTCCCCCGCCCCACCGGTCAAAGTCACCGGAAGGTCAAACTCAGACCCAGCGCCGGCACTGGAGTCTTTCCTCGGATAGCACCCAAAAAAGGAAAGTTTTTTTCTCCTTCCAAGATTACAGGAGATGACCGAGACCCCACCGAGAAAAAGAAGACCGTAAGAGCGGAGATAGATAGGTTCCGTGGGGAGGAGACTTTCATCTCATCTTGGGTCTCTTGGCGTTGGTGGGGAGGCTCCTCTCGGGGAGACGAGACTTGCCCATGACTTTGACTTTCTTCCTGCGCCGCCGCTCGTCCTCGCTGTCCGACTCGTCGCCCTTCTCGCGGTCCGCGTTGCTGGCCTCCCTCTCCAGCTCCTCCCACGTCTTCCCCTTCTCCTCCTCCGAGTCCTGCTCCGAGTCCTGCTCCTCCTCCTCCTCGTCCGATTCCACCAGGGACTCGCTGTCCTCGTTCTCCTCCTCCGAGGCCGACTCGGGCTCCGCGTCGGAGGGCTCGTACCCCTGGTCCGACTCCTCCGAGTTCTCCGAGTCCGAGTCGCTGGCCTCCATGTTCAGGAACTCCCATCCCCCGTCCTCGATGAACTTCTCCGGGTCGTCCGTGATGGTCTTCAGGATCGGCCGCCAGTTCAGATTCAGCCTGCTCTCGTAGTACTTGATGTCCGTCGTGTCCAGCCACTCCTTGATGCTGTCCAGAGAGGTGCTGGGGATGGAGTCGATCCTCAGCACGTCCTTCTTGAAGTCCTTGAACACGATCGCCATGTCGAAGTTCTTCTGGCCGAAGCCCACCCTCTCCAGGTTGACTATCTCGATCTCGCCCAGAGTGATCACCAGGAACGGGGTCTCGATCAGCTCCACCAGGCAGCTCGGCGTGGGGATGATGAAGGCGGAGGCCTTGTGGGGCACGCCGTGGAAGCCCAGCTCGCGGAGGGGCTGGTCAAACTCCAGATCGAGCCCCTTGAACTGCGGCTGACCCCAGTGATCGTGCACCTTGTTGACGAAGTTCTGGAACTCCATGTTGATCCTGTTCTTCCGCTCCCTCTCCCGCTGCTCCTCCTCGATCTCGTCGGGGTCCATGGCGGAGCGCCGGCCGCCGCCCAGGGTCTGCACCACCTCCATGACTTCGACGTAGAACTGGACGTCCTTGGTCTTCTTGTTCCCCACCATGATGTGGTTGTGGAGGTGGAAGTGGAGGAGGGTGATCATCTCCTTCTCCGCGGGCTGGAAGAAGGCGTGCTTGATGTTCCCGAACATGACGTCCACCCTCTCGTCGGGCCTCGAGGTGGAGTACCGGAAGCCATTGGCGTGGGCCTCCAAGGTGCCGGGGAGCTTCCGGCCGCGGCCCCCGAAGGCCGGGCGGATCCACAGGTCGGGCAATCTCATGGGTTTCATCTTCCCCCCGGCCAGCTGCAATTTCTCCTGGGTGACCAGAGTGGCCCTCTCGGCTTTCTCCGACTCTCTGGATGCGACTTGCCTCCTCAGGGCCTTGATCAGCTGGACGACTTCGCTGCTGTGTCTCGGGTCCTTGGAGCGGAAGGTGATCTCCTTGAGGTGGATGGCGGTCTGATTCCTGAGGGAGTTGGGGTCGGGAGCCGGGGCAAATGGAGCGCCGGGCACGTTGAATATGATGCGGATCGTACAGGTTCGATTATCCTGGTTGCTGTTGACGCTCTTGACTGTGGAAATGTGGAACGGCACCATGCTTCCGTAGATGGGGAGGAGGATGGCCTCATTTTTCTGGTCCACCTGTATCACCAATTCCTTCGCCTGAGGGATATCGTTGACGTTCTTGTAGGCAGTGAGCTCCCATGAGGCTCTCAAGTGACCACGCCCATCTCCAGATCCAGACCCAACACCGGCCAGCCTCCTGGCTGTCTCCTCATTCTTCTGGCGTGCGAGCTCCGCCTGGTGCTGCTTCCTCAGCTCCTCCTTTGACATCTCTTGGTGGTCCGACCGTAAGGTCGCCTTCGACGGGAATGCCTCCACACTAACGGCCTCTGCTTTGCGCTTTGGCCTCACTTCTTCCTCCTCTTCGTCGTTAAATGAATAAGAGACATCCTTCACTGCTTTCGAGCAGGGTGCCGTCAAGACCTCTGGAGACTTTTCACTTATGATGACCGTATCAGCCAGCAACAAGGAGAATTTCTGAGTCTTTGGATTTTTGGTTTGAGCTTGCAAGTTCTGGAAACCTATGGACACATTGAAGACCATCCCTGCTTTCAGAATACGGTCATTTTTTGCATTCAAGCTCAATCCCGACTCCCGGAATTCAAGGCCAATCCCAGTTCCTGCAGACTTGGTTAGATTTGAAATGAATTCTGGAGCTTCCTTCTCTACGACAGAGACAGCAGCTTGATAAGCAGCACTGACCTTATTCCCTGGTTTCAGGGCTGCAATGGCAGCATCTTGCGCCTTAAGAAGAACTTCATATGCCTTACTCTGAATCGGATTACCATCGATCAGGAACGTCCTTGCCACATTTGAGCAGTAGCTGTTGTACCGCGAACTGAGTGCACATATGATCACACTTGTGGATTCATAGTACAGATTTTCATCATTGCTTGTTGCACTTGGCTTGAGATCAAACTCGCCCCCACTCTGAAAGATCGGTGGGTAGCAAATGTCGACATTCTCTGGCTTCAGCTTCACCTTCACTTTGATGGGTTCAAGTATAGCTTTCTCTGTGTCATCCATTAGAGATGAGTGAGAGACCTTGACCTCCTCATCAATGATCTTCTCAAGCTTAGGAACCACGAAATTCTTCATTACTGAGGAAGTTAAATAGGCTGCCTTTTTCACACAAGTGAGCTCCGTCTCATCTTTGACCGAGAAGAGCTCCGAGAATCCGTTAGTAATGTCTCCAAGTTGAATGCTAGAGGCCTTCAGCCTCTCCACCCACGTCTCTAGAAGCTTTCCCTCCGGTGCTTCTCTCGCAATATAGCCCAGCACAGGGCTATCTGATTTAGACTGTGCACGAACCACACGAAGCATCTCATCCATTGCAGCAGTCCCATCATCATTTTTGGCCTTCACATGCATCACAACATCAGCACCCACGGCATCCTTTGCCGACTGCTTTAGAGTTTCAAGAAGATTGGCCTTCTTTTGGCTACACAAGAAATGGATCTGCTTGCTCGTAAACACCATGATAGTCTCAGGAAACTCGTAGCCAAGAAGCCAAATGTTGAGAGCCGAAGACTTCAGGTACCGCAGATCCTCAGAAGCGGGTGGTGTAGCAACAGCTATAGCATCAGAGCCGGCCCACATGTCCGCTCTGTTTTCTTTCCAGTGCCCGTAAAATGCCTTCAGGCGTTTGATAAAGTTCCCCATATCAATGGTGTAAGCACCGGCCGCTTTTGCGGCCCCATTCCTCTGATCAGCCATTGAAGATAACGCGGTAGCGATAACTCAAATCTGCAACATGGGAGATCAAAACTGAGTATATGTTAGCTAATGTACGCAAAAAATAAATTAATTAAAAAAGTTGAAAACACGCGTAAAAAATTCCATAAAGAAGCAAGAAATAATCGAAATCAGATTCGACCTCCTCCAAGCGATTACAAGGGATAATAGTGGAACGGCAGACAATAGTTCCACAAAACGGAGCAAACCCAAACAAAGAAATGATATCACCCTGGTAAAACTAATCGACAATTGGGTATTGGGCCCTAGGGCTAGGGTTAGGGTTTCCGGCGGATCTCAGGGGAGCGAAGCCCTTCAGGTCCACCAAAAACAAAGCCAAAAGTAGAGGATCACCTCTCCTCCCGTGGCTATGGCGCCCTTCGACGCGATGGAGCCGCCTCCTCCACGCTCGAGCTTCGTCCGCAAGGGGACCTCCCTCGGAGGCCCGAAGAGGGGAACTCGATGATTTGAGGGCGAGAAGAAATGTGGGGGGAGAAAGAAGAGAGTGTCGATACTCTGGTTTCGTTCGAGGCTTTTGGTATATATATATAGCAACTCAATTTATTATAATAACCTCGTTTTACTACTGATTTACAAAATATGCCACTACTCTCTCCGTTGGCCATCTCAGCTGATGCAGGGCTTTTTCATCGGACAAAAATGCCCTTATATATAAGATTATATTTTTGATACAGTATTAAGGGCATTTTTGTACTAAGTCCCGTGTCACGAGATGACAAAATCGCAGGGTTGTAGATGCTGCCTCTCGGAATCGGACGGGCTTAAATGAGACACGTGGGCTATGGGCCGTAGGATTAGCATTAGGATCCCTTCTTTTGGGCGGGAAAACAGAACCCTCCCTCCCCCAACCCCCCCCCCGCGCCCCCGAAAAACTCTCTATAAATTTCAGCGGGCCGGGCCGGGCGGGTTGATAAGCTCGGCCCGGCCACTTGTCGGCCAGAGTCGGGCCTCTTTAGGATGCCTGAAAGAAGGACTTTTAACTGGCCGGGCCGTGCCGGGCCGAGCCCGACTAGAGGCAAAGGAATGGGGGGGGGCCCACCTCCTTCAGCGATCATCGAATCAAGTGACTTTTTTCCATTTCACTCCTCCAAAAAATAGTTTATTACAATTTGGCATCAATTTTATTTTATTACATTTCGGTAAAGATCCATAGGAAAATTACGGATAAGCACTAATCATGGGCAAAATTCAACATGTGCACTCACACAGCCGGCCCAGCGGTGATATTGGGCCAGTATGGGGGAATCCTTATTGGGCCGTGTTTAAGGGAATCGGGGCACTGTGGAGAGCCCATATTAATGGGCTCCATATTGGGCCGAGGGCTGTCGGTTTTGGACAACCCAATAAATAGAGGCAGTGATCAGTGAGAGAGTAAAGGAGCTACCGGTGGCTGCTGCTACGAAGCTCTCACTTCTCCTTAAACCCTCGTCTCCGCCGCCGCTGTTGCCACCGCCGCCATGCCCGTGGAGGTGCCAGTCGCCGGCCAGCAGTGATATCCTCGGTCGCTGCGTGTGGGGGAGGCGCCATGGCGGCGGCCTCGAGAGGTCTCCTGAATCGACTCCGGCTCCTTGCGGTGGCGGGGCCGCCGCGGTCTCCGCTCCATTGCAGGTTCTTCAGCGCCGAGGCCGTCGCACACTCGGAGGAGTTGGACGGCTTGCGACACGTCGGAGGCGGTGGGGGATCGGTGATCGAGGCGAGGCCGAGGATGATGCTTCCCACTTCGAAGAGGACGGGGGCCATTGCAGTCAAGTGTGGGATGACGGCGCTGTGGAACAAGTGGGGCGAGAGGGTCCCCATCACGGTCCTCTGGTTGGATGATAACATTGTTTCTCAAGTAAAGACTCTGGATAAGGAAGGGATCACCGCGTTGCAGGTATACTGCGGCACTTTCTGATGGTTTTCCTACACTAGTCTCTTCCTTAACCCATCGCTGGCAGATCGTATATAATTCTTCTGCTTTGTCGATCGCTCTTAGGTGTACGTGACTCTTTGATCTTTCTGTCTTTGGGATGTTTTATCTGTATTATCTCAGTGCTGATGACCGATTTGGCTTTACTTACTTCTTCAACATTACGATTGGAAAAATAGAAGTTGGTTTTCCTTCGTTTGGACCGCAAGAATATGTTAGGATGAGACATTATTTATTTATCGCTGTCTACATTTTGTGGTAGATTTTTTAGAACTTATGGTGGAACGAAAAAGAAACTTTATGTGTCCATTTTGCGCCAGCTTGTAGTGTTATTTTATCTGAGAATGCTGTTTGAAATGCTTTTTGAGCGTTACTTTGGTCGTGGGGCTAGTTAGATTGGAGCTGGTCAAAAGAAGGCGAAGCATTTGACAAAACCAGAAGTGGGCCACTTTAGAGCACAGGGCGTACCTTTGAAGAGAAAGTTGAAAGAGTTTCCCGTGACAGAGGATGCACTCCTTCCGATAGGGACTCCCATCACAGTTCGGCATTTCGTTCCAGGGCAGTATGTCGACGTCATAGGAATTACCCGAGGAAAAGGATTTCAGGTAAACCGATAGTCGAAATTCCGTTAATTTCTTGTATAACTTCTATTATTGTGGCTGCCCTCTTCTTTGTGTATACTTCTTATTTATTGAATTTCTTGATTCTCCGGATTGGATTTTGTTAGGAGTCTCATTTCATGAATTGGTAGGCAAACAGAGTAACTCCGTGTTAGGCTGTTTATTTCTTATTTATTAGCCTTTCTTTCAACTACGGAAAAAAGTTCTTCCCGGAATACATGTCAGATGTCATATCACGTACACAAGAGTGGAAAGAAAGATATCAAAGTTGGTTGCTTAGGTCTTATTGCCCGAACTGCCTGTTTTGAAATTAGTCCTTTCATATATCGTGTCTTTCAGGGCCTATCTATGGTCTGTTTGAGCCTGGTTGTATAAGGTAATGAGAAAATTATCTTGACTCATTACCGATTATATTACATTTTCTCGTAGTTGGAAATGAGTAGAAACCAATCTAAAATTTTCCGAATTACATCCTCACACATTCGCATGATGGAATGATGAACAGCAGTGAGTCTGTGAGGGGTACATGCCGAACTGTTTTATGCTTTATTTAAAAAAAAAAATCGCATTAATTGCGTTGTTTCTGCACCTTTACATCGGATGTTAGCCATGCTATATTCGTATCAATGAGTTTTGATGCAACAGGGTGGTATGAAAAGATGGGGCTTCTCTGGAATGCCGGCATCCCATGGAGCATCATTATCTCATAGAAGTATTGGGTCTACTGGACAGAGAGATGCTCCTGGAAGGGTATGCATGTCGTGTTGATTTATTTTTTTCCTATTAATGTTCTCATCATTCACGAGCCTCCCTGATTTTGGTGCTGCACGTTCATCTTTTTATGTTTGCCCTTTTATTTTTTTAGTTATTTTTAAGAAGTTCTTAGCGATTGATTCTGTAATGTTTCTTACGAGATCATTATCTTTATCAAATAGTGGTGTAATATAACCCTTTGATAAGTAGATACCATTTCAATGAATGTGTGCGTTCTCATTTATGTTACACATACCACATTATCTTCTTTGATAAGCTTGCAAGGGAAGGAAATAAATATTTTTTTGGTTATCTTATGCTGCTATTGCAATTTTTCAGTAAAAGTAAGCATGCCCAGATATCAACTAGCTGTACTCTCAGTGCATTGAGACTATTCGGATCATTGTTTAATGCCCAATATTGGTATCATTATGACCCATTGTCAGAAATAAACCATATTTACCGTTTTATGAGGTTCATGCTCAATGCTTTTACTTGTCATTTGCCACTTTGTGCTAACACACCATATGTTAGTCTGGCTGGCCGCTGTCTCTATGGCATCGTTTTGTGTAAGGTCACAGATCTTGTAGGGAAATCTTCATCATTCCGTGGTTTTTTTCCTCTTTTCCTAAAGTAGTCTGTGTTTTAAGACAAGTCAGAGGAACCAGTGAAGCGATGTAGAATGGGTGCGTAGGAAATAGAAGAGGCCCAAAAAGTGAAGTCCAGAAGGCCCTTACAGATAAAACGAGGAAGAGTCAAGTAGTGTTGTTTAGGCTGGCCCATAAGGTCCAAGGAATCTTTCTTTTCCCTTTGGCCTAGTAATTATTTGCTGCTATCAGATCCTATTGTTTGGAAGATTTGCACCCACTTTTTGACATATTCAAGGAAAATGAGCTGCAGATCAAGATGGTTTTTTGTCAACCCAGGGAAAGCATTTTTCCCTTCTATCTGTTTTAGATTCAATCAGCCTCTTTTGGACTTAAGCTACCTGTTTTCATCAATCATTTTGGATTTGAAGATCAACCCTATCATCCCTTGTGGACTCGAGTATCGACTAAATCAATCCTGTGGACTGGAGTATTTGTGGATCTCGTTCCTTGTAGTAGGTTCAAGGTGCAATTTCGGTTCATCTCCAACCTCCGCCGCTTCATAAGGAGAGTAAAAATTGCTCATCCTTCGAAAGGAATTTGAGCAGTACACAAGCATCGAATGCAATATCATCAAGAAGGTGTTCTAGCAACTTGATGACGATTAGTTCCTTTCTTGAGCTGTTTTTCTCTTTATAATTGAGCTAGATTTCAGATGGAGGTCCTGCCCTGCTTCCTTTCTTAGCCATTGGAAGAAACACTGATCTCAGAACTAGTCGAACTCTAGCTGTATCATTCACGTGGAAAAAAAAATTTAAAATACTAAATCAGGGTGTCCTCAGACTACTTTACTGCATAGTAAATTAGATGAGATTCGCTTAGATCAACCTTATAAACTTTGTAAACCAGGGTCATCTCACCTGATCTATCACCTTGATTGGCCAGATGGATGATCTGGCTACTCTTCTCTCAGTCGAGGCGATGAAGTTTCTCCTCAGCAAATTAAGATCTGCTGATTTACCTCCTCAATCAAGAGCCTAGAGGCTGACTTCCTGCTCCCTTCCTGTTTGTTCAAGGAACTAACAGGCAATTCTAACTAGATACCCCCCCAAAATTCTGTCCCCATGATTTATCTCGGAGCAATTCTCTAAGTACTGTCGCTATACGCACACCAAGCTTGGTAATTTTTTTTATATCACCCACATCTGTAGGCTCTCTATCTTCTCTCAAGGAATCGATGGTAAGAACTTTACCATTTTTGCTGATGTATCTTGCATTCGCCGACATCCATAAAGTTCCATTTTAGGAAATATCATGATGTTGTACGGCTTCGCAGGTTTTCAAAGGGAAGAAGATGCCCGGGCGCATGGGCGGCAAGCAACGTACCGTTAAGAATGTCTGGGTCTACAGGATCGATCCAGCGAGGAATCTGATGTGGGTCAGAGGCCAAGTAAAATTTCTCTCCCTCTTCCCTTCTTCTTAACCTAATTAGGCAAGCCCCAGACTAGAAATTGACGGAGCAGAGAGACTGCTTATGCGGCTGATTTCTGGTAAAAAACGCTGGTCTTTTGCAGGTTCCTGGCGCGGAAGGCAACTTCGTCTTCATAAAAGACGCCGTCTACAAGAAACCAGACGTCTCTCAGCTTCCGTTTCCGACCCACTTCGTCCCGGAAGGGGAGGAGATTTCTGAACTGGAGCCTCTGGTCGCTGACCTCGGGGACGTTGACCCTTTCACGGCCGCAGATTGACCATCCTCGGCATAGCCCATGTAAGAGTCAATCCATTGTTCGCTAAGCAGACCCCACCCACTTTGCAGTGCCTTGCACTCGTCTCTCTTGGGCACGAGCGTTTTGCACGCACTGTTCGTGTTACGGATCCTGCCTTGTCACATTTTTTCTTTTTCTTTTTTTTTTTTTCTTTTTTGGGGTGGGGGAAGGAGGGGGGCTTAAAATGTTGAAACTTCTAGGGGCTTTCACAGAATAAGAAACAATTTTGGCATGGTGCTTGCTGTTCATGGCGGAGACATCTGCGCTGATTTTATGGAAATTTTGTGGGCCTGGGTGCAAGTTCCCTCGCTTCGGCCATCTAATGTGGGGTGGGGGTGCAGAGAAGCGATGGGCTGGATTGATTGCACAATATGATTCGAGAGAAGGGGTGTAGAAATGGTGCTCTCTCTCCCCCTCTCTCTCTCTCTCTCCCCCTCTCTCTCTCCCCCCCCCTCTCTCTCTCTCTCTCTCTCTCTCTCTCTCTCCCTCTCTCTCCCCCCCCTCTCTCTCTCTCCCCCTCTCTCTCTCCTCCCTCTCTCTCTCTCTCTCTCTCTCTCTCTCTCCTCTCTCTCTCTCTCTCTCCCCCTCTCTCTCTCTCTCTCTCTCTCTCTCTCTCTCTCTCTCTCTCCCCCCCTCTCTCTCTCTCTCTCTCTCTCTCTCTCTCTCTCTCTCGCTCTCTCTCTCTCTCTCTCTCTCTCTCTCTCTCTCTCTCTCTCTCTCTCTCTCTCTCTCTCTCTCTCTCTCTCTCTCTCTCTCTCTCTCTCTCGCTCTCTCCCCCCTCTCTCTCTCTCTCTCTCTCTCTCTCTCTCTCTCTCTCCCTCTCTCTCTCTCTCTCTCTCTCTCTCTCTCTCTCTCTCTCTCTCTCTCTCTCTCTCTCTCTCTCTCTCCCTCTCTCTCTCTCTCTCTCTCTCTCTCCCCCTCTCTCTCCCCCTCTCGTTCATCACTATTAAGGATCAGCGATATTTATGAGCTTACAAAATTAAGATTATGCATTTTAACTTGGGAACCATAGTCTACTGTTTCTATTATGCCTAATTTTCATTGCCTTTTGGTTGTAATTCCCATCTTTCTCATGATGGCACCATGTAAGGACTTGGAGTCAGCTTTGCAAAGTTAATGAATATAGGAATAAAGTTAAAGAGATTGATAGTGTTGTGATCAACTAGCAGCTCTTAGAAAATTTAGTGGAGAAATTATTTTAGATTAGTAGATCCTTCTATCTGGTCAGTCTTTCATCACTCTCATATTTTCCTCATTCTCAACCCTATTATCTAACCCATTTTCTCTTGTCAAACTCCTTGACCAATTTCTTTTTGTTGATCCATACTACTACTCAAATTTTAAACCTTAATGTTTAAACTCTATATCAAATAACACCTTACATAGGATAGTACTCAAATTTTAAACCCTAAAGCTTAAGCTCTATATCAAATAACACCTTACATAGGATAACTAGACAAGGTGTTATTTAATGTTGTACCCTAAATTAAGCTAAGCTCAAATTCTTGATGGAAATTGTTTCCTCTTTGCGCAATTAGTTTAGTTTTGCTTTATTATAGAACAAATATTTGTTACTTATGTGATAAACAAAAATATCTCCCAAATCTCATAACACTTACAAACCCAACACACTTAATACACCCTCTCTAGTTATGACTTAGTTTTTAGGAATAGCAACCCATATTCTGTGACATGTGACAACATATTTGATTTTGGCTATTTTTTAAGGAGTTATTAGATTCTTTATGAATGGGATGGACTAGTTCTTGTATAATTATACATTGGTACTGATCTTTTGCATCACATCGTATAACCAAAAAGTGACAACATATCAACATAAATTACTTTCTTATGAACACAGAATTGAACAAAATGAGAACATTGATAGGATCAATATAATAAATAGTGACTACAATATATTTGTATATCATATGTTGAGTCATAAGATTGTGCAAATGATGAATTAACATGTTCTACTTGGTTGCATTTCTTTTGACATGATCATCATCTATCAATAAAGAGCAAAGACATTGTTGGTAACTATTATTTAGGATTTAGAAACATGTGAACAACATCATTAATGCAAATAGGATATGGGGATTTTTTTTATCATTATTAAAGACAAAGACCTCATTACTAATTAATATTCAGGCTTTCTAAATACATAATCTTCGTCTCATGACTACAAAATTTTCTTATAAAGTTTAAAGTTTTCAATTATAATTTGAGAACTTTTTGGGAAGGGATGTAAACATTATTTCATTAGGAACTGCCCAACAAAAAACACAACTTTCAAAATACATGATCTTCTAATGACATATTGCCCTCAGGGCCAAAACATTTTCTTGAAAAGTCTCAAGTTTTCAACCACAATTTGAGAAAATTTTGAGAATGATGAAAATATTATTTAATTATGAACTGTCCAACAAAAAACCTTTGTTAAATTAGTTTTTGCCACAAAAAGGCCCAACCTCTCACTGCATCTTTAACACCCATATTAAGTTCAATCGTGGTCCTATCCTTTGGTGATCTTATGGATTATCACATGATAGTACTAAGTGGCTCTTATTAATGAGAAATTTCATTTAATGTGGCTTGCCATTTTAGACATCACATTAAACAATATCATTTAATGTAAGGAGAGAGAAGAAGGTTCTTATTAAGGAAAAATGGTCAGTTAAATAATTGGTTCTCATTGATGTGATGGCCTCGTCATAACTAGAATGGATCAAATAGAACTACTTGCTATGGCTAGATCATTAAGCATAGAGGAGGGAGGAAATGACCAACATATTTCTTGTGGTTCTTGTTGTACACATTTACAAGTGTAACCCCCTTAATGCATATAAATAGAGTGTCATCTCCCATTTTATGCATCCCATTTAGATAGAGCATAGAAGAGATTTCTGAAGAGACTTAAAAGAGGTTTCAAGAAGATACCTCTTGTCAAGTTGGGGAGGGCCAAGATCAAGGATCTGTTACCTAGGTTCTTGATGAGAATTCTTCTTTATTCTTGCCTCATCTAGTTGAGCTTTTGTTGTAACCTATGGACATAAGAGGCTGACTTTTGAACTATATAAATTCTTTGCATTAGTGTTCTTGGTGTGAAATGATCTATTTCCACTTTTTTACTTCTCATTGAATAAGTCATGAAAATGGTGTTTTGCAAGCCCTAAGTGGGCTTCTATTCTAATGAGAAATCTTCTTTGTGGGCCACCAATGGAAGGCTAAATAAATGAGATGGCTCCACTTGATATAGATCCTATTGGAATTCTAATATATGAATAACACAATATTTCAAAGAAGAATTACTTTGATGTAGGTCTGCTTACATAAAGTCACAAGTTTTTGAGGCATTGAAGAATGACAATAATCATTACTCACAAGGTATGAAAATTTCATTTTTTCAGCCTTCATCTAATCAATCTTATAGCATGTGTAAGACTTTTATTGCTACACTCAAAAAACATTTTCATGCCTAACATAAATGGTTAATTCAAGACCCTCATGCATTTTTTTGATTGATATGTATATCATATATTTTGTGACAATGTTGATAGGTACCACCATTTGTGCATGTGTCCACACTTATGGAGATATTTTATTCTATTTTAATGACCTTTGATGTTGAACCTAAATTGTCTCATTTAACATTTAGTAGATTTATGATTTCACCAATTTTCATTGATTCTTTAATTGTGTGAGTGACTATTTTGAAAATCGATGTTTTGTTATATCATATCAGATGAGTCAACTTCTTTTAATGTATAACATGTTAGATTCTATATTGCAGCATATCACCAAGAGGGGGGTGAATTAATAAAGTTTTACTTTTTTATTTTATGTTCCCTAATTTTGTCACCTTTCTCATTTATTAAAATCTTGATGGTTGGATGAAAACTTCACATACTATTCTTACAATCGTTTAGTCATTCAACCTACTACACTTTCCAAGTGCCACATAAATGTTATTTCCTTGTGTTCCACTAAAGTTGTATATAAATACATGCTAAATTGCAAGCTTTAATAGAGATTCATACTCTAGATTCATGATTATAGGGAACCAAACTAGAGGAGACCCATTTCTCTCTTCCACATGAATATCTCTAGGGGTACAAATAGGATCAATATAAGTTTACATACTCTACAAGAAGATTTTAGATGGGTCTTGAGTACAAACACAATCTAAATCCATAGGAGAACATGTTACTTTTCTAAGAGTTTAGCTCTATGTACCTTGAAGGGTCTTGATCCTCCAATTTTATTGTTGGAGAAGTCTAGTGTGGGTGCATTGTAAACCTTGAGTAGTAGAATATTTTCATGGTTTTCAAAAGCTGAAGCTTGTAGCAATCTACAATGGGCTCATCATAGGAAGGTGGTGAATAATACAGTTCTTTATATATTCTTTATTAAATTTTCTCCATACATCTTACTCTCTTGCTTACAATTGAAGTGAGCATATGCTCCTCCTTACATAAAGAGCACATTGGGTCTCTTTAAACTTTAATCATATTAGACTGCTCCAATAGTCGTCCAACAATTTGAAACGTGTCACATTCCATACTTGAAATTTGAACTCTTGAAATATCCATTAATATTGTAAAACACATTAACCAATAATGCTTTGGACTTTCAATGGGAGGTTTGTCACATTGTGCTCCACTTTCAGAAATTTTCAATGAACACATACATGTTTGTGTAAAACACCAATTTCTATATAAAATTATTTTAATCAAAATCATAGAAGAATATTAATTATTTTACTCAAGAAAAACTCCCAATTTAAATCAAGTATACTATTGACTCTTCTATCTTTGAGCAAATTTAAATCAGGAGTTGATGAGCCTTCTTCAACCCAATTTCTATATACTTACACCATTGTGATGTTACTTAAATACCCTTATTTACATATTGTCATTATCAAAACAACATAAGCTCCAAAACCCTTAAAAAATTTCCATATTAAGTCTACACATGTAGACTGACATATAACATGTATCAATTATATGATATTCTCAAATGGTAGTAATTTAGATAAAACAAATTTTATTATTTAAATAATAAAAGCATCATTTAAATAAATATCATTGATATTTTGAATTAAACTTAATTTCATTGATACTTTGAATGAAACTGAATTTCACATATACCTTGAATTAAATTGATGAATTTTTTTCTAAGCCTCATTTAGATGACTTGATAAAATGATCTAACTATGCCTTGTGTGTCAATATATGTTTGGCATAATATCATTGTAAACAAAATTAAACAAATAAATTTAGTTGACATCACAAGATCTATCAGGGGTGGATGATACAATTCTTTGACAAGTAGGAAATCCTTTGAAGTAAAATATAGGAACCCTCTCTCTCTCTCTCTCTCTCTCTCTCTCTCTCTCTCTCTCTCTCTCACTCATATAACTATAAAGCCAATTGATTATCAAAAGGTAATATATTAAGACATATCATGTGTAGCTGGTCCAGCTAGGCACATGCTCAAGAATATTGCCTTACATGAGGTTTGACAACTTTGAGTCAATAATTTCAGATGTAAAAAAATACATGCTAAAAGGTAAAAAATGTTTCTTCTGTCACATTATAGTAAAACTTTCTTATCATTTGTATGACGAAATTGGTTACTACCAATGATCCAAAAAACAATCAGAAAGAATTCAAGAATACTATGACATTTATCTTGTTTTTATATCTATTTCAAGAATAGTTGTTGAACAACTCCATATAGGCTAATCAATTTAAGACAAAATACATTATGGGATACAAGCACATAGGAATGGGCCCAATCCTGATGTGGTGTCTTTTTTAATGTCAGATAAGTCAAAGACTTATGATGTCATTGCTGATATCACCATGTGGGAAGAACTGGCCTTTTTCTGATATTATTTCTCCATGATGGGAATTTTTATTATTAATTAAAGTGGTTCAAGAGAGAGAGCGAGAGAGAGAGAGAGAGAGAGAGGGGGTTCTTGTATTTTACTTGAAAGGATTTCCCACTTGTCAAAGAGTTCCATCATCCACCCCCGATGGATCTTGTGATGTCAACTCATCATTTTTAAGTAAAATGATGATGACCACTGAAAAAGTCAACGGGTAATAGTTCTTGGTGTAGTTGACCCAATGTCTTCTGGCAATAAACGTGCATGTATATAATTATCGCTTAATAACTCAATAATAAAGATGCCAATCTTAGTTAAATTCAGGCAATTATTGGAAGGATAGTACCTGTTTAGGATTATTGAAGTCAACTGATGGGTGTTGAATCTCCGCGTCACCATATCTTCAAGAATGGGTTCTGAAATAAAGTCAACATGTTGAAAAGCTTGAATCTTTTTAAGATAGAAAATTAGCTTTTCTCACGAACATAGATATAAGTCAACGCCGCGGGGCCATTCCATGGAAGATGATGGAGTGACAAACCTTGTTGGTAATAATCGTGCTGGTATTTACATTCCAACTCTCTCGTGAACATCGAGATGAAACTCGCGTAGAACCGCGAACCTCTCTCTAGACATTATTCTCTCGCTCTCTCTCTCTCTCTCTCTCTCTCTCTAGTCCTTGAATCAGAGAATGCAGTGATTGCCGCGTGAGGACACCCGCTAGAAAATTGCAGAGTCATCATCCTCAAGAACGGTGCAAGATGAGAAGGAAGATGCTGCGTGATCCGTCGACCTTTCTTCCTCTGCCATGGCAGCCTCCTCCGGAGCTCACCTGTTCTCGTGAGAACGCCGCTTACCGGCAGACTTTTGAAATTAGGTCAGAGAAATCGACGAGCGAAGAGATGGGAGACCGGCTGAACAGATGAATCGAAGCATTGAGCTCCAGATCCCTCACCGATCCCGGAGAACGGAACTATCGCTCATATGCAAGAATAAAACGAGAAGGAAACGATAAATCTCCGCATTCCTTCAATCCCAAACGATAAAAATCTCTCGCATCCACTGGAGCCGGACGGAGGACAAATCAAATCGGAGGAAGAGGATCTGATCCACGGAGATGAATCATCCATGGGATAGACACCGAGGATGGAGTTAGGGTTTGTGAGGAGCCAGGGAAGAGGCAGTGCAGGGGAAGGACAGCAGCAACCACGCGTTGCTGATGAACCCTTCCCATGCTCTACCGCTTCCCTGTCTACGTCGCCTCCTTCCTCACATAGAATAGAAGCTACCAGACGGCGCTGCCGCCGCCGCCGCCGCCGTCGCTGTCTCCGCCATCTCCGTCATCGCCACCGCCGTCGCCGCTGCTCCTGCTCTCGGGCTACCACTTTCTCCTGTGGAAATCCACATCTATATATATAGTACCCGGGAAGAAGAAGAGTCGCCGGGTAAAAGATCATTTTAAGATAAACCCAACAAAATGATAATTTATCTAATAAAACCATTAACAGAAGTTTAATTTTATTTAGACCTGTCTTAAACCTGAAGCTCAGCGACGCTACCTTCCCCAAAAATGTCAGAATAACCCTGCTTAACGAACTATTGTGGCGCCGACAGCTCCTTGGAGTTGAATTATGAACCAAAAGGATATAATTAAGTTTATGGTTTTAATAGTGCCATTTTTTAAATAATTCTGTTTGAGAGGAGTATATGTGGAAATAAATCCATGAGGGGGTACTACACGACTGCGATCCACGTCGTACTCATGCAAGTACACGCCCGCTCGCGGTAGGTCGCGGAGAGAACGCCACGTGTCAGATAGGTACGACGCGGGAGTACGACTGATTAGGAGAGCTTTTCGGTGCCGACGTTTCAGATGAACCGGGCTCACGGGTTCAACGGCCATGATAGGATCGATCAACAGCCCCCTGCTCTCACGTGCGAGTTCAAGAGAGAGAGAGAGATAGTACTAGAGAGAGTCGTTGAAAGAGATCGGTTGAAGTATAGAGAGAGAGAGTACTAGCGAGAGTCGTAGAGAGAGAGAGAGAACATTGGTTATAGTTGGCGATATTGGAAATTGTAGAGAGAAACGATTGTTAAAGCTTGGGACTGACAATTGATAGAGATATATATAGAGAGAGGGAAAAATAGAGAGAGAGAGAGAGAGAGAGAGAGAGAGAGAGCTGGTGACAGATCGTAGTGAGAGAGAGGTGATAGGTAGTGAGAGGTATGGAGGGAGACGAGTGGTGATAAGCTGATTAGCTCGGTAGAGAGAGAAAGATTGAGGGGTATTTTGGTCATTCTACATCAACCACGCAGCTGAGGGGTCTTCTTGCCTTATGCCCCCTAGGCGCGTGCTTTTTCCTCGAGTCTACTCGGAATATGCTCACTTATTTATGGGCTATTTTTATTAAATAGAAAATACGAAAAAATCGCACAAAGACACAGAAGCCCTAGTTTTCTGTAATTAGTTAGGTAATTATTTAACCCCATTAATTCTACTTCTCCTCGCGAGCATTCACGAACTCCAAATTCTTCGGAGTAGAAAGTTTCGGAAACCAGAGCGGACAAGATTAGGGCTCCGATTTTAGGGTTCTTCTCCTGGAACCTATTGATTCCCGAAAAAAAATGAATTTTTTTCTTTGTTACGATCGAGCACCCGTGATTGCAGGAAATCCGTGGGCTTTTTTGCCCATCTCGTACCCTAATCCGACGACGACGAGGATGCTTCGTCTTCTATTGGGCGGTGGTTCGAGCTCGGTGGGCTATTATGGTCTTGCAGTCGGCCCTGCTCCGCTTCTCTGCAAGCCCAGTAAGCTTCGGGGGGTTTAAGGCGGCGGAGGGATTTATCGCCGCCTATTCTACCGTCGAAGCTCCGTTCCTGCGGCGGCGGCGGCGGCGGGATGGCGCGGCAGCAGCTGCGATCCCTCGCCGACGAGTACGGGCTGAAGCCAGCCGACGCAAGGCCTCCTCCTCCGACACCTCTGCCATCGCCACCGCCACCGCCATCGCCATCGCCTAGGTCGGTGATCCCCTTCTCCCTCGTGCCTGTACGGTAGCCGCTCTGATCTGATCCGCTCTGCTCCGACGATTGTTCTCATCTCCGTCTTATGCAGATCGTGCGGTGTTTCTCCTGACATTCTCGTCGTGCATTGCAGTTTCTTGCGCTGTGATCCGTAGTCTCTTTTCTTTCCCGCATGTGAAATTATTTTTTTCTGTCTTCGGTTCGATCCTCTGAGCGTGGATGAGAGCATTAATAATCCTTCGATCAAATCAAATCAAACCGAATCGAATCGAGTTCTTCCATGAAAGATTGCTTTAGGGCAGAAGCATGGTCGCATGCCTTGTTCGTACCAGGGAGGTTTCTGGTTCATTCAAGTTGCCCTCCGTGGTGCAGCTCGTGTGATCCAGAAAATTTCCTGTGGGCTTTCATGGCCCCCTCAGGCAGATTTAGTGAACTGTTCTTCCCATAAACTGACGAACAAGCCCACTTTACAGATGCTTTCAAATTCCAGCATCAGGGAGAATTAGTAATTTTTACTGATCGAAGCGTAGATTAAGTGCATGATTTAATCCATCCCTTTCCCAACTTCTGCGAGGAGAAACATGATTCCCTCTGCCATGTTCGTCTGTTCTCAGATCCATCCCTTCCTTTTTTCCCCCTCCAATCCTGTTCATCTTCAGCACAAACCAGCCAAAACCTTCATGATAACCAGATTATATGGTAAACTCTGTAGTTTGCAGGCATCTGAGCAGCAGCAGAGGGAGGATCCAGCAGAAGCAGAGCGGGAAGGCGGTGCACGGCCAGCAGCTGGAGCTGGGGAAGAAGAAGAAGAAGAAGAGTGCGGGTTCTGTCTGTTCATGAAGGGTGGGGGCTGCAAGGAGAGCTTCGTGGCATGGGAGCTCTGCATGCAGGAGGCTGAGAGCAAGAAGGAGGATCTCGTGGAGAAGTGCTACCAGGTGACAGGGCGCCTCATGCAGTGCATGGAAGAACATGCCGACTACTATGAGCCGATTCTGAGAGCTGAGAAGGCCATGAAGGAGGAGGTGGCCCGGGGGTTAGAGAGAGAACGAGGCGGCCCATCAGAGTCAACTACAGATTAGTACACAGACGAATGTGGTTGGTCAACCCTTTCTCTCTCTCTTCTTCATGTCGGGATGGAAGACCAAGTTTTGATTTTGATCACTCGGGTGCCACATTTGTTCCCATTTTTCTGGATGGGGATTGACCCATTCTTTGACAAATCATCTGAGGTGGGAGTATCCTGATTGAACAGGAGAGGACCTTGCTACATGAAGAAATTTCTTTTGGCTGATGTCTTTTGAGGTAGTTATTGTTTTTTAATCAATTTATGGACGGATCATCAGATGCCCACTTGTGAAATGCTGCCAAGGGAATGAAATCGATCATCCAATTGAAGATTATCTCTGCTCATAATCAAAATGTTGTTTATATCTGTATATTTTGCTGTAAATTGAATGGAATGCTGCCTTTTTCGGCATTTTTTTGTCACAAATCAAATGGGTTTTCTTCTTGTTTCCTGAAGATTTTTGGCAAATTATTTCAGCAAATTGTATGATCATCAGAGCAGAAGCATCTTTCATTTTTCCATATTCATTGGAAGATTCTACTTATGGATCATTTCAGGGTTTATTGTGCGCATGAAGAAATTTATTCAATGGTTTTTTAGTGAGACTAGACCTAATTATGGAAAAAAAATAATATTCTGAACAGTATATGCTATTTGGCCATTACTATTATGCCCATGGATGCCAGCCTTTTCAGAGCTTTTTTTTTTGGATGATCTGTTGAATAAAAAAGAACTGTTTTTGTCAAACTCCTTCAACTCTCGACCTCTACGAGTAACACAGAAAGATGGACAAACAGGGAAAAGGAAAGAAACCTTAGTAGGGAAAAATATTTCGTCGAATTTAAAAACAGTGGGGTAGGACTGTTTTATATAGGCCAGTCTTGAAACAGCACAATGGGCCGAGTGTAATATAATCGGCTGAGCCTTTCTAGGTTAAATTGATTCAAGAAGGATTTGCACTCCTCTTTAAGTTGGTGCATGGATATCATCCATTCTAAGATTAGAAATAAAACTTTGGTACATTTTCAAATGTAGCTCATTGGTGAAAAAGTTCTCAATCTAGTTGTTGGATGATATGTATTCCTTGTAGATTAAGCTATTATCTAATTTCTTTTTGATAAAGTGACAATTAATTTCAATATGTTTGTTTGCATAATGTTAGATTGGATTATGTGCAATAATGATCGTTAACTGATTGTCATAAAATAGTTTGGTTGGGTGAACCCACTTAATCTTTAGGTCCTCGAGAATGATTTATACTCACAATACTTCACTAATCTCTTGAGAATCATAGTTCTAAATTCTAACTCAACACATGATCTTGTCACAATATTTTGTTTTTTGCTTCTCCAAGTAATCAAGTTACCAACAAAAAATGTACAATATCCTACCTATAGTTGATCTTATGTCCACTATTAATCTACTATAGTCCACATCTGTGTATGCTTCAATTTGCACCTTGACTCCCTTCTTGACTATAATCTCTTTACTTGGTGATCCCTTGAGATAATATACTACTCTATGGACTATTTGTAGATAAATCTCCATTGGATTGTGCATGAGTTAACTTAATACTCCCACTACACATGTTATATGTAGGCATACATGTGTTAGGTAGATCAATCTATCGACCAATCTTTGATATTTCTCTTTGTTTGTAGTTGGTCTATCTCTAACTTCTCTTAATTTAGAGTTTGCATCCATCAAAATACTTGTTGATTTGCAAGTAGTCATATTAGTCTCTTGCAATAAACCCGCAATATATTTGTGATAAGAGATAAATATAACTACTTTTGAATAGACAACTTAATCACAAGAAAGTATGTCAACCTTCATAATGTCTTGATCTCAAACTCTTGAGCAAGGTGTTGACTTAATTTACTTATCTCAGTTTCATCTCTTTCTATCACAATAATGTCATCAATGTACACTACTAAAATGATGACTTCACTTGTATCTAAGTGCTTGATGAAAAGCATATGATCACCTTGACTTTGCGGATAGTCCATCACTCACATTACTCTAGTAAATCTTCCAAACCATGTATGTAGGGACTATTTCAATTTATATAATGTCTTTTTTAGCATGCACATAATGTTAGGCACTAAGTTGTTATCATAGCTAGGTGAAGCTCCATGTATATCTCTTCAAGTTCTCAATGTAAGAATATATTTTTAACATCAAACTATTTTATATTCTAAGAGAAGTATGCTAGTAAAGACAGTAAAATTTGAAATGTAGTCAACTTGGCCACAAGGGCAAACATTTCCAAATAATCAAACTCTGTATGTCTAAGTAAAACCCTTAGCAATCAATCAAGCCTTATATCATTCAATAGATCCATTGGCTCAATACTTTATAATATACGCCCATTTACACATAATTGGTTTTTTTTCTTATAGCAGTTCAACTAGCTCCCAAGTGTTGTTCTTCTCTAATGCACACATTTCTTCATTCATAGTTGTCTCCACTCTTCCTTACATAGTGCTTCAAATATGGTCTTTGGGATAGTATGTGTAATGTTTACAATTAAGGATCTATGATCAGATGACAAACATTCATAAGACAAGTGATGTGAAATATGATATAAAGATTAATGTGTATATTTTCTAACTCTTTTCCTAATGGCTATAGGTAGACTCTCCTCATCATTATCACTTACTTCAGCACATTGAAAAGAGGGTGTAAGTGGTGTAGGAATTGTTATTTCATTTGAAAGGAGTTATTGACTAGATGTATCTAATTTAGATTCATGAATATTCATTGGCTCAAGGCTTAATACCTTCTTTTGAGTTGTACATTTTGTCAAACCTTCTATCATCTACTATAGAATCAATGTAAGGAGAATTGTGGAAGGAAGATTCAAGGTTGTTGTGAGAGGATTATGAGGATCGACTCTTGATATAGAGTGGAGTGAATCTTCATTCTCAAAAATATGTGATACTTCAAAAAAAGGAAAATAAAGTTCTTGTTCATAAATGTCACATCAGTAGAAGTGTAGATTCATCTTGAGGGTGGATGGTAGCATTTGTACTTTTTTTGTGTTTGTGAATAGTTAATAAACACACATTTCATCACTCTAGGATCTAACTTATCTTAATTTTGATTTTACACATGAACAAAGGCTACACATTAAAATATTATAAGTGAAAGTTTGATTCTAAGTTATATGTTGGGATAAAACGACAAAAGGATATCAAGCAGACTCTTATTATTCAAGATCTTAGACAATAACTAATTAATAAGATGAGTGGCAGTGAGAATTACGTCCTCCCCAAAAAAACTTAAATATATTGTTTTGAAATAGTAAGACTTTAGCTATTGTTAAGAGATGACCATTCTTCATTTTGATTACTCTATTTTGTTATGGGGTATGGACACGTAAAGACTCATAAACTATTCCTTCTTTTAGGAGATAAGAGTTAATTGTTAGGTTGAAGTAATTCTTGATATTATCAAATCTAAATCTTCTAATCCCAACACCAATTTGTCTCTTGATCATAAAGAAAAAGGTGAAAAAGATATTGCTAACATCAAACTTATTTTTTATAAAGAAAGTCCAAATGATACATGTCTAAGTGTCGATGAAAGTCATAAATCATTGTTTATGAGACAAGTTAGTGGTAGAAGATGGTCTCTATATATCATTGTGGATAAGGGAAAAATGAGTGATACTTCAAATAACACTAGAAAAATGTCATTTGTTTGTGCTTTACAAGTTCTGACACGACAACAAAGTTTTGATATACTAATATCATGGAATAAAGATGAAAATAAAGTATGGATTGTGGTAAATGATTGGTGGCCAAGTCGTTAGTGAAATAGTTAAATTTGATATAAATTTAGAAGATAAGAAGACTTGTGTACTTCATTTGCGACATGTGAGAGCCTCAATTTCTAAAAAATGTAGAGTTTGCCTTACCACCTAACATGTCTAATCATCCTCTCTAACACTTTGTCATAAATTTGACATGAATTAAGCGAAAAAAAGATATCATAATATAGGTCATCAATAAGTTAACTAGTTGGTATTAAGTTTGTGGTTAGTTTAAGATATGAAGGACATTTGAGACTGTGAGTAAGGATGTAATTTTGATGTTTCCTATGCTTGCTACAATCATTAAGGATTCATCAACCCAAACTACTTGTTTAATGTCTACGTATAGAGAATATGTGTAAAAAAAGCTAAGAAAAGACATGTAATTTCAAAAGATGGAGAAGGTCTAACATTCAAAATACTAAGGTTTATATTAGGTAAAGGCTTACTTGAATGAGGAATTAATCATACAGCTAAATAGAGCTCCACTTTGTTGACATCTTATAGATTTTTAGATTGCTCTATCTGATTTTGGTGGCTGCCAATAGCTTCTTAGGCTGGTTTCATAGCTACATACACTTCGTTGTTTCCTTTAGGTCGAGAATTAAATTGGGGAGGTCATCCATACAACTTATAGCATCAATCACAAATATGGCATGACTTTCTACAATGAGAGCACCACATATTATCCCTTAAATCAACCTTTTGATTTCTACTAGTTCAAGCTTTAAATGGGCCCTTACTTTTTTTTGTACATACTCCTTTGGTGAAAAATGTAGTATTCTCACCACCCACTACACTTAACAATAGGTTTTACATACTTTTATCTCCCTTAATTAGATAAATAAACTTGTTTATAAGATGAAAGGTCTCATAGTCTAATATTTAAATTCTCAATTGATCAACTTCTATGTCCAAGCCCACTAGATAATCATAAGGTCTTCTCTCCATTACACTTTTATACATAACTCTTTACAATTAATCATTAAAGTGTGCCATCATGTATTAATCAAACTCCTACTACAATACTATCAACTTATATAATATGTGATTGTCTTCTCTCCTTACTAAAGATTTATTATCTTCAACTTCAGCTCATAAGATTAGGCTACATCATGATTGTAAAATAAATTTGATGAAGATTATCTCATATAGCCTTTGTTATAAATAATTACAAATAAGTCTTTTTGATCTCTAATGTCATGATTGTCTACATCTAAGCCATAATCTTTGAGTCAATTTAATCTCATATCATTAATGAAAGATCATCAATTTACAAACTATGATTAAGGTATCTTATTAATCCTTTGCTTTTCAATACAACTTTTACTTGTTAAAACCATCCAAAATAATTTCATCTATTTAGTTGATCTACATATGGTATCATAATTAGATTTGTATGAAATAATTGGTTCATAACTAGTGCATTCAAGTATTTAGTAACGTGGCCTATTGACAAATTAGCCTCATATATTCCAAAAATATCAAGCTGTGGCTTGATAGACCCAAACCCTTGCATTGCTGTCTTGGTGGATTTGCTATACTCTACTATGACTAGTGTAGTCTCAATATGCCCCTCTTTAGACATTGCCACACAAGGGATGGAACTAAATTGTTGAAAGAGAAATGAAGAAGAGAATTAGATATGTAAATTGTAAACTGAGGTCAACTTTTGTGCATCATGAGATGTAGATTGTTGAAGGGTTATAATCGAAGTTGCAAGATTACTAGAGGGTTCTAATCATAGCATAAAAGTTCTCGGAAGGTTTCTTGATGTAAAGCATGATCGGTTAGAGTTTTTTAGGTAAAACTATTTGTAGGCAGAATTATTCATGGGCTTAGTTGTAGATTTTCAACACAAAAGGATGTAAGGGGAAGAGAGGAAACCATAAGATAAATATATTCAAATCTACTCTAATATCATGTCAAACTCCATTAACTCTCAACTTCTACAGCCAACGTATGGAAAAATAAGAAAAATGAAATAAACCCTAAAAAGGAAAAATACTTTGTCAAATTTAAAAATAAGGGGCATGAATGGTTTATATAAGCTAGTTTTGAAATAATACAATGGGTTGAGCCCATATGAGTTAAACTAGTTTAAAAAGGGAGTACATCAACAAAAAAATATAAGGGCATGAACCAAAGAATCATTTCTTTAAAATTTTTTATCTAAAATGATGTAAATATCAAAACACAAAATATCACCTCTATGTTGACCTTTCATTACTTTGTTGACTAGTGGATTTTACATAAACTATGATAATAAATGTTTCTCAAACAATAATGAAAATAAGGTTACACTTTGTTGAAGAGCATCAATCTACTACTTGAAGAAACAGGATTAACTTTTTAATACTTGGTTGAAGGATTAAGTCCTAAATTAGGGAGTTCTTATTCATTGGTGGATTTTATGAAAACTATGATAATAAATACTTATTTAACAAGAATGGAAATAAGATTGCACTTTGTTGAAGAGCATAAATCTGCCACTATAAGAAAGGATTGTTAACTCTTAAATACATTTGACTAAGGTTGAGTAGTGGACATGTTTAAATAGTCAACTATCATTGAATAGTGGGCATGTATAAATAGTCCACTAATGTCACACAATTAATAATATATTTATGCCACTAACAGAATTACAAATGAATGTTATCAAGAAGTAGATTTTTTATTGACTAGGAAATTGCTTGATCACTAAATGTGCAAGTCAACCCTTATTAGGGGTTAGAATTATGACTTTGACTCATGAGTTGACCCCATAAGGGTAAGAAGGTTAACCCTTGACATAGGAAATATGACCTAGTTAAGTTATTAATCACCAAGCATCATAAGCCAATATGTTGATGGGTGCAAAGTTCTCTCTTTCTCTCTCTAAGATTGCTCACCAGCCAAAATCATAGCCATTTTGGATCATTGCCATTTTGTTTTGTTTTGTTGCATTGTTAAGTCCTAGACTTATTACTTGTAAGGAAAGGTTGTCAATGAATGTTTCTTATCATTTTGGCTTGATCAAGAGCTGTTGGAAGTCAACCTAGCTTAAATGGCAAAAGCTAATTTACTGCCATCCCCATAACAAATATATTATTTTTTGGGAAAAAACAGAAAAGAGTAAGAGTAATATCATGCCACATTTGACCTTTTTTTGGAGCACAAAGTCAATGGCGATGTAATAAGTCAAAACTTTTGCAATATCTGTTATTTGACTAAAAATATACAAAATAATTTAATATTTGTCGGTGTATATAATAATAATTATTTTTTTACTGGGGGATTTTCTCGGTAAATAGGTGTGGAAGACAAGGAAACACGCTGGGGAGCCCCTAGGGCCACATCAGGTCAGACGTGGATGCCTGTGGGTACTCCACGCGGGTCATCGCTATCCCCACGGACATGTCTCCGGTAGTGGACCACGTGGCCATCTCTACACCAGTCGTGTACCGCTACTATCTGGTTTGAACTTGGTATTCGTGAAATGACCGAAAACCCGACACACCGCGAATTTCTGAGAAACTCTGAGGGGTATATCGGTATTTTACTCATGCTTCTTCTCCGCCTGGCCGAGGTCTCGGTTGGTCTCCTTCGACGGTTATCTGGTTAACGGGAAGCAGCAGAGGAGCTGCTGCTGCTCCTCTCCTCCTCCCTCTCTCTCTCTCTCTCTCTCTCTCTCTCTCTCTCTCTCTCTAACTCCTGGAGGAGAAGGAAGAAGCAATGCAGGTGCAGATATACTCCTCCCCGCAACCCCAGCTCCATCGCCTGTTCACACCTTGCTCAAGCCCTCCTAACGCTGGTAGATCCCCCTCCAGATGCCCCCTCCTGAGGCTGCCCATCGCTCTGCAAGGCCCGTTCCTCCATCCTCGATCCGCCAGGGACACCTCCGCCTCCGCCTCCTTTCCCGCCGGCTCGACGCTAACTCAGGAGAACACCCGACGCTCTGTTTCAGAGTCTGAGGAGGAGGGCGAGGCCGAAGCGAGTGGTGGTCAGGAGGAGGGCTTGCCAGAGAACCTGCTTCTTGTCCGCCGGCCTGCGAAGGATCTTGTCCGGGATAAGGGGGACGATGGGAGCGACGGAGAGGGTGGATCAGATGAGGTGGAGGAAAAGGAGGAGGAGTCGCTTCCTTCGTCGTCGGAGTCCAGCATTGATTCTGGTCTCAACGAGTTCGCCAAGAAGATCCCGATCTTCGAGCCACTGGAGCGCGTGGGAGCAGGGCGAGAACAGAGACCACTAAGCGTGAACCTCGAGCTGTGGTTATACCGGGCGAAGGTGCTGACTAGGAACTTCCAGTTCAATGATGCGGAGAAGATCCTCCGCAAGGTACTCCAATATGCTACTCTTCACTTTTACACATTCTTCTTCTGATGATTAGTTTGTGATTTCCTGAATTGAAAGTATAAACTTTTGCATATAGAACACAATTTTTATGGAATTTCAGTATTTTGATGTGTTTGACTAACCTCATCTCGAGCGTAATGTTCCAATGCTCGGTAACACCCGTAGTGGTCTTGTAAAAATGAACTACATGAGGTACGGTCTACAGACATTATGGATCAAAAGAGAATCTTGTTACTCACTGAAAGGAAACTGATTTTAATGATTCTTATATTTTGACTTGCGGAGGAGATTTGAAATAACCGTTTCACAATGTTTGGCATGACTTTGGGGATAGAAGATTAATGAAAATAGTTGTCCCAGGTTGAAGAAAAACAAGGCTGTGGCAAGATTTCATAGAAGCTTGATTGTAGTTCGAAATGAGATGTTTCCCAAAAGATACATCAATTGGCAGAGTAAAATAAATTTCCGCTCATCTTTACTTTAAAAAAATACCATAACGAAACAAGGTAATCAGGCCTTCCACTTTCTCACTTTCGAGAACGAATCAGCTTTTTATCCCTTAATTTCTTGGCAGACGTGAGGGAGAAGACATTTGATGAGGAGATTTGAAATAACAGTTTCACAGCGTTTGACATGCCTTCGGGAATAGATGATCGAGGAAAAAAGCTGAACCAAATTGAGTGAAACAAGGCTGTATCAAGAATTTGTAGAAGCCTGATTGTAGTCCGAAATGAGATGTTTCCCAAAAGATACATCAATGACAAGAGTAAACAAGGTAATAACACCGTTAACATCTTGGTAGATGTTGGGGAGAAGATATTGGAAGTACCTGACGATGGAATTTACTGTAATGTTTAAGTGATGGGAACAGATGATGCTTAGTATATTAGGAGCATAATTTCACAGAATGCAAGAAGATATAATATGATATTATGGGTCTTTATTGAAAAGAAACTGCATACATAGTAATTCTAATTAACTATTTATGACAGGATCTGTTTCCTCAATCTAAGAACAAATCTATCTTATTTTTCATTAATCTTCTAGCATTTTTCTGTAATCGGACTCTTCTCTTTACCTTTAATTTTGAGAAAGGTATTCTCAGTCGTACTTTACAAATACAATTTTGATCAGATGGAAAGTGCCTTTCAAAATAAACTCTTATTGGATTTTATTTTTTTGGCAAATTAGTATGGGTCTGGACGAAAATTTTAGTTCAAGAAGAGTACGATATGGAAGTTATCAACTACAGAACTATTCTTTTTCTGAAATATGATGCATTGTATATTTTATTGAATCTGAAGTGCAGAAGTTTCAATGTCTCATCTTCTTGAATCAGGGTTGTCAACGATATATAAACTATTTACAGAATGGTCAGAGATGAGGCATTAATAGTCTTCGTTGTTGCATTAGTGCGTACACATTTTTTATGCATAAAGCATAACATATGGATCCGAGATACTAGTAGTAATAAACTTCTACCAGTAGAGCTCAGGCATCTGCTTCCTTCGCAATATAAAAAGCGGATTTAGATGGGTTCAATGGAGAAATGGTCCTTTGGAGGTTCCTTTGTTTTGGGCTTTTATAAGAATCAGTAATCGTTGTTCAAATGATGCTGCAAGTCTGCTAAGACAAAGGAGTACGCTAAGGCAAAAGATGTTCAGAACATGATGAAAGATTTACTATAATCCTGATTTTCTCATAGCTAAGATTCTGTGTTGAGTTATTTTTTAAGTAACTTTAAGCATCATGAGACACCGAGATTTTCATGTGAACCCCAATGAAAGCTTTCTTGTAAAAGTGGAAGACGAAAATCTCTGATTAATTATGATTGACGAATTGATGGCACCCCTTGTGTGTGTGCTTAATATTTTGACTGTTGGAATGAATTTTATTCTATTTAGTTGATGCTGGGAATAACTTGTTCTGGTGTTAATTTTTTGTGGTTAATGCATGCCAAAAGCTAACTCTGATTCTTTATTTGTTGGTTATCTTTGGTGTGGTTCTTGTTTTTTCTCCAGTGTTTATTCTTTTGGCCTGAAGATGGACGAGCATACGTGGCTCTAGGAAAGCTTTTCAGCAAACAGTCAAAACTTGTTGAAGCGAGATCAGTATATGAAAAAGGTAGCCAAGCAACCCAGGGAGAAAATCCTTACATTTGGCAGGTTGGCTTACCTTGGTCCTTCAACAGAAAATATTATTTTTTGTGTCATTGATAGAATTTTACTTCGAGCCCTTGGTTGTTATGATCGGGTATATCAATGCCTACCATTTGTACTGTAAATGCATGATTAGAAATATTTCTGGATCAGACACAGATTTACAGTACTTTTGGGGTTGATGAAGGATTATGGAGAGAAAACACTGCACAATTTATTTCCTTGAATAGGGTCTGCCAACATATCATTTTTTTGAGTATTTAAATAGGTGAAGCTCTCGTTAGGAGAAGCTCTCGTTAGGAGAAGTACATAAGTACTCCCTCTTACCTTAATTTGATGGACATAAACGACCAAAAAATTAAGGAAGAACCCTTAGCACCTAAAGTGGATCATTAAAGTCCTATAACCCTCATCCTACATCATATTCAGAATTATCTTCAGTCATAACTGGACATCAACATTCACATTGGGTCTTAGTCCTTTGGAAGTTTCCTTTTCTAAAAATATTTTTAGCCTCAAAAAATGTCATAACATTATCCGTAGTGCTTTGTATCCCTGAATTACAGAGATTAAAACCTCGATGTGATTGCATATGATCCTAATCACGGAGTAAAAGTGTTCCTGACATCTGTAATTGACACAATAAAACCAATCGTCGAAGCAACTTAGTTGCTTGTTGTTTGTTAGTTTTAAAAGCCCAAAAGGATGTGGAGTTCTATGATGGGTCTTCTATTAGGTGAAAAGTATCTCGACTTGCTAGTATAGCAGATTAGGATTCAATCCACCCTTCTTCAAACTCCATGCCAGTAACTGGCTACTAAGAGTGCTATCCATATTTTGTTTTGCACGAAAATCAATGCGATCGGTTTTCTGGGCATCAGGAGCTGTCCACTGATGGAGCCCACTGTTATCGGAAGTGTAATGGTTGATATCTAGAAAAAAAGTTATATTTTAAAATATTATAGGAATGATTAGCTCCAAATCTCTACGCTAATTGGGAGAATGAAGTATCATACCAGAATATTCATGAATAACATCAGTACATACTGAAAATCTGTCTTTTGAAGTAATATAAAGTGCGTTAGTGGATACAAAATCTCTGGGAGCAATAGAAAATACAGGAGGAGATTGCTTCATTACAGCACATGATTTAAGCTATGTTTTTGTGTAAAACTTGTTCATATACTTGTAGATATCGTGGTTTCCTCACTTTGTAAGTCATATGTACAGAAAAGAGAAGAAATGCCGGGATCATCTGTATGCTCTGATATTGTTCACTTAGAGAAAAGAAACTGCGTATAACAGGGAATCATCACATTGGAAAAGTTGGAAAAAATAGTCTTCTAAATCCAGCCTGATTTTTCTTTGTTTGAGCTGTTTTGGTTATCTATTTTACTGTTGGTGAATGCAACATCTTGGTGTGTTAATCTTTCTGATGCCTTTGTTTTTGTGAGATCCTGTGAAATGAAAATTCCTTCGATGCAAAAATTAAATTATGTCTAAGTACAAAAACTAATTTCAAATGTCATTCACATCTTTGTAAGTTCGCTCATTCTCATCATTTTGAAATATGCTTAGACTTTATGGAATGTCTGACATGGTTGAAAATTGTCCGGTTCTAATTTATAGTGGGCGAGCCATATTTAAGTTTTTCTTGCTATCAAGGCCACAGAATTATCCTCGATTGACGGATTTCGGGTGAAATCAGCTCACTCAGCTAGGATCGACATGAAATTCGTTTATCCCTCTTAGATTGGTGGGAAGTTTCTTAGTTAGATGGTGTAAAGCTCACATTTTTTACCACACCTTATAATGATATTTTGTCCAATCTCTTGTCTCCCTCCAAAGTTTCTTTGGCTGATTGGTTCCCCATTTGGATTATATTTTGTGCAGCTGATACTAGGACCTAATTCAATTCCGTGCATGGAGTCTTCAACATGTGCTTTGCTTCACATTCTTTTTTACCCTTTTTAAAGTTTGAATTGTTCAGACTCTCCAATCTTGTTTAAAATTATTAAGCATTTGGATATGTTTCATACGATGGTAGGGAGAAAACGTGCTGGCACCGTGCATAAACACAGTTAGAGGAAAGCATGTGATATATCTTACTGCCAATGTTCGGGAGGGAGGTTGCATATTGCTTTTATCCTGTCATTGATCATCTAACCAGGTGGAATAATGAACTCTAAGAACCTTTTACTTTACTATGCAGTGTTGGGCTGTACTTGAGAAAAAGATGGGTAATGTTAGGAGGGCTAGAGAATTGTTTGATGCTGCGACTGTGGCTGATAAGAAGCATGTCGCTGCTTGGCATGGATGGGCAGTCTTGGAGATAGATGAAGGCAATATCAAGAAAGCCAGGAATCTTCTTGGAAAAGGGCTAAAATATTGCGGTGCTAATGAGTACATATACCAAACATTAGCTCTGCTCGAAGCCAAAGCAAATAGATTTGAACAGGCCCGGTACTTCTTTCAGCAGGCAACTCTTTGTAATCCAAAAAGTTGCGCCAGTTGGCTTGTGAGTAACTCTGTAAATTATACTTCTAAAGCAGTCGCATAGAAAGAATAATGAAGTTTTTATTCATTGGGGTCGACTCTGATTGAGCTGTTGTGATGATGGCACAGGCTTGGGCACAACTGGAGATGCGGCTAGAAAACAGTCGTTCAGCTAGGAGGCTATTTGAGGTTATATGAATTAAATTTTATACTCTTACATAAGTTTTAACTCCAGTCTTTATTCTTTTTCACTTGTAGCATTACTGTCACTAAGAGAAACGTTTTAAGCTTACAAGTGGCAGTTATATTGTAGAAAACCTCCAAGCGAAAACACATGATAGTTTCTGTTTTTCATTTACAAAAAGATCGTTTCATTTTGTTTTTTTGCTTTTTAGTGATGCCAACATGATTTCCAATGGAATTGTTTTTTTAACTGTTATATCGTATTAAAACATCGGTGACTATGTGCCAAAAACCCCGGGTTCTGAGGCCCTTATCATTATTATTATTTTTATAACTTTTTTCGTGAAGTATCATGGATTTCACGGTTAAAGTGCGACGGGTGGGGATCATTTAAAGCAGCACATTTGTTTGAAACAACTTTTCCTGAATTCGTTTTAAATTGGATCGGGGTCTCCACAGGGAATTCAAAGGATAGATAAAGTTATCCTGAAAGAAAATATGCAGTACTAGTCCTTGATACAATGCTTGTTTTCAAAAATCTTTAACTTCGCAGCAACTTCCTGCTCCACAAAGGAAATGCCCTTACCTGCTAATTGGACAGATATGAAAACATTTCTTATGATAACAGTCATGTCTCGTTTCAAAGGCTGGAGCAAATAAAGTTTATTAGATGCAAGATTCTTGAGTACAAGGGTGGACATCATGGGGAAAACCACCTGAGGGGCACCCTTAGGCCCTTGTTGACTAGTTGATCGTTTGAACTTGAATCAGACTCAGACCAGCCCTACTTGTTACCATATCCTCATACCTTATTTTTGTGTGACAAAAATCCGGCTATAATTTCCGTTATGCATAATAAAACTGAAATTCCAACGATTAATGTTAATGATGAAGAAAATTCACGATTTTTCTTCAAGTGCTTAATAAGAGAATACCCTGTGAATGTGGGGATACTCATGTGAGACAAAATTATTTTTTCTGCTCGCGTAATTTACCGTTAGGTTGATGCATTATAGTTTTGCCCCGTTTTATTTTAATTGATAATTTATTTAATAAATAGTCGTGTCCATGCAGAAAGCAGTTCAAGCAAGTCCGAAGAATAGATTTGCATGGCAAGTCTGGGCATTATTTGAGTACAAGGATGGTGATATTGATAAGGGAAGAAAACTTCTTAAGATAGGGCACGCACTTAATCCAAGGGACCCTGTTATCCTTCAGTCTCTTGCTTTGCTGGAGTATAAACATTCTTCGGCAAATCTGGCTCGAGTTTTGTTCAGGAGAGCATCTGAAGTCGACCCAAAGCATCAACCAGTGTGGATTGTAAGTATCTCTTTTATATAGTTTTTCCGAATTTTCTTCAAGAAAAACTTGCTCCTTCAAATGTTTATCCATCGTAATTTATGCCTGAAATATTTAAGATGAACAAAATAGGATCAATAATATGCGTACAATGACCCCTTAAAAACATATATTATTTAGTCTGTTAACTAGCGATTTCACAGAAGTACATGGGGGCCCTCAGTTATTCTTCATATGGAAATTTATTTCAATACACTTGTGGCAAAGGGGGGAGTTTCCTTGGTAGCTCGTAAATCGAGGACTGCATTATCTAATTAGTTATATGAACCAAAACATTGGAGCGGTTCGAGGCTTATCTGACAATTTGTGAGAGTCTGTAGAGCAGGAATTTGCTAATATTGAATTATTTTATAGTTTAAACAATAACCCTTTTTTAATAAAAGTTTTGACAACATCAGTTGTATTGGGGTAAGTAAGGTGTGTTCCAAATGGTGCTTAGTTGGGCACCCAGGCCAGAAAATGCCTTAAAAAAGGTGCTTGGTTTGCCACTTTGGTGCTGTGATAGCTCCAATGGTTAGGTCAGGTTACTGCTTTAACAGCTTTTTGATTCCTTTAAATGAATAAACTGATAATCTAAATTACATCACGTGAAGAAGACTCTTCAAGGACCGTCATATGTTAACATTAATTACCTTTGTCTCTGCCCAGGACAAACTTCCATGATAGCTCCACTTACAATTCTTCCATTTTTTCCCGCATATTTCCCATTTTGCACTTCGCTGCTGTCATTTCTCTTTTGTTGAAGTGTGATCATTGTTTCATTTTCTTTTTTTCCTCCCTTCTTTCCAAAGTAATTCTTAAATTTCCTGTTCTTTTCTTGCACAAATTTTTGGATAGTAAATTGCGCGTACACTAATGATTCTGGATTTTTGCGTCTCTACCAACATGATAATCGGGTAGATCTATTATTTTCCATTCTGGCTATATATAATCACATATTATCGACTGGTACTATGATTCTGGACCTTTTTTCTGGGCAAAGAAGATGGGAAGATTACAACATAGGCATATACGATAAGCCCAAATCGATTGAAGAGAATGAGCGTTTCTTGAAGACTTAAAAATAGAAAAGATAGATGCTTTTATTGATTTGTATCTTTTCCCGAATTATTTAATGGTAGTTCAGGGACTGATATATTTTTAATGTTCTTGCAAATCGCTGTTCTATGATCCGGGCACGCCATTTCCCCATCAATCTCACCAGATCATTATTTTCTTGGACAAATCTGACGCTAATGTAGAATATATGCAGGCCTGGGGTTGGATGGAATGGAAGGAGGGGAACATCTCTACGGCGAGAGATTTATATCAGAGGGCGCTGTCCATCGATTCTGCAACTGAAAGCGCAGCGCGTTGCCTTCAGGTTGGAAAAATAACCCCTCTTTAAGTCCTGCATTTGCCTCCCATATAATCTGTGGTAGCCGCATGCTTGCCTCCTACTGCGCCGGATAATGGAAACTGATGCATGTTTTTAAAGTCTCTTCTCCCTCATCTGGGTTGAGGAAACACAGATTGCTGTCTGATTTACTTGGAAAAACCTGATCTTCAGACACGAGATGCATGAACTCCATGATTATTATCAGTCGTCTGCCCTAATCTTGCAGAGCAAGGAAAATGGTGAAGAACTGGTTAAATATGATGTCTGTTCTCTGTTCTCCGAGGAACTTCGGTTCATCGGATACAGCTGGGATCATCATCGATCCTCTGCGGTTTTGCAAAGCTGGGTTATTACCCTGATCTTGCCCGGGGAAAATGGAGAAAAACTTGTAGAACAATATATCATCAATCATCAGGGCTATTGCCCTGATCTTGCAGATCAAGGAAAATGGAGAAGAACTGGTTAAACATGCTGTTCTCTGTTCTCCGTTCTCTGATGAACTTCGATTCATTGGATACAACTGGGATTATCATCAATCATCTGCGGTTTGCAGAGCTGGGTCATTACCCTAATCTTGCCCGAGAAAAATGGAAAAAAAACTTGTAAAATATTATTATTTTTTTTCTCTGTTCTCGGTTGAAAAACTTTAATTTATTGGATACAGCTGATGCTTCTCCATTTGGTAAATTTGACACCTCTCTGTGTTGCAGGCTTGGGGCGTATTGGAGCAAAGACTGGGTAATCTTACTGCCGCAAGAAGGCTCTTCAGGTCCTCGCTGAACATAAACTCGCAGAGCTACGTGACATGGATGACGTGGGCATCTTTGGAGGAGGAGCAGGGGAATCCAATTCGCGCCGAGGAAATTCGTAATCTTTACCTCCAGCAGGTGATCGGTCACTCACTGGATCTCATCCTTATTTTGACTTTCTTTATTTACGTCGCACTGGTCAACCCAGGGGGATAGAAAGAAAGAAAGAAAACAGAGAGAGAGGAAAGTCAACGTATCTGCATGATAATATGCCTCCACATGCGTTGACCACCGGACTGTGTGTGTGTGTGTGTGGGTGTCTGGGGGGAGCGGGTGTTTGACTTTCTGACCCACTGTACGAACAGCGCACAGAGGTCGTGGACGATGCCTCCTGGGTCATGGGCTTCTCCGACATCATTGACCCGGCCATCGACAGCATCCGGCGGCTGCTGAACTTTGACCAGAATCCCGCCGCCAGGGTCCAGAACGCCGCGAGGAACATAAAGTACCTGGAAAACGCCTCCGTCGAAGAGCTCGTTGACCAGTCCTCCGCTCCCAGGGGCGTTGACGGTGGCGACGCCGCGGAGGGCGGAGAGGGCTCGGGCGCACCCACGAGCGACTTTGACTTGGACGCCTTCATCATGGACAGGTTCTCCCTCCACGAATCTGAGCTGGACGCCATCATCGAGAACCCCAGACCCAGGAGTTTCCAGACTTCTTCATCATCATCATCTTCCTCGTCTTCGAGAAGGAGAGTGTGGAGACTAGAACAGAGCAAATCTCCGCCCCAGCCCCCTCCCGCCCTTTGATTTTTTCGCTGGCATCGGCTCTTCTTCTGTGAGTAGCCGCGTGATACAGCGCCTGGCCGTGCATGGCTGCCGCCAACTGGGATCTGTAAATATCTCTCCTCTCCTCTCTCCACGCTCTCTCTGTGAAATTCCACCCCTTCCCAGAAGACGAGGGCATTAATATCTCTCTCTCTCTCTTTCTCTCTCATATTTAACTGCTTGTTCCCTTTGTCCCTGCAGGGCTATTTTTCTCACGTACGCATACCTATCAACACACCAAGAACTTGCAGCCCCTCTTTTTTCTTTTCTTAAAAAAAAATTTTTATCTTTTGGTATGAAATCTCTTCTCTTCATATATTATGAAGGCTTTGGGGAGAGAGAGAGAGAGAGAGAGAGGGCGCATAGTGTTATGGGTGTGGAAAGAGTACACTCACATATTTTGGGTTGTGTTAAAGCATATTAAGACATTAGAGCACATGTTAATAGAAACACTAGGGAGAGCCCAAGAGGTGTAATTCAAGATATAGGAGTTAGAGGCCTAACTATGAATTTGGGCCATAAAGGAAAAAGTGTTAAAAAGGGTCTAAGTAGTCACAAGTGACATGGAGGTCTAAAAAGTTATTTTTTGCTTCTTGTTTTATGTTTATTCTCTTTTAAAATGTATTTTACATCTATATCCTTCTCAAATGTACTTTAGGCCTCAACATTAAATATTATTATAGCTTGTTTCACATCATTTTAGATCAATTAGAGTATGTTCATTATTTTATGTCCTTTCCCCTCTAGAAGGTACTTTGTATCTCCATTCTTTTAAAATGTACTTTAGGCCTCATCTTACATATCGTCAAAGTCTATTTTAGGTCATTTGGCGTCAATCAAAGTTTGTACTCAATATTTGTTCAAGATCTTACTTTTCCCATCTCACTTCTTTTTTTGACCTATATAAAAGTTCCTATTGTATGAGATGGACATTTTTTGGAGTATTAAATTTTTCCTTCTAGTGAGAGCTCTCTTCTTTTGCTTATAGTTGTAAGCATCCTCTTGTGAATTCAAGAGATGAAAACTCCAAATATGTGAACCCAAAGGTTGATTTTTTCTCCAAGTTTTGAACTTTGTAGATTCAAGTCCCAAAACTTATTATCTTCTACATTACTACTATGTCAAGTGCTAGAGCATATAATAATAGGTCTAGTGTTATTAGTGTGAATGATTTTATTAATGCTAACAAAATATAATGTTGATTGATTGAAAGAAATATTTTTCTCATATTGTGTGCAATTCTTCTTTTGCATAGTGTGTTCTGTTCCTTTGTGTGAAATCATATTGTGTGTATAAGATAGTTGAGTGTCGTGGTGGACGACCAATGTTAATCTCATTGGTTGTTAATACATAACTAGGAAATGCCCATATAATAATTTGGTATCAGAGTAAACTTTGATGATTGGAAAGAGTGACACTCAAAGGTAGAAGCTCACTTGCATAGAAGAGTGTCTTATTATAGTACTCATTACTACAAAAGAAATCAACACACAAGGGCATGATTTATTCCTTTGTGCAAACTCATATTATGTGTATAAAGTAATCTAGGTGTCATGGGGGATAACCAATGTTAATCATATTGGTAGTTATTTCATAATTAGAGAATGTCCAAATGATAATTTAATATTAGAGTAAGTTTTGATGATTAATAAGAGTGACACTCAAAGGTAGAAGCTCACTTGCATAAAAGAGTGTCTTTGTAGTACCCATTGCTATAGAGGAAATCAAGACACAATGGTGTGCTATGTCCTTTTATGTGAACTCATATTGTGTCTGTAAGATAAATTGGGCATCATAGAAGTCACATTAGTAGTTACTACATAGCTTGGGGGGTTCCTAGATGACAATTTGGTATCAAAATAAGTTTCATTGATTGAGAAGAGTGACACTCAAAGGTTGAGTCTCACTTGCATAGAGAAGTGTCTTATTGTACTACTTGTTGCTATAGAAGAAATCAACACACAAGAGTGTGCTCTATTCCTTTGTGTGAACTCATACTGTGTGCATAAGGTAAGTTGGGCATCATGAAGGACGATCAATGTTAGTCCCACTAGTAGTTAATCCATAACTAGGAATCACCTATCTGAAAATTTCATATCATAACAAATTTTGATGATTCAGGAGAATGCCACACAAAACTAGATGCTTACTTGCATATAAGAGTGTCTTATTGTAACACTTGTTATCAGAAAAGAAATCAACACACAAAGGTGTGCTCCATTCCTTTGTGTGAACTCATATTGTAAGGTAAGCTGGGCGTCATGGAGGATAACCAATGTTAGTCGCACTAGTAGTTATAGGATAATAAAAGAATGCCCAAATGAAAAATTGGTATTTGAGCAAGGTTGAATGATCGAAAAAGGAGACACTCAAAGGCAAATACTCATTTGTATATACGAGTGTTTTATTAGTACTCATTATTACCTAAGTGGATTCTCATGGGTGTGAATAAACAAGTTGTGATGATATTCATCACTTTAGGGGACTTCATGAACTATCTTCAATTTGCAGATAAATGATTAAAGATAGGTAAGTGGTGATGATAAAGGTGATCTCATGGAATAATGATGATTTGTGGTCAAGCCTCAACATAGAACGCAATAACTTGGACAAGGAACTTGGCAAGGACTCTCCATGTTAAATGAGAATAGTTCATGAAAGAACTCAATAACACTTGGATGGCTCAAAGTGATTTTCATTGACTTTGTCACACAGTCTCAATAGAAGAATACGTGAAGCACTATGTCTCACTACCCTTTAATGTACGTAATGTGTATGGTGGTAAATTATTTAACTTCATAATATATCAAGAAGTATGAACGGCTATGGCCGAAGTATTGATAGATTATCAGTCTAAAAGGTGAGTAATGAACCATGACTTAGGAGACACCGACTCTCTCTCTCTCTCTCTCTCTCTCTCTCTCTCTCTCTCTCTCTCTCTCTGTGGGCGTCAGGGGAGGGGGGCCGGCCCGTTACCACGTTGCTGCTAAAACCCCACAAAGGAAGCTCTCCACGCCCGTCTCTGTACCTCTCTGTCTGGTGCTAAACCCTTTTCTTACCTTGCATTCGATGTACGCCAGTCCCTTAGTTCTCACGACCGCCCTCCGTCCTCTCTCTCTCTCTCTCGCTCTCTCGCTCGCTCTATCTTCGCTCGTCTGTGCCACCCAGTTCTTACAGGCCCGCCCGCTGGCTGACATGTGCCGCGCCGGGCCCCCACCCGCCGCCGCCGCCCGCCCACGCGTCTTCTACGGCTGCCCTATTCGAACTTGAACTCGCCCATTTCCGTCGCCGACGCAGCGGTTTCTGTGTCTTTAGCCGCCCCAGCTGGCAGCAGTAGCCCCCCTTTTTCACAGGTCAGTTCTCCTCCTCGTCCTCCAGGTTCTCTCTTCTCTTCTGGTATTCGACTCATGAACCTTCGCCCCCACGTTTTGCTTGAAATTTTCCCTCGTTTTCCTGCAACCTTGGATCGGCATCCGACTGTAAATCATAAAGATATGAAGCTCTCGACGAACACGGGTTCGGATAAGCTCAAAATTAGAAGATAAGCCTGCAGGGTCTGCCAACAGCGCCATGGAATCTTTGAATATCTTCATGGCTGCAAGAATGAAAAATCTGCTAAGCCCATATAATCAGGTTGTGCGGTGGTATCCTACACGACGCCCATGGTTATAATCACGTACTCATGGAAAGATTGAATGACTTCATAAGGCGCCAGCCCTTTCCTTTTTCATTTTTTGTGTGAGTGGTTGTTCTTGGTTCAAATTTATAATTTTTCAGAGGACCCACAATCTATTTCCTCACCGGAGATTCAATCTTCGTTGGCCTCAATTCCTTTGCAAAGTACCGCATGTCAGAACCGCCGGAGCGTTGGGAACCACAGCTCCTCATCAGAGAGGACCTGATCATCACAAACACACTCTGGGGTGAGAGAGAATGGGCTTTGAAGGGCTTGGGGGTCGATCTTAGTAACAGCCCACACCCGGATGGTGCAGGCCACGGAAATTTTGTGTAGAGGGTTTTATTTTGATCATAATCATTCAGTATTTTTTCTACGCCATGTTGGTAGCTCATCGATCATATGCCTTTTTGTTGTTCTCGGCGATTGATATTGAATGCTTATGGTGTACCTTCCACTTTGAGAAAGTAAGTTAGATCAAGCGAGCATGCTTTGTAACAGTCTTGCCACATATTTTTTAACCAAAATATCGAGGCAATGTGTTTTCTGGCAATTTCCGTTGTATGATTTTTGGATCCCAACTTATGAATCATGAAAAGGATAATTCTTGCAAATAATGCTGCAAAAATATCATTTTCTGTATGATGATACTGTAACTTATATCAAATGACGCTGGATGGATATTATACCAAACGATGCGACTGCAACTGCGCATAGGATTTGGCTCCATGTGTTATTATTACATTGGGAAGCCATAGGGGGCTGCTGAGCTTGTAAATAACAAGGCACTGTCATGAGGATGATGAGAGATGGGGACTGCTAACATCAGGGGGCTATGGAATCTTTGAGATGTTACCATACTGGGCAAAAGAAACAGAGCAGGAGGATGACCGGACTGGTCAGGCCCCACTGAGAGAACCAGAGTTTGCTCTGAAGGTCTTCGCATTTGCAGCAGCAAGAGGAACTTTTTTCTTTGAGATTTCTTGAACTTTCATGGCAGGCCTGGCCATCCCTTGGAATAATGACAATGCAAAGATTCACGCATTGGGCTTTCTTTTTCTTAAAGAAATTGCCTGTAAATCCCAAGAGCAGCCAGCCAGTTTCCTTGATCTCGCAAGGAGAATGGGTATGGCGATGAAGTCCAGTCGTTCCCTTCTGAATCAGTGATGGGAGAAGACCAAGAACGGTCTCATTAATTTGGGCACCTGAGGGCTCAAGAAATGGATAATATAGAGGATCCCTCACACTGCAGGCACACAGTGATTAGAAACTGAACCGCCATCGTTGTTCTTCAACAACATGGAGGTCTTATTGCATGGCTTCCCTGCCATGGAGGATCGATGAAAGGAAGCGCCTGTTTTTATCTCCCTCTTTGCACCATTTAATTCCTGATCATCCGAACGATTGGCTTGTTGTTCTCACTGAAGAAGAGCACATACTGAATTTACTCATTTTGGATCCTCTGTGATTGTTTTTTTTCTTGTTTCTTGGTAGAAAATCATAATTCTCCGGAAGGGCAGAATTTCTATGCTGCTATTAAAAATGCTTATAATGGGCCAGACTGACAGAGGCCATGGGGCCTGGGCCGGTTGTTTCCTGGCCTTGAGTTTCCAAAAAAAGAAAAAGAGCCCATGAGCAGTCTTGGGTAACTGACGGAAGTTAGCCTCCTCTCTCATGGCTCTGGCATGACCTGCCTGGAGCTTAGCATCTTCATTTTCCCATATAAGGAATGATATATATATATATATATATATATTTTTTTAGCTGTAGAGTTATCTGCCATTTCGTCCACTTGAATCCATCACGTCTGGCAAACGTGCAATCTCACCATGTTCCTCTGGCCTGCAGGCTTTCCCGTTGCTTTTATGATGCAAAGCCATGGAAGCCTCTGTCTGCTCAGCCTCCAGCTTGCGGGGTTGGGAGCAGAGGGTCCTTCTCGGAGCTGCCGCGAGCAGCTGGCCTACCCAGCCCTGGCGCCTGCCATCTCTCGTACTCTACAGAGACTGAGAGGTGTCTGATTGACTGCGATGCTCCTGGGAGTCGGGCCACGGAGGATGATCACCATTTCCATGGAGTCCCCAGAGTCGGCTTCTCAGAGGAGGAACTCCAAGCAGGAGCTCGCAGAGATGGCCGTCTTCCCCATCGTCTTCCTCTGATTCTCGGGTCTAGTTCTGTGGATTATTCCAGGCCCAGGAGCCTTGAGGATGAGAGCGAGGCCTGGCAGGAGCTGAGGAAGCGCAAGCTGACGGCGAGCACCTTCGGGTCGGCCATTGGGATGTGGCACGGGCGGAGGGCTCAGCTGTGGCTGGAGAAGCTCGGCATCGTGGAACCCTTCTCTGGAAACTCTGCAACCCAGTGGAAGAAGCTCAAGTCTGAGCTCGCCCTGAACCAGTACGTGCTCACCACCGGTAACAACATCCGACTGCTCGACTTCCAGGTGTACAGGGAGGGCAGCCATGGCGATGACTGGCTCGCCGCCTCGCCGTATGGCGTGGTCGCCGGCGGGTCCCTGCCCTCTGAGGGGGTTCTGGAGATCAAGTGCCCCTTCTTCAAGGGTAACATGGCGGGCGCCCTGCCATGGGTCCAAGTTCCAGTCTTTTACATGCCCCAAGCTCAGGGTCTGATGGAGATCTTGGACAGAGACTGGCTGGACCTCTACTGCTGGACCCCCAACGGGAGCAGCCTGTTTAGGGTTCCCCGGGATCGGGAGTACTGGCGCCTGCTGAAGGCCGCCTTGGCTGACTTCTGGTGGAAGCATGTTCATCCGGCCAGGGAGATCCTCGCCGTCGCTCCAGCCGGGAGCTCCATGGAGGAGCTGAGGCTGCTGAGGCCTGTGCCGAGGCATGAGCTCTTCAACAGCATCGCCTGTGCCAGCAGGCATCTGGTCCGCCGATGCGCCCTCATGAGGATGCAGATGAACCAGACGCCTCGATCTCGGTGGAGATGCTGATTCGAGCCCAGGAATCTGAAACCATTTCTGGTATGTCGGAGAGGAGCCCACATTTGCAGAAAGTTTCTATTTTTGGTTCGCGGAACAGAGGATGGTGAAGATTTCCGGCTGCTGCTCCCCACCCCCCCAGAACCCACCCTCTCTTGTCTGGTGGGCCGGGTGATTGGTCAACCAAGATTGACTTTCTTTGGTTGACATGATCCCAACTTTGAGCAAGAACAGTCCACCTGGCAAGAATATATATGAATTCACTTGTAAGAAAGAAATCATGTTCAGATTGTCGTAGTGGAATCATCCGCAGCCCCAGAAAGTTTCTATTTTTTTATATTATAATGAAATTCATGGAGGTGGGACTATGGAATTCGTACTGGGTTCGCTGGCTGGTCAACCTTGATTGACTTCTGGTCGACCATTCCAAACAATTTCAGCAGCAATTTTTTAAAATGACGGAAAATCATGTGCCCTTTTCCACTGCGCACAAGTTCGCCTCAAGTTGACTTTTTTTTCCACCAAATATGTCATATTTGGGAAGGAAATAGATCAAATAGTTGATTGTAAGGGGCAACGTGGGTCAACACAGTCTCCTCTCCCTCCTGAGCCTGGGCATCGGGCCGGGCCCGATTTGGGGGATTAGGCCCGGAGCCCGTTTTCTGGGCCCCGAAGTCTTGATCGGGCGGCGGGGATTGAATCTGGAGGGCGAAGTGGGGCCCACGGAACGCCCAACGTCTCATTTCTGAAGAAACCCGTTGGTCGCCGAAATGGCAGATATGGCCCCACCCCATCCGCTGCTGGTCCTTGGCGGGGAGACCCATCGCCGCGGCTCCCATGGCGATGGAGCTCCTCCTTCTCCCTTCCTCGGCCGGAACCCCACCGAACCCAAAGCGTAGACCTTTTCCTTCCTCTTCTTCTTCTTCTTCATCTTCATCTTCTCCCTCTTCCCATGTTGTCTGCTACCGCAGTCATCTGTGCTGTGCCACCAGGAGGGAGGCCTTCCTCAAGACAGCGGCCTTCTCTGCATTATCGGTGGTGTACACCCTTGGTTGTTCCTTCGTGCCAGCTACCCTGGCTGATACCCAGGAGGCGCCTCCTCCAAGCCCTGCGTTAGACGACGCCGCTTCTCCTCCCTCGCCGCCCCCTCCTCGCAAGCCCCTCCTGCCGGGCATTGCCAGCACCAAGTCCTGGTTCCTGTACATCGGAGATGGATTCTCCATTCGCGTGCCCCCGACGTTTGAAGACGTCACCGAGCCGGAGGTAGGAATAATCCAGTTTCGATTCACTGGTTTTTCCCCATTACCCAATGAATCGAGGTACTCTACCAGCGTGTAAATCTTAGCGTGTTCTTCATGTTCAACGATACTGCTTAATAACATAAACTATTTTACTTTCTTGAGCAGATGCATATGTTTTCACATTTTTCTTCCTTACCTCTTTCTAATATCGTTTAGTAAAATTTTGACGTGAATAGATCTTTTGAAACTGGATAATACTTTATCATTTAGAAAATCTTTATCCATGATCCATGATGCCAGAAACGTTTATTCCAAACATTCGATCTTTCTTGGTTGTCAAAGTTTTTTGCCATTCCATATTCTCTCTTGGATATTGATGCAAATTAACCAGCATTGCAGTCTGAAATGGTGTGTGGTAGAGGATTCTCTGCATGATACTTAAGTTATCCATTAGGACTAGAATAAAAAGATTACCAATATCATAGAGCCACCAGCCACCACCGAAATCAAATTCAGGAGTGAAAACTGCATCAAGTTCATCGATACTCTTGTCCTGTTTATTAGTTTCACCATCAACCATTGGCGATATTAGTCTCAGTTCTTTGATGCCAGAGGCAGTGGTTCACTTCGCCGTTGATTATGAGATCCTGAAATTTTGTACCCAAGATGAAGGAAACATAATTAACAAATGAGAAACCTCTCTTGGGTTGCATATGTTTTATCATGGCCTTAGTTCGACATTTTAATTTTCTTTTATAAGGAGTCGCTTTTGTCTGAAACCTTTCATTATCTCCTTGATATTCATAGACTGAGCAGCCTAAACCTTTCATACAGTAGTATTCATTTTTTACTTTCTAGTCTCCTGGTTTCCCTTTACACGATACACGATCCTATTGATATTGGTGAAAAATAGGAATTTTAAGCACTCTTTATTCCCATCCGATAATTAAGTTTCATGTCTCACAAATAAAATGCTTTTTAGGTTCCCGAAAACACTAGAGCACCTGCTCCTGAACGAATTTAAATCGTTAATATTTTGAGTCAACCACTATAATGAGGAAAAGATAAGGGTTCATTAGCAAAAGCATGAACAGCTACGCATCCCATTGTTACTGAGCTAGAAAGACTGCAAATCTTCAGCATTTTTCTCAATTCAATTCTTTTAAGCAGGGTGAATTGTAAGTTTGCATTATGTGTTCCCGACAACCTCTTGTTAAAGTAAAAAGCTGTCTTACCCCATGGTTATTGCATGTGTTACAATATTTTGAGAGGCTTTGTGATATCATCTTGGCTGTTGTTTCATATCCTTTTACATTCTTCATCCATTTATGGATTTCAGTCGTTTTTGTAATGTTGTGAGATTATGTAGCTCACAGGCATGCATCACATTTTTGATACTTTGTCGCTTCAAAACTTCAAACATCCTATGGGCTGAAGATCTCATGTATGTACCATCGTGTGCTAAATTATGTTAAACCAGGAATAAGGAATGGAATTATCTAGAATTGGGTTAAATATCTATTTTGTCTCGGTATCAGATATCATCTTATAAGTTTGATAGTGTTTCCCTTAGGACTATAATGCTGGACTTTCGTTGTATGGAGACAAAGTAAAGCCTAAGACATTTGCTGCTCAATTTGCATCACCTGACAGGTATACAAAAAATCAATTTCGTTTTTATTTTTTATTTTCAGTTTTATAGACGTTTTTATGATCTTCCCTCTCATTCTTTTACTATTTTTTTTACATTAGAAATTAATCATTATTTTCGAGAGAGAGAGAGAGAGCAGAGATCCTATATAATCTTTTTTCTGGACCATTTTATAACCCCAGATACGAGAAGGAAAGTAAATATCTGAGTTCCCCCTCTCAAGCCAGAGCATATGACTCAAATAACCCAATCTTGTGAGATGAAAAAAAGAAAAGCTACTCAATGGGCTTGTAAACAATTCAATTAGTTAGTCAAGACTTAATGTAAGAGGTAGAGAACTTATTCACCACTGCCTCCCCAATACTGGCGGTTCCCTTTCAGTATGCTTATTTCTCTCGTGAAAATAACATTAAAAAGATGTAATTTTTACATTCAATTACATCATTTTGTCAGGACTTGGTGCAAACGAAGTTTGTTAAACAATTCCATATAAAGTACAAACAAATGGATGCAATTACTCATGTATTTTACAACTTTATGTATACAAATGGAAAATCAAGTCATTACTCCAGTATAGAAGTATTCAAATAGATGAGGGATTTCACTGTTTTAGGAGATTGAGTTAGTTGATGTGAGAAAAATCATCAGCAAAGTTGATGCAATACTAATAATAAAATTGGTTTGAACATGACATAAATCCTAGTTGTCAAAGTCAACTAACTTCAATCGAGATGAGTTGTAGAGAAGAGGCACTAGATCCTGATGCGGGACAAATCATATATGTGACTTCTTTTAAGAGAAATCAACAAATTTCAGTTTAAATGATGGTTAGCCAACTAAATAAATATTTTCTTTGAGTAATCCCAATTGGGTTATGCTCTTAGCTAGGGTTACTAGTAGGGCGCCTTACTTTGCAACCAGGCTTAAACCGTAGGAAGTATGAAAACTTTCCCTGTCTAAGGTAATTATTTATGATGTGGGAAGGGTGGACTAGAATGGAGGAACTAGATGATAGGCTCATAATAAGATTGACAATGACTATACCTTGATCCCGTGGACGGAGACTTGTACTTGTAGAATAGTGAATAGGAGGTGCAGAGATCCCATAAAACACAAGGGATGCTAGGGATCAAAAGAGGACTAACTGACCCTCAGATTCACAATTTGGGGCCTCGATTCCACATGCGAGGACCTTATCGACCCCCTTGGAGAAAGAGATGAGCAAAACTTTCATTCAATTTTCTTTGTTCTCGACATCAAGTTCAGCCTCCTATTTATAGGAGAAATATGAGCCTTTGAAGGTTGGCTGTTAGATCTGACTTAGAAATCCCAACGGTTCCCATGACTATTGGGCTGGAAATTTGGCCTTAAATGCTCCTAAAAATAGTAAAAACGGTTTGGATACCATATAGTTTTTAATAGACCTTAAAAACGTCTTGCAATGGCCAAAAGGGTTAAAGACAAAACATTAACCTAATGGCCTACGAAAATCAGCAAAAGAAATCTCTATTACATTATTCACCAAGTCCAGTCGTGTGTTTATTTTAAGTGTAGACCTTTACCATTGCATGGTTGATCTGATGTCCTTATCGGATACTCTCCAAAAATATTATTTTTGGACTTAAAAAGAAACATACGAGTACCTGAAGAAAAAATATTTTGTCTGTTTTTTGCGTATTCTTGCCAATTTTTTAATATTAACTTTTATGCAGATCAGAAGTTGTAAGTGTGGTTGTTCGCCCCTCCAATCAACTTAAGATCACTTTCCTAGAGGTTAGTTCGAATTTATGGTTGATGTTTTTCCCCCGATAAAGAATGATCTATGATGTTATCTGCAAGTGTAACTCCAAAATGTCGAAATAAACTCCACGATCCTTTGGAAATGTCATCATACGGACTTTCTAAGTCATAGGATTCTCCAAGTTATAAGTATCAAACTTAATTGTTGCATGCTGATACATTTATATCTTTTATATGTTTATCTGTGCAAAGTAGTAATTTAGGCTAAAATCCTTGACTGGAAAGGAGATTTAATAGCTTTGCGAGAATCCTACTCTCCTTGTTTGGCATCTACACAGTTATTTTATGCATTTCACTCACTACTTTATTATTTGGTTTAAAATAATAACTTGGTGATACATTTGGTGTAAAATCGTTGCTTTAGCCTAAATGGATCTTGGCATCCTGACCAATCCTTACTGATCCTGTTATTTACAATTACGAGTAGATTGTGTAAATTCTTGGGTAATTCAAAACAACATATGGGATTATCTTTTCAATATCTTCTTGGTGATCATGGCCATGAAGAAGATCCCATATTCTAACATACGGATTTTATTCCTTCTTCTTCAAGGCCTAGCTTGCGATGGACATAGACTGAGGATTAAAATTACCTCATCCCATGTATTAAACCTCTTTTTAAATTTGCCTCTGGACACACATATTCAAATGTCAAGTTAAAGTTGCTACTTGATGGGTTTATGCTCTTGCACTTGAATGACAGTGTTCTATTTGTCTGGTGTGCCTTTTTTTTTTCTCCCCCTTTCCTTACTTTCCCCTTTCTCAGATATTTATTATCTTTTCGTTTTCTCTTCCGTTCATCTCTCCTCCTTTTAGTCTCATTATCTCTCCCTTTCTCTCTACTTCCAGTTTAACTTTTTTATTCTCTGACATGCTTCTGTAACACTTTTGGGAGCAACTTAGTCATTGTCTAACCAGTATGTTGATTGTATCACCGTTTAAACGAGACCTTCAGATAATGATGACACCATCTTTTTCTGTTATCTAATCGTACAATGATGTTACATATGTCTATCACTTTTAACTGTGCACGTTTTTCTGGATCTTGAGTCAACTACGCTGTGAAAAATCACTGCTTAAAACCTCTATTATGAAAAATCAACAAATATAATCCCATCATAAATCATGAAAAATTAGACCATCAATCTTGTCTTTTTTCCTTTGATTGAGGAGGTGTTTGTCTTGTTAGTATTTTGTTTTCATAGTTGCTTTGTGATTCTCATGTTTCTTGTTGTCTTTGACAGGCCAAGGATATTACAGATTTGGGTACGCTGAAGGAAGCATCTAAAATTTTTGTTCCCGGTAACTATCTAAATCAAACTTTTTGTTTATCTAGCGGATGTACCCAGTTGAAAGATATGTCAATATGTGAAGTTCTCTTAACTAGAAGGTTGTCTGATGTCATCTGCAGTGGCTTTTCCTTTTGAAATCACATGGGCTAGTCATAATGCAGAAATGATTTTTTAACTCTATTGTTAGTTTATGAAAATATGTTTTAATTGAAATAATTTAAAAACACTTTCTTCAATGAAATGCATCTATCCATAAGGTGTTGGGCAGTGATTGGATCATATCTCCATCCAAGCTTGTTCATCCCCTCCTCCTCTTGTCTATTGTGGTATTTGTCGAGGATAAACACCTCTGCTGATGAAATACATTGAATAATGAAAACTTTGCTTTTTTATATTTCTATTTTTGCTCATTCTTTATTCTATCTAGCCTCTGATTTCATCAATGTTTGTGCTGGCATAGGCGGAGCAAAAATTTACTCAGCTCGAGCAATAAAGATCAAGGAAGACGAAGGATTGAGGTAGGGCTACCAATCGGATGGGCACACCTTAGCAACTTTCGGGCCCTAGTCTGATCTTTTTTCTTCTGATTTCTCAAATTCACGAATTCAAGTCCTGCCGAGGAACGCGACTTTCGATTCCTCAGTATTGGAAAATCACGTCTTGATAATCTTTTTTGCTATCTAGGAAAGAAAACCCACCCATCCTCTTCATCTGTCTCAAGAAGGGTTTTTTCTCCTTTTAGTTACCCTGGTAAACCATGCTTTCAGGAGTTACTACTTCTACGAGTTTGGTGTCAACGACCAGCATCTCGCTCTGGTTGCTGCCATTAACAGTGGGAAGGTAATGCCCTTTACCCATCTTCGCCATCTCTCAGTCTCTTCCTTCTTCCCCTGGAATCATCATCCATTGATTCCACTCAATGGAAAGACTGAAAACCTGCCATAAATACCCATTAATAGTCTCTTCTGATCTTGTCAAACTTTGGGCAATATTAATCTGATGTAACCATTATGACACAGGTGGTAGTTGACTTGTCAAAATGTCAATGACCCTTTATCTTATCATGTCTTTCAGGCCATCATAGCGGGAGCAGCTGCTCCGCACTCGAGATGGGAAGAAGATGGCGTTAAGCTTCGTTCATCGGCCATATCTCTATCAGTTTCATAGGGATCTCTATCTACATACCCTACAGGGTTGCCCCTCCTTCCGCCTCATTCAAACCCGAGTTCTATTTCTGTATTCTTCAACAGGCAGGTGATAAATTATCCAATTTTTTCACATGATTTCCATATAAATGGAAATATTTTGATCTCTGATTTGGGAATCGGAGTTTATGTTGTTGCAAGTCTGGGGAAAACCGGAGAGAGTAGGATGAAGAGCGCTTGGCAGCATTGAAAGCCCCTCCCACCCTCAGTAAGGAACGTTGGTTCTCTTTGAGCACAGATATGCTGGCAGTTGATGAGATAAGGCGTTTAGAAGGGATTGACCAGAATTTGCATCATTTTTGTACTTTATAAAAGACTAAGAAGTCAACCGCCTTCTTCTTTCCAGAAAATTTCTTTAAAATGGTGGTAAAAGTAAATTATAAGTTTAACATTTCATATCCGATGAGGAATGAACAGAAGCCATATCTAGTAGAAGGGGAAATTAAAGAATGTTTTTTCTGGGGATCTTCTCTCGCACCAACCCTGAAATGGCTATCTCCAAACCTTAAAAGGATGATTCCTATTTAGTCATAATAGTTTTTATATTCCGGAATATTAGTGACATCAGTAGTAATGATAATTATGGTAATTATAAAGTCAAAGCTGTTACAATAATGGTGATGTCAATCTTAATGGAGACTTAGGCTTGTTGTCCAGAAATTTTTATGAATGAGTAAGATTTTTTTCTTCCCATGGAATTGGAGAAATTATAAGAACTTGGCATGGTTTGAGGATTTGACACGCTTTAAAGTATAATCCTGATGATTCACACCGTTTACTTTGGCACAGCCTTAATACCAACTTATTCTGAGTAAGCTCTTTATTTATATTAAATTGGGAAGTAATTAGCTTTCTATTCACTTTATTGCAATCCAAATATAGATTTTAGCCAGACATAAATTATTTCAGAAATGTTTTTCCCCCATATTTTTCCAAGGACCTGATTTATATTTTTCCTCTAGGCTTTCTATGCCCCTTTCTTATGTAGGTTGGCCTAGTTTGCCCCATAACCCCACCACCGATGTCATTTTGTCTTAACGTGGCTTTTTAAAAGTTATTGAAAAACGCCTTATCTTGACTAAAAACTATGATTTTCTATAGGAATTACACATTCCTTTTTTAGTATGGGGTATAAAAAGAGCACAAGTGGGTCAAGACCAGGATTTATAATCATAATCTCTTATTACCTTGACACTGGCACTTAGCCGTTTTATTCTTTCATGCAATCCAACTCTACCTCCATATCTTCTGCGCCAATTTTTTCCTTCCCTCCCAATTGATCTTATTCAAACTTTCTCTCTTTTTTTGTTATTTTTTTTACTTCATGGGGAACCTGGGAACCCAATGTATTCATCATTTTGCATTTTACAACTAACTAGTCATTTAATGAAAAAGATAAATTAGAGAAACCTTTGTGTTGTCATGAGAAAAAACCCATATGTGGTAGATTAGTTCACATCTTATAAAAGATGGTCTTGTAAAGATCAAGTCTAATTGAGTACATAAAAAAAATAAAAATAATTCACATACATGCGTACACCTTTGAATTCATAGATTAAAATAACTCAGTTGATGCCACATCTATGTTCAGTAATTTTTTATTATGATTTATCCTCACAATGAGAAATCTTAGATGACACTCACAAAACTCAAAGACAACTTTATACAAGAATGAAGTTAATAACCAAGTTTGCAATGTGAATGCTTGTGTTGACACATCTACTATTCTAACTTGGGTATGTAAGTCATAAAATGGATGTGATGCTCCCAACTTATCCATACATTTTACTACTACTAAAGTCAACCTATTTCCAAAGTGCCAACAATAGAGTGAGTCACTTACCAACCAAACTAGTTGACTAAATGGTAAACCAAATGTAGATGACTCATACAAGTACATAGTTGAAATAAAAAAATACTATTATGATATTTTTTGCTTATATTACACCACTTTGATATTCTTCTTGTGGATATTGTCTCATTTAAGTCATGACAAGTAAGATTGAATCACATACTAGATTGCAATTGGTAAATCACACTAGCATTTTTTAAGTACATTGCTTGAGAATAAGTTTATAATGAAAGGTTGATTGTGTAGTAGCATAGTTATAACATATTTAACCAATAAAATAAAGTCAACGTAATAAGATCATGTAGAAAGATAGAGAAAGAAGGAAGAGGGAGAGAGATGAAAGACACAAATAGAGTAATGATGGAAGAGGTGGAATACATATTTTCACCTAGGAGAAGAGTGATAAAAGGTGGAAACAGTTACAATATTAGACTTTTCACGATTTTTGCATGCTCTGATTGATCTATAATGTTGTCTATATCTGTCTGAAGAAATTTATGACTGTCTTATGAGTTTTTTTAAATGTTTTTTAATAATACCTTTCAGTGAAACTAATAAAGATTATCGTAAGCACTTTGGTAAGTAAACACCTTAGGAAATAATATGGCATGGAGAGGATTCAGCCAGCTTATTTATTTTTACATAACTTCATTATATTGGCAACTTTGGATATCATTAGTCAGAATATTCTCACTATTTGCCCCACTCAATCAATGTCACTGTGAGCCATCTAGGTAGCTAGAGACACATACAACCGGCCATATTTTGCCTTAATAATCATACTTTATTTCGTTGACAAATTTCCCATCAATGTTATCAAGTCAACCATTGGTGATATTGCCCACCTTCCTTTTTAAGTAAGCCGTTCCTTCTTAATGAGCACAACATTTGAGTTGACCAGCTGAATCAACCAGATTGACCGACTGATCTTGTGGACGGGATCACCGCCGTTTAGGCATTTTCCCATTTTGGGTCCAATTTTTACATGCATTCATCCGTTTTGAATCAGATGGCTTTGGTCTTACTTGGATCATCCAACTTTGGACCAGCTCACCCTCAATGCTTGACTAGATTGAGTTAAGTGCGCTGACCTTTTTTTTTTATTCCCCACTTTGGATGTGTCTCTGAAATCCTCGTGTAGGTTCTAGTTGATCCACTCCGGATGTTCTATTCAAACCTCTTTGTGGATTGAAGTGACTCATCCTTGGATGTATCATGAAGAATCTATGAACAGATAGGTTCATGGGGGCTAGAAATCCCTGCTATGCCCCCCCTCCTCCTCTGCAGTAGTAGCCATTCCATCCCCATAACTAAACTCTGAGTGATGCCCGTTTACTCTGAAGGAGGAGGAGGAGGAGGAGGAGGAGGAGGAAGAAGGTGATGGTCACTGGGGAGGCCCCTTCCAGCGGCGGCGGCTCCTCCGGGGAGCTTTGGCCGGCTGGAGGGGGTCGTCTCTCCGGTGGCGGAAGGCGGCGGAGCTCAGGCAGTGCTGCCCATCACCTTCCCACTTCTTGGGCTCGGTCTTGAGCTCCGAGTAATGACCGGGAAGATCGTTCCTCACAGAATCCTGGCGCCACCACGACTCCTGAGCTCCTCCTGCTCCCCAGCCGGCGTTGCAGCTGTCCCAGTTACTGTTCTTGTGCTCATCCCATCCTCCGGCGGCGCCGCCTCCTCCTCCCCGTTCTCCGTTGCTACACCATCCCCTGACAGCACCGCCGTTTCCGCCGGCGACGGCGGCGCCGCTCCCGCCTTCAGCGTCTCCCCAGCCGGAGCAGGGGATCGGGCGATCCCAACCAAGGCTCAGAGCGCCGCTCCCGTGGGCTGTTTGGACAACTTCTGGGGGAAGGTGATTTTTCTCCAGCTCCAGCTCCAGCACCAGCTGCGGGTCGATTTCGGCGTTCCAGTTGACTTCATCGATGAAGAGATCCGGGCCCGGGATGGAGATTTGGCAGGGGAGGCCATTGATCTTCGCGTAGAACCGAGATTTGGCGTTGTCAAAGGCTTCCTTCCCTCCTGAATCATCCCAGTCAACCACATTCGAGTACAGAGACATCACTCTCTTGGTCTCGCAGATCTTCTTCCACGGAATCCCGCAGATGGCGGTGCAGAATCTCTTCTCCCATGCGGGCACCGTCGGCACCCAAGATCCTGAAGAACAGTTCGAAGAGTGGATGGATGTTATTAGGGAACATAATTCGATCGCAGACGACGATCCCACACGCGAGGACGAAGGATTCAAAGGACGAAGAAGAAGAAAAAAAAGGAAAAAATAATGCGTGGATCAGGGGAGAGCGAGATCGAGTTGTTCGTGCGATCTTTTGATCTTCCTCGTAGCAATTCCGGTCCCGATGGACCAAACACAGTCAGTCACGGAATCACTCCGCGATGAGCAGTAGAAATCAAACATCCTGGAACGATTACGAGAGAGGATGCGTGAATGAAACGGGTGCCAGGAATCAAGACGCCAATCAACGATGAAATTAGGTAAACCGATCCCGATATAGACCCGAGATAATCGAGCGATCAGAGCGGAGCAGCGTTGATCGGCACGAGAATCGAAACAAAAACGGACGAACATATTCATCACGCAGGGCCACCAGAACGCGGATAAAATCAAAACCGATTAAACATCCCTACGGGATCTTCCTCCCAGAAAACATACTTGGCGCCGGGGGCGGCTTTCCGTGCTTAGAAGAGAACGATCGACTGGAGCCGGCAGGGTCCTTCCACCGCCCGCTCTCCCCTCCTCCTCCCCTCTGCCTTCCCGCTTCGTCCCCCCAATCGCCCACTCTCCTCCAATCCTTCATCACCGATCTCCAATCAAATCAGAATCGGGGGCAGAATTTCACATCACCTGAAACTCCTCCCCCGCCCCCCTCTTCTCCGCGAAAACCTAAAACTGCGCCGCCCCACAAGCGGTCCCTGCAACTCCTCCTCTCCCCACCGGCTCCGAGGAAGAGGGAGGAAGGGAACGGGCGGCGGCGGCGATGGCGGCGGCGCAAAATCCCTCGCCGCCGGCGAGCTTTCTCCCCCTCTTCCGGCAGCTGCTGGCGCTAAAATCCCTCTCCTGTCAGAAGATGCGGGCTTCGTCCGCTGGGAAGGATCAGTATTTATAGTGCTTAATTCGTATATTAACTACCCGTGTCTTAGGTTTCCGCATTTCCTTTTCCGTATCCAATCCGATCACAAAGTTCCCTATAATTACATCTGGCCCAGAAGAGCCGACAGTCCCTATAGGGGCTTCTCGGTCATTTGCTAGTAGTTTAGAGTGGGCCCCACACCATAGTTCCCGCCAGCTCCCCGGTCGGGGGAGCCTGAACCGATACCGTTATCCGTTACATATCTTAGGTGACGTGTCATGCTGTGGGAGTTGTGGGCCCCATTTGTAGGATCCGAAACCGGTAGGACCCGTTTGGGGAGGCGAAGGCCCAAATACGCCATAATGGGCCCACCGTTGGGATTGCTTACCAAAGCGGCCCATTTAAGTTGGACACCTCGAAACGAAGGCATACTGGGCGAACATTCGAAATATGTCATTTCGATCCACTATCTTAAGAAGAAGGAGCAATACAACCCTGGATTATTATTATTTTTTTATTAGCTAAATATCTCGTTTGTTTCTTGCGATCCACCCGTCTCAAATTTTGAGAATAGTCCTTGACAAAGCTGTGAATTAAAAAAAAACTTTGTATATGAGAAATATGCGAAAATACATTTCAGCAATCAAAGCAACTCCTACAGAGGCCAGAATAGAAACACATCCATTGTAAAGGGGTGATGTAATATTTTCCCCATCCCCACAGTTGGCGCCGCCGGACGCCTCCCTATTTAACGTAACCTGAGAACTTGGAACCCTCGCTTCTCTCCTCTCTCTCTCTCTCTCTCTAGGTCTCGTGGGAACTCGCGGGACTTGCCGTGGCTGATGCTTCTTTGCTCGGGCGGCGGCGATGTATGTCTGGTCGGGCCCAGTCGGTGAACTGAACCAGCAGCAGGAGGGTGACGAGAGAGGGATGGAGGCTGTTGCCGTGTTTATATGTTTTTGGTCTCGTTCTCTGATCCTTCCTTTCCAAGTCTCGGCCAATTCGTGTGTTCCCTGCGTATGCGCTTCCGGTGCGGTCTCTTCGGGCATTTTGGCTGACAAGAGTTAGTTTTCTCGCTGTCTTCCTCCGGTTCTTGTGCCCTCTCCGTGTCTGGCCTGCCTCGTCCGCGGTCTGCACGCCGGCAGAAGATCTTCCACAGGCCCTCTTTAAGTGTCGCGTACGCTCGACTCGGCGGGGAAGATGAGTAAAAGCGATCAGGTATGCCTTTTCTATGTTTCCTTCGAGTTCTAGGAAACCCTAAATTTATTTATGGGTTGTATGCTCTTCGGTCGCCATGAAATTTCTGAGGCAGAAAAGCTTTCCCTGAGGTTTTATTGTTCGCATGGAGAATCTTGCTCAATTGACGTTTAGGCTGTCTCGAATGAGTACAATTTGCTCATTCATTTTTATGCCCGTAGGCCGCCCTTTGGATACTGGTAAAATAAGGCATTTTACGAGTATAATGAGCTTTTTATTGTGCTTACTTTTCGTAAGCCCGTGCGTGAATAGTGCATATCTTTCTAAACCCATTGTTAGACGGGATACCTCAGCAGCCCTTCTTGCAGGCTCCGTTTAGAAACATAATTCTGGTATTATTTGGGGCTGGACTTTTTGTATAACCTTCTATTGTTGCATGCTAAGTTGCTGAGGGGTGTAGGCTATCACCCATTTTTACCACCTTGTTTTTTATTGATAATCTTGGGGTAAATCCTCTTCATATCCTGGGACTTTATCGTACTTTAGAGCCCTACGAAGTTTTCACCTGATTTGCCCACTCTCTACTTATTGGTTATAGATATTGGCCGTTTTCTTAAAGTAGCTACATAGGAGAGATGAAAACTGCCGGCAAGATAAATTTGGGAAAGAATCTGTACCTCTTCGAAGACAGGTGTTTGCCTGGGACCATTTTCTGCGAGAGATTTTCTTTGCAAGACGATTTTCATGCGGGTGAGAGTACTACGCTTTTGATGAATGTCTGGTCCAGGAACTTTACTACACTTCTCCCAGTTTCTGCTCGAACAGGTTGACATACCTCGAACTTGGGCTGCATATACAATATTTTTCGCGGGATGAAGCTTGCCAGTTGTTTTCTCACATGGGTTATTGGGTATCTGTGCTCAGCAATCAACAAAAGAAATATTTCGCGTGAAACCATATCCCCCCCTCCCCCAATTATTATCATATTTTCTTATATGTCGGAGAAAATTGATATATTGATCACTCTGTCAGGATCAATGCATTACTTTTCATTATGTGGTTATCCTACACATTGTGTATAATATTCGATTTATGTCTCACATTTTGAGGCAAGCAGGGCTTATTGTTATACTCCAGCATTGGCTTTTAATCGGTCTCATTAATTCATTTGATTTTTATTTTTCTTTTTGTTCAGCTCTTCATCTTTGGTTCCTTTTCGGAAGATGAAACCAAACTATTTCAAAAGCAGGCAGTTGAAAATGTTGTATTGCCTCCAGAAATGACTTATTTGCAATTTGGTTCTTTGGATGTGGCATCCATAACAATATCAAAGGGTTTGAATGCTGGGAAAAAGAAGTGCAAAATTCCGCTGACATCAGGTGTGCATGCATCAAAGGAGGTCGTGGACAAGAAAATACATGAGAATGGAAATACATCAATGAACCATGACTTAAAGATGAATTCAAGTGCTCAGTCAAATGGAAGCACCGGTTATGTTCCTCATTTAGGAGAGTCAAATGGAGAGGAACATATTGCTGTAACGTCAATAACAGATGAAAATAAATTTGATCATAAAGATTTTGGAAGATCTGGTCTGCATCATATCAATGATGATAAATCGGAAGATGCAGCGCAATCAACCCTAGAAAGAAAAATAATTGACAGTGAAATTTCTGTTGAATCAACTACGGTTTCAACTTCTGAGGTGAATACTATCGAAAGAGTGAATGGGGGACCGGAATCAAAAGATCTACTGCCGCGTGGCTTAATTAATTCCGGAAATCTGTGCTTTCTTAATGCAACATTGCAGGCTCTTCTTTCTTGCTCGCCGTTTGTTCGGCTTCTTCAAGACCTAAGAGCTCGTGGCATTCCAAAGGTTCTGAACATTTGAATTTCTGCTCGAATCACTCTATTTATCACTGTGTTTATTGGTATCTTATGAACTTAATTTTCTCTTTTAGATTGGTTATCCTACTCTCAATGCATTTGTCGAATTCATCATGGACTTCGACTTACCTGAAGTTTCAAGCCCAAAGAATCATGAAGCCAGTGTTGTAAGGACTGGACCGTCTTTTAGTCCTGTAATGTTTGATGATGTCTTGAAAAGTTTTACCCCTGATCTTCCTGCCTACAACAGCAGCGTCCGAGGGAGACCAAGGTTTGTTTGTTTTTTTAATTTATAGTCCCTTTTTAAGGCTTGACATTAAGGCACTCTGCTGCCTGGGAATTCCTTTTTTCCTAAGGAAAAGTTGTCATTGGTTTCTCGTTATTTATGAACTTTCGTAGATTGGTTTTTCAGTGGAATATTGGCTGACATGTATACTCTTTGGCAATCGTTTTCGTTTCTAGATAGATACTTCGGTTTAATTTGAAATTTGTAGGAAGAGTAACACATATATAAATTTCTTGGTAAAGGATGGTAGAAGAAAGTTAACATGGCACCTGAAGTATGATATTATTGGCAGCAAGAGTGTTAATCCTTCTTCTTTTTCTGAATGTGCGCGGTAGACATTAGCTGCTTGATTGCTCCTGCTTAATGGAAGTTTATTATCAGCTTTCCAATTCATTGTTTTGGCATGGTTAATTGAAGACATTAGTCTTAAATATATTTCCATCATCCTGAGGATCCCCTCTCCCATGTTACACATCCTTTGTGTCAAAATTTCTTTCTGATCTCAAGGTGTTTGAGTAATTTCGAACACATGGAGGGGTGAAACACAAGTGGCAAGTCTTCTAAATGGTCTCACTGGGTACCGGTGTGGCCATCTGATTCCTAAGAATCGGCTAGACTTGTTTGCTATGACAAGGTCACGCCTTGTGTGTCATTGTTGACTGGGCCTGCGATTCTTTACAAAGTGCGTCTTTTTTTTTTTTTTTGCGATTTGCCTTCTATTGAAGCCAGTTTATTGTCCCTCGTTTTATGTTTGCATCCAAACTATGTTCCCTAAGGTAAGGGGTAAGGGAGTCCACGAGAAATCTATCATCTTGTATTCATTCCTTGTTGCGTTTTCTACCTTATAGAGTGGATATTTGTCCTAGTTGTATGTAAAGTTGATTTCTCTGTGATCAGAACTATACAATTCTCAATAATATGGGTTAGTCAAGATTTTGTGTGAAACAGCTTGAATCAATAGTTTCTTCGTTATTCGACCCTAATACCTTCTGGTGGGCAACCCAGGTACACTTGGGGTGCCATCTCTCCTAATCTGATCCACGGTGGTGAAGTAAAAATAAATGATCGTTTACCTCTTGTCACAACCTGTTTGGAGGGGCTCAGGGAAGGGAATGATAGTTGGAAATGTGTAATTTTTGGCTCTTGAATTATTTTTCGGATGTGAATTTGCCTAGTAAAGAATGGAGCTGCTATACTCGGCCAAGTTTTGAGTAGAAACTTAGAAATCTCAGACGAAGAATGAAACAGATGTCCTAATTGACCTCCCAGTTTGGCAATGGAAAATATATCTCTAATTATGTTCCATTCCACCTCACCCAAGATAAGTGTCTTTGTTGGGATGCTAAGGGTGCTGCTTACCATGGTGAAGTATCACTTTTGATTCTTGCTTATCACCACTTGGTATGCAACATTAGTAGGATGCTCATGAGCCAATCAAGCTATACTTTCCTTGGTCCATTACATCTCATTGACTTCGAATTCTACTTCTATGCCATTAGAATTCCTTTGGTAAGTCACTCGAGGCAGTTGGGGGAATAATTTCATCACGCATAGGCTGACATTCCTAAAAAGTTATGAAATCTAGTTCTTTCCTAGGTAACTATAGAATAAAGAGGTCCGGCAGTGACCTGATGAAGCTCCCTGGAGGAGTTTCCTAGCTGTTCTTCGTTGGGGGAGACGATGGACACAAATTTTGACTTCTTTTTCTTTCTTAGACTCTTGGCATATTTTTATCCCATTTCATGCGTATCCTTTGTTGCAATCCTGATTTTAATGTTTCTACCATGGGCTCAGCCACTGTCATGCACCTTCTTGCTCTTCTGGAGAAGTATGGGATCATTAATTTCCGATCTTTCAATAACCAGATCGGATTCATCAGTCCTTGCCTGTTTTCTGTTCATGCCCAAGTCCATTGATGAAGCCTTTTTTTTTCCCCCCCCTTGAGAGTGGATCTGCAAGACTAAAATTCGTGAGAGTTGGCGTCAAGTTCTTGTCCATGGAATATGAGGGACCTTTTAAGGAGTTTCTATTGCCTTTTAAAGGCGTCATAAATTAATTCCCCTTAACTTACAATTTGATACTTGACGAGGAAGAATGAGTATTTCAATATTAAACTTTGTTTTCATTCTTGCCACAAGACTGTCCATCTATATAGTCCTCTGAAGAATATCGCATTCTGCAGGCAAGAAGATGCGCAGGAATTTCTAAGTTTTCTCATGGATCAGATGCACGATGAGCTCCTCAAACTGAAAGGCCTCTTATCAAATTCCGGTGGCTCCAAATCTTCTCTGGTTTCATCAGCAGAAGACGACGGCTGGGAGACTGTTGGTCCTAAAAATAAGACCGCGATTACCAGAACTCAGAGCTTCTTGCCATCAGAATTGAGTGCCATTTTTGGGGGGCAGACCAGGAGTGTTGTCAAGTCACGAGGTACATTCTTTCCTTTTTTAGTGAAGTCTTTTAGCATAGGCTAATTTCAGCTGGATGAGAGAGAATAGGCCTATGTTGTGAAATTTGATCCTGAAGCAGATTATCCTACACTCCGATGATTGTATTGATTTTAAACTGCAAAATCAGCGGGAAAGGGGATGAGCAGCCAGAGGAGATGATTTTCTGCCATCCAACTGAGAGCTTGAATAAACCCTATTTAATCAGTTGGAAAATAAATCAAAGGGCCCAACCCTGTTAGTTCTTGGGGCTCTATCTGTCCTCTCCAGTGGGACGGATGTGCCATGTGGGTAACGTGTGGCGTCGATTTCTATTTGCAGGCAACAAGGCGTCGGCCACAGTCCAGCCCTTCCTGCTGCTCCACCTCGATATTTTCCCCGATTCGGTCCGCAACATTGAGGACGCGCTTCACCTATTTTCAGCGCCAGAGACCCTCGAAGGCTACAAGACGCTGGGTGGGAAGGTATGATCACCCACCCCATGATCCATGAACCCTAATTCTCCTGTTACAGCGGTAGCTGCCTTCTGGGCTGATTCTGAAGGAAAGGGGGTTCCTATGGCGCAGGCTGGCGAGGTCAGCGCTAGCAAATCCGTGAAGATCCACACTCTTTCCAAGATACTGATACTGCATCTGATGAGATTCAGCTATGGAAGTAGAGGAAGCACCAAGCTCCACAAGCCCGTCCACTTCCTCCCAGAACTCGTCCTCCGCCGCGAGCTGCTCGTCTCTCCCTCCACAGAGGTTTGCTATTCAAAGAACTCTCCTTTCTGTGTATGTTCGATCATATGAAGAGCAAAATAATCCTATAATGAGTAAGATTCAGTGTGTGCTGCTGCTGCTCGCAGCCCACGCCGGAGCCTTTGATCCTTGCTATTTCTGTCAAGAACGATTTTGAAATGATGTTGGATGGAGTGCCCTCTTGATTCTAATTGGGTCGATGCAGGGTCGGAGGTACGAGCTGGTGGCCACTATAACCCACCATGGGAGGGAGCCCTCAAGGGGGCACTACACCGCAGATGCCAGGTGCTCCAGTGGCCGGTGGCTCCGATACGACGATGCCTCCGTCACATGCGTTGACCTGAGCAGGGTCCTCCACGACCAGGCGTACATCCTCTTCTACAAGCAAGTGTAGAGTGGCTTCTCTGTATATGGTGGGGCCTGTGGGAAGTCTTATTGTTGCTGTGGTGTTACCCATCAGATGATGCAAAGGGGTTTTGCTTGGTTGACTTTCCATGTTTCCGGGGCCGTTCACGGATGTGGGAAAGTCAACGGTGGGAATGTATATGAAGGTCGCCCTGCCCTGGAGTTTCTTTTTCCTAATTTGGGAAATGTGGTAAGTCACCGGCTTTCCATTTTTGTTGGGGAATGGGTTCTCCCTATGGTCAAGTCAACCCCCACGTCCCTCCTTGATGGATGAACTTTTTTTCAGTATGTAGAAACGAGGGGCCAGTGAAAGCTTTGGAAGGGGGGGCCTTCGTCGGAAGTTGAGAGGAGGCCTGTTCTAGAGGGTGGGGGTGTTCTAACCTGTTTACTAAGCCTTGTGTGATATATAAAAATATGTACGTTGAATGAGGCAAACAAAGGCAATGATCATTGATTCTCTCTCTCTCTCTCTAGGGTGGAGCTGTGATTTAAAAATTTTAACCTGGATCAAAAGGAGTAATGTGCCAAGTAGAGATCCGTACAGGATGGTGCAATGTTTGGGCCACAGATCCTCTAAGGTGGACAGAAGATTTTAAGTCAACGCCGAAGCTAGGATGCAGTGATGGACTCAAAAGATTATCAAACTCTCCAGAAACATCTGAGTTTTTTTTGAATTTTTACAATAAGGCTGCTGGGAAAGGAAGCAAAAAAAATGAGAGAGTCGCGATTTCCCTAGAGGAATGGGACAAATGATAAAGTCAACGCTCGTTGTTTGAGCAGAAGTCTCCCTCTAAGGAGGTCTTCTGCCATGTGGGGGGGATGGAAACGCATCCATCACATGTTCCTCACTGAAAGATCTTCGGACAGAAATGACTCCAAATGACACAACAAAGTCAACTCCTTTTCTCATCCAATAAGAATGGCAGCAAAATTACCTCCCTTTTTATTATAAAATGAAGCCTAATATCGATCAAAAAAGATTTATTCTTGGAACAATCAGAACATGGTGATCAGAAATGCCGTTAATATCTTCTTCTCAGAGAGAGAGATAGAGAGAGAGAGAGAGAGAGAGAGAGAGCCTCGAATTCTGCTGCACATTCACTCGGAACTAAAGAAGTCCTGTTAATTAGCTCGCCCAAGAACATGGTTTGCTCCAAGGGAAATATGTCGCCAAAAGATTAAACAAAAAAAATCATACAGTTTATGTGATTTGTGCACAAAACACAAATCATTCCTGTGATTTCTGAAACAGCCCATGATCCAAAAAGGGTAATAAATCATTTTGACATTTATTTAAACTACAATAATAGGATAAAAAGTCAAGGCCACATCATTGGGAACTGCGCAATGTAAGCACATTTGGGGCTTCAAAGATTGGAAAATGATACCTTCAAGGGCAATCCGCACCAAATGGTGTTCAGAGAAGAGAACCCGAAGGGTCCAAGAAGCATGTGCTCGATTCATCTTCGCAGAAGCTTCAAGAGATCACCAACTAAATGCAGAGACCCAGTCACAAGAACCTGCAGGAACAAAAGACACAGGAACAGTCGTTCACAGGAACCTCCAACTGTTCTAGATCAGAAATAATTTCCACTCATTGGATTTAGACAGCGAAAATCAACATAAATGATTTTATTTTATCACCTTCAGAACAGAGGCACAGGGATTTACAGGCCCCATTAGCATACTTGTACAGAATTGTATGATGGTTCCGTGCGTTTTGCAAATCTTAAAGAATTAACAAACCTCTATCAAAGAGCATACAAGTACACAGAAGAAGACAAGAGTCACATTGATGATAATAAAAAAAAAAAGACAACACCTAACATGGAAGCCAAGAACCTCGATGAAATGACCAAAATACTATAGATATGATAACAATCAGGGCCAGTTAGGTAGAATATAACAATAAAAATAAAACGGATAAAAAAGGACACTTCTTTACTTTCATGATTGTCATTCCGATTAACCAGTCCTATTACCCATTACTTCTCAGGCTGGTACACCTAATTTATTAATATATTGAGCCTCACGATGTCCTAAATTAGCATGTTTTAAATATTGCATGAAATACATTGTCCCATCGGAATTGATTGATATAAACATTATAATACAGATGGGTTACATGCTAAATTTCTAATTCATGGAAGTCACGCACAGTAACTGATTTGACAGAAAATTGACCACTATCATCAATGTTCTTACCTGAAGACGGACATTTGGGTTTTCTTTAGCACAGTCCCTTAGCCAGTATAAAGCAATCGGCAATGATTGCATAACAACTGCATTGCCATAAAGCTGTTTACCCGTTGGATTGATCTTAGAGAAATCATCATGCAGAAATTGGTAAGCTGGCAACTTCACTGAATGTTCTGGATTATCCTCATTCACAGGGATGCCATCTGAAAGACAGCATAGTATAAAAGGAAACGTCAGAGGAGTGCTTCTTGTCCTTTGTAGGATCTTCGAATATCATGCCATATGGAAAATAATAAATAGCACAGAGTAAGAATAATTTTCCGAAATTAAAGTGGTTATTTAGTAATGCTACTCTAGGAAGAAACAAAGTCCTGGAATTTCCATGTTAGCATCTAAAAAAATGACATTTCTTCGCATCTGACGCACTAAAAGTAATATGCATTTCTTTGACAGAATTATAACCTTTTCCATGGATCAACCTTTCCCAAGTTCTTTGAAGAGAAGATTGCCATGAGGTATCCACGGAAGGATCCGTTCGCATGGTCGATGACACAGAAGTGACCAAGTGATAGCGTGACATGCTCGGGACGAACAGAGCCGTAGAAAAGTTCAAACCTGGAAGAAAAATTAAAACCAGAAGGTCATGTTATCACTAAAAAAACTCAAGGGAATGATTAAGTTCTAGCTAAAAAAAACTGGAATTGACTAATGGTCCATAAAAATGGGATATTCGATAAACATGCATATTTCCACGTTTTAACATTTCTGAACTGAGATCAGAGGTTTAACCTGATCCGTAAAAACGACTCTACATGCATAACATGCTGATATCTAAGTTTCCAAAAATCTATGCAGCCGACCAAAAAAGAAGATCCACAATTTGAAAAAGAAAATTGACATAGTTCACAGCATCCAGGGAAATGGGCAATTTGCTCGACTCACATAGGAATGAATGAAGCAGCGATAAGATATTCCCACGAACTGGAAAAAGATACACTCAGTTAAAAGGCCGAGGTATACTTATTTTGATGCCGAAATAGAGCAGAGAAATGGTAAACGATCTTGGCAGGATACAAGAACCCACGATTTAGTAAACGATTTACTTTCCTAAACATAAACTCAGCTGGGTGATAAACGTTGTGTTATCCTGCTCTTGATAGGTGAAAAACATTCAAGTGAACACATATTGCAACCTCGGTGTCCCTTGCCCTCTCAATACAATCATTACAGATAGAAGATAGGTTTTCATCTCAGAAAACAAGCATAGTAGAGTAAGTATACAAAAATCTGACCGACTTTTGATAAAATCAGTATGGAAGGGCATATACTTGTAAGTTTTGGAAGCAAAAGCTGAGGATCTCTCGCTTCCATGCAATTAAACAAAAGAACCTGCATAAACAAGCTCACTACCATCCATTAGTCCCAAGTTGAACTAAGAAATGCCAGCGCATTACAGAAAACTAGCTACGCACCTGTTTAGAGATTTTATTTGATCCTTTACAATAACTGCCATGATTTTTACCAAGCCCTCTACCCTGTCTAGCATTGTAAACATGAGAACGATCCATTACAGCATTAGAAAACCAACGCACACAGACTTCCATGCTTTCAGGAGTATGAGCCCCATCTAAATAGAAAATCAGATCACCGCACGAATCTTCATCTCCTTCTGAAGGTTCGCAAGAATTTCCCAGTTTGTCCTGCACAACCTGGGCCCTCCCAGCTAGACTTGCGGTGGAAAGACCCCTGAGAAATGCTTGAGGTAAGACTGTATCTAGATTTTCCTGTGTTGAAATTAATATCACCACGTTAAAATCTATAATCATTACAACAGTACCATCACCGAAGCTGACAGTAAATATAGATTATTGAAGGAAAGAAATCCACATATTTTCTAATTGGTCTGTAAAGATTTTTAATTAGAATAAATTCATGCATAAGTTTAACGTCCATGAGAAAGTTCATGAAAATTAGCAATGATAGGATGGAAAAAGTTTAAAGTGTATGTCCCTTGTTGCTGATGAGAATGCGGGAATAATAAAGAATGAAGTGGAAAAAGAATATGTTGAAGTAAATAAGTCACGAAATAACTCCAAAGACTCACGAAGTGATCAACCAGTCCATTTGAAAATCAGCTTGAGAAAGTCTGTTTAACTTTTAAGCAAGCCCCCCCATCTGGTGCATTTTTGAAAGAGTTGGAACAAAAGGAAGAAAAAAGCGTATAAGATTGAAAAGCGACCTTAAGGTGTCCTTTGATATGGAGCCAGTATTTGCATAATGAAACAGCAAGACCAGCATTAATAAGCTGATGATCCCCTGCCAACCCAAGCTGCCCTCCTTCCAGCTGTTCTGAATAAAGTGGCGAGACAATCTCCAATGGAATCTGCGATGAAGTAGAAAACAACTAATCTGGACATTCCATGACCTGGAGTGAAAAGGTCTGAACACTCCATGACAAGCTATCGCATGGACAAAGAAGTTACCATCAATTCTTCTGCTCTTTTGTTGAGGACATCCATCGCTTCCGAAAGTTGAGGAACAGTAAATGCAGGAACCCTTGGCTTCATGCGTAGAAAACATATCAACATAGTTGGAAAAAAAAAAAAAAAAAAGATAAACACCCCAAGGCTCTATTATTACATCACGCAACAAACGTTGCCAATTTGAACTATTCAGGAGAGCTATTATTACCTTGAAAATTCCAGCCTTTTCTGATGCGATTTTCTCAAGGGTATCTCCTACGCAAGTATTACATTACTTGATTCAGTTCATTTACAAAATAGAGATCCTACATCAAGTGATCTAATAAACACCGATAAAGAAACTGAATAATAAAAATAATTGAATCATAATTTATTAAGCCAATTATGAATAACACTCAGAAGCGTTATCGCACATATTTTCTAACTGAAAATTAAGAACATAATATCATTTTCAGCTCCGTGTTGTTTCATCTGTTTCATCCTGAACCCATAAAGAAGCAATACCAAATCAATACAAGTATATAAGTTGCCTTTTTTCTTCTTATTTTAATATCAGGACAAGATCTTCTAAGACCTGCAATCAGGAACACAAATGCAAAGAATTGTAACAAGACGTCTTACGGTCACAGCTGCTTTAAGGCAACATAGTGGATTGAGATGTACTTCATATGTGGTTAAAACAAGGATCAGAACTTTCCAATTATACAACTATCTTCACTACACTTTCACCAATCAAACAATTCAGCATGACATTAAAAGTTCGGGAAAGCATGCCATCTAGTCCTATCCTGTGATATCTCATTCATGTTTAATGCGCTGATTCACTATTACGACCCCATTAATCAAGTGTACACAGCAGAAGAGGGAGAGACGTGCACAGCACGTGGGAGAAACTTCAGGAGATTTCCACATACTAAGTCTCAGATGAGACTACTAGAGGACTATAAATAAGGAACAGAATAAGCCACGGAAGAAGTCTGCACTAGGAGAGGCTGGGAAATCCTCTCGAACCAATTTCCCACACTTGTCTTTCACTTTTCCATTTCTTGTACTGTGATAGAACCGTCATCACGACGTTCTATCTTGTCAACATTTTCTTGCGTGAGAAGTATCATTCAACATCACATATTTTGCAACAGTCATCATTTAGTGTCTTGACATTTATATCTACAAAGACCTTCAGATTTCTTGGTTCCCCAAAAGCATGCCCCAGTTTGAATCATTTTCTCATGTCAATCAGAAAATTACCTCTATCTACTAGGGCGGCGTTGCATTGTGGGCCGCATAAACGCCCAGGTTTTCATTTCATGATGTGATATGGCTTTGTTACCTGCAATGTCGCATATGCAACACACCTGTCAAATACAGCTATACTGTCTGCATTAACAGACGAGCCAGGCCTATCTATAGGCTTTTCTGCGTGACCATTTTGATCCATTACCAGAAAATTTCTAACAAAGGACTTTTGCAATTCTCACGTATGTATGAGACTGTTCTTAACTTTCATATTGATTACCAGTTAGTTCCTCATCTCTACCATCATCGTTTATAGAAGACTAAACTTGGTTGAGTAACTTTGAGGATCAAGCGTAAGGCCACGAGGCAACTGACTGTCCTATATGATCTATGTACTCTACTAATTTTGTTACCTTGAACTGGACGTTGTGATTAACAAAAGACGACATGATTTAAGAAACAACATAAAATGTTGAGACAAATCCACACGGTAGGAACGTTAGGACTTGAAAATTCATAGCAAAGAAGATGGGAAACCGCAAACAGAGAACGCTAAGAATAATGTAATTCCCTCGCAGCACCATGTTTTCTACTTTTTTTTGTATTATTCTCTTCATTAGTTTCTTTCCATTCTTCCTTATCATATGATATATTGCCTATGCAAAACTTGTGAGGAATTGTATATCCATAAAGATATCATCAAGATAAAAACATTTGGTTACGATTATCAAAAGGAAAAAAAGGAAGACCAGTCTCTTCATGCATCTTGATGTATGACCACGGGTTCAAATGTGCACGCTAGAGACAAAGAGAAGATTGAGCACCATACCATTCTATCCTTAGAGAAATGCCAAAATTATTACCATCATAAGGTTGAAAAATGGCATAGCTACCTACAACAGAGATAACAGAAGCAAAATGATGACCTAGGTCTCTTGGAATGATTGATATAAGTTTCAACTAAAGATGCCACGACGTAATCTACAAACTACCATACTGATGACAGATTCATTTATACCTCTTGCTTCGGTAAAACTGAAAAATGCCCCAGCTACCTTTGCACATAACAGATCGTTTCACAACATTTCTGGATTGACATTTCAACGGAATAAACAAAGTGGATAGGCTACCAGGTATAACTCTCAATGGTATGCTCCATAGTAAAAACACGTATGATAGCATTAAAATTTTTAAAGATGTCACTAAGCCCCAGGAAGATCAAAAAAAGGGGATTTGAAACGATAAAAATCACCCTTATTTACGATCAAAAGCTCATCAATTACCTAGTATCTCCATATGATCCATACCAAGTGAAGTTATACCACAAACAACAGGTTCTTTGACCTGAAAGCATGGGAACCAACAAATGTAAATTCATGTTTCTCTCTTTTCACCGTGCCAAATGTGAGTTAATTTACATCTGATCACCAATATTTTTTATCAGTATGAGTGAGTACCACATTTGTAGAGTCCCACTTTCCTCCAAGACCAACTTCAATAATTGCAACATCAACCTTCAAGATATAAATCTTCTATATTAGAACCCCACTGAAAAACATGATGCCCAAATGTAACATACCTACCAATAAGATAATTTTTTTCCCTCTCACATATGCTTAAGAATAAATGTAACAATTTTCTGCCTATCTCAAAATAAATAGTATAGGTTACTCACTGACTTGCAACCAGGTGTATGTGTGAAATAAGAATTTAATCTGACATACACAATGAAATCGAAAAACTAAGGCAGACATCCGGACACCACTAGCACATTTTCATCTTGGCACCCAAAATTGAACTAAAGATCATCCAAATGCACTGTCAAATAAATTAACTGTCACAGAAGGCTGAATAATCACCGGTCTAAAACATGAAGTAACTTTAAGTTTCAGGGACGAATAATAGATGCAAAAAGGTTACGCTATATGAGAACATCACCATATTACCAAGCGATAACCTTGGAAAATAAAGTTCATTTAATTTGTCAGAAGCTAGTAGACACTTTTTAATAACTAAACAGGGTCAACAATGCAGAAATTATAACGCTTGAGGGGAGCTCTATCCACTGAGGGCCACATGGGATCATTGTTATCTAGGATCCCCTATTAAGAACTCGGCAAGATTACGATTTATTACAACAGAGTAGATTCATGATTTGTCGATCTTCAGCACAGCCAAATCCACTAAATAAAGACATGAAGCCAAAGAACTCTCCACAGATCTTATGATATGCAATTCACTTTAGAATGACGCTTGTACTCTTAAACTTTCTGATGAATAAACTTTAAGATCCTTCCACCCTTTCATGCTTATACTAACCAAGGATGCGTTGAAAGCACCAGTAAGATGCTGTGCATTCTAAATTCACTAGGAGAATTTTAGCGCTTGCAGTGTACAGAGCAAGGCTATCAGGGAATGACATGGAATGAGAAGGAAATGTACACAGTATGATTTAACTCTACTTCTCATAGATGGGTTCCATAATCATAAATCTAGATTTGACTCTAACAGTCTTGGGTACTTTAGGACCCAAAACGGTCGAGCCAATTACTAGGCCCACTGTCTGAGTTACTGATGCCTAGAGAGAGTAGGGTAAGTTACATGTGGGCCAAAGAGCCCAATAAAGTAGATATAAGAACACTGGGGATTCCCACTGTGGGGACACTTTTGGAGAAGTTACAAGGAGAGTGAGGCGTTCTAGAATCCGCCTCAGACCACCTAGGGTTTCCTACAGGACCCTCTACCCTGTTCTTCCCTTCCCTCTTGCTGTCTCAGAACTGTCATATGCCCCTTTCTCCCTGTCTCCCCCTGAGTTACCCCCTTGATAGAATCAGGGTTCTAACAGGTACTAGCAGCAGTTCTGATTTTAGTAGTTCAATGAGAGTTAGAAATGACCCTATTAAACAACAAAACCCACTTCCAGCCTGAAAATTCAGTATACAAAACTCGTAACCTTTTCAAGCATTATTGTTTTAAATGACAACTCAAAAGCAGACAGCATGAAATACAATTTTACCTCCTCTGATATGAAAATCTTAAATGCCAATAGAGTCAAGAACTGAAATAGAGGTGGCATTGGCAAATCATCACATAGTTTCTCCTGAAATTAAGAAAACGAATAGGTAAACATTATTCGATATTCCATCACTAGGATAAGAGTTATAAATCGAATAGTTCAACATTCCATGGCCGCTCAGAAATAATATCTCGCAGTTTAGAGAGCAGTAGCAAAAGGCAAAAGCAAAAAGTATATAACATAAAGAATTTCTGCATTACATGCATTCAAAGAAACTTTGGAATTCTAAATGCATTTTCTAACTTGCATTTTTAGACTTCAGCCGAAAAAGGTCTTGAAACAAATTAAAACATTCACCATGGAGTATGCAATCAAAACTCTTGAGAAGCAAGATAGATACCAGGAACACAAATAAAAAGATAATCTAAAGAAAACTAAAAAACAACATTGTAAAGGACTGGACAAATAGAAATATGGTAGGTCATGAAAACAAATGGCCAACTTGCAGCTTGATTGTACACCTTACGTGTTTACACATGGCCAACTAAGGGAGTATTGTATCCACGCTGGGAATGAAAAATAACTATTCATCAGCTCGAGGAGGAGTGTCGGAAAGAACGAATATTTAGGAATTGGATTTGGTCAGTTTCCTATTTTGTAGATAGTTTTCTTATTTTGTGGCCCTTATATATAACATGCAGTCACCTATGATGTGAATAATCCGCAGAGATTTTTTTCCACTGTGTACTAGGTTCTGTGCCACAAGATAGTTTTCAACCCAACTATCAATCTACAAAAATTCAAAGCAGAAGAAAATATACCAAAGGGTATCCATGCCCAAGGTTACTGAGAGTAATGCCTACTTCCTGCTGACAGTATCTCCCCTTCTCCCCCACCCCGTTTTCAGGGCTGTTATCTCAGCCAAAGAATTGTCCGGCCATGTGACACCAAGAATATATAGAAAAAGAGTTGGAATTGCTTTAAAGAGTAATTTTTCACCAAACTTTTTCCGTGAATCCTAGCTCCGTTTTATGGCATAAATGAGCATCTGGATGTGCACTGAGAAGTTATGAGGGAGGGTACAGTACCCTAGAACTAAACTGGCGTTCTCTAAAAACAAGAGTGATATATATCATGTAGACAGCATACACAGTAATGTCTGCACATTCAAGAAGAATCCCATAAAGCATCTAAATTCTAAACTATGGCTCTAATCCATGAAAGAACATATAATCATGGAAATGTCATTCACAACAGGGCAGTAAAGCAAATTAAGAAACATTCCCCTTCAGATATGCAAGAAATAAGAAATTTGTACGAAGGAAAATAGGGTAAAAAGAAAAAAACCTTTAATTGGTTCCAACAATCCCAAAAGTACCGCAAAAATTTGTCTTCTGAGATATCTAACCTGCAAGATCAGTCAAAATACAGTTAAAAAGAAGTCCGTCCGAAACTAAGTTGACAGGGAAATTACAAAATTGAAAGTATTCAAGATAGAAACCAGACAACCAGGGGTATTTGCAGGAAAAACCAGCCTCTGATGGAAAAACCTCATTTTAGTATTTTACAGCTTGATACCAGAGTACATAATTGGTCCCTGATGATACTGTAAATACGTAGGTTTTGGTGGTGGATACTACTGACAAACTTATTGAACCGATGCAAATCTAAAACACAGAAAAATAGAAAGAACAATATAGTAATAGAAAGGTAAAGGAGAAGCACCAGTGTTTTTGAAGAAGCCGTAGAAAATAATTAAAGAAATCATGGGTCCAGCGACTTGATTTGTGGTAAAAGCCTTAACTAGAATAGGATATTCCTTTCGTAATGTGATTTCCAGACAGCATAAAGGTAAATTGACATTGAAACCTGATCAAATTCAGTCTGCTCTGAAAATAACGGCAACATCTAAAATAAGTTGTCAACTTAAATATCTACACATTTGAACCGGAAGCAATATAAATAGCAGAAAACTGCCCAGAAAAATCATGGAAATTTGTTTTTTTCTGAATGTTGTGAGGGATGCTTTTCAACAGCTAGATCCCAGAGTGAGGACATAAACAAGATCACACAAGTTCAACCCACACAGGGGAGAAATCAAGGAATCTATGTTAAGGCTATTAAGCCCTAACCTTAAACTAAGAAAAAGAAGTTTTGGAGAAAGAACAGTCAATGTCTGGTGCAATCTGTCCCGCCCTCTTCGTGTACGATAAGCACCAGATTTTCGAGCAAAAGGTCTAGGGCCATTCAGGGTTGTTTGATTGGTGAAAATCTAACTGGAAGGCAAATTTGCACCTGAAAACAAGCTTTTCTACTTTCAAAAGTTGGTAAGGGGAATTACCAGAAGAGTTTTACGACAACCTCTCTGGAGTCAATAAAAGTAATTAACCCTTTCATGATGTGCAATGCCTTCAGCGCACATGATGAACATATTTGTTAAGGATTAGCGAAGCAAACAAATAAAATATTACGAAAAAAAGGCAATGGTTACTCAAATCTAATTATTTCCATAAATCTTCGTCTTTATTTCATGTACTTTTCCATGAGCTAGGAGGATTTCAGATGAGATACGAAAGTATGGAGATAAATACTAAGAATAACCGATTCCATGTACCAAAGGCAGACAATAATTTTTCTGTACAAGCAAATATTATGTATTGTGAGACAGCATGACGGGGTGACCTGTTACTATGCAATAAATTACAACTTTTTACGACTTTTTAAAAACTTGAAAATTATCTAAAATACACAACGTAAGATTGCAGTGTATGACAAATAGTTCATGATATTCAAGGGTGAGAGATAGTAGGAGTTAGGGACATTCACATGCCTCTCAGCTTATGAGCAAGCAGATGATACGAAAGATAATCATATTCATTTCTCGGAAAACCAAACTGTATGATGATTATAATATTATTAAAAAATATCCAGAAATTTTAAATGTATGTCAGTTTCACTAGTTGTGCACCGGTGATGCTGTCACTAGCAGGCAAATCAAAGCACAGCACACACAAGAACTGCTGAGAGGTTTGATTTCTTCATTAAATTTTATTCTGCAAATAACCTCCAGCAGTATTTTGGTGAGATTAGTGTACTATTTTCCAGGTCTTCCTTACAGACCATTAGTTTACGACCATGAGTAAATAAAATTATCAACTAAAAAATTTGGCATTCATTTTCATAGAATATATAAATAATTGTAGCGTTTATTATTTAAACAATATGTTTCCTCTATTCATAAGTAATATAAACATTTGAATCCCACCCACTGTGAGAACAAAACAGCCGCGAATTCGTGAAGAGAGATAGGAAACCAGTGAAAATGATATCCGTAGATAAGATGTCCAAATGATGGGCCAATATCATGATTAGAAAATTAGGAAGAAGAAACACTAACCCCTCAATACGATATCTTTCTCGTACATCCACTAGGTGAGGGGACGTAAAGAGGCCTGTTCGAAATCCACATTCCCGTAAAATTGATTCACAAAACGTACATGATGAACCCTGAAAAGTTGGTATTAAAGGAACCAGGAGCAGTATTCAAGGAGTCAAAACAACAGGATTAAAGATAAAAATAATCCACTTTATTAAATGCTACAGTGTTTATAAGATCCTAGGAAATATTCGTGCTTCCATTAGTGTCTTATAATCCATTAGAAGAAAAGGATGTGTTGATAATTGTTTTACAAACGGTAATATTGATCTTAAAAAAGACGGTAGTTAAGTTCCCTAACCATCCATGGTCTGCAAGTGCATTACAAAGACTCCATATCTTTATGTAAAGTATGAGCTCTGCTATTATGCTCTCTGGATTATTTTTTACGATCGCCAAAATTGATAAAAACCATACAGCTAATTTCCTTAATTACTGATATTTTACTAGTCTTCCACAAGGATTCAAATTCTCTGTGCAAGTCATGAGCTCCAGTAGGATACTCTTACAGTCCTTAAGGCTACAAGGACAGGCAAGATACTGGCCTCCAGCCTTACTACTTAGGAGACGAAACACAGTGCCAAGCTGAAGCTAAGTATTACTTATAAGTCAAGTGAAAGTTATCACTTATGCATATCTATGGTTGATCAGGATAATTTTATTTTAAAATTATACTGATTTACATTCCTGAAATTTTCACAATTTATATTAAATTGAAATGAAAAACATTTCTCTTAATAAAGAAACCTTTACATCATCGCAACAATAGATAAAAAAGTCCTCTGAACTGAGTTTAGATCATTGTTCGGGGCTTTCAGTCTAAGATAATCATTTTAAGGGTTCATAAAATGTTTCTGGTATAATTGGTGCAGACAAACTCTTCGAAGTTAACAAAAAAGCCTTTAAAATTTTATCACAATTGAATATTTTTATTGAAATCCTCTGTTTTATTCACAATTGTTATCGGATAATAACATATTTCAAGAATCGATAATGTAACAATAATATTTTGTTAATGTTTATGGAAGAAGTTACCCAGCAACGTGTCAAGTGTGAGTCCCTTTTAGACTTGCTCACCTTGGCATCCAGCATCTTGCCCTTTTATGGCACCTTCTTCCTTAGGCGAGATGTTGAAAACTACTCATTCTGACCTAAAATTTATCCTGATTTTGCTGGAAAAATAAAACTTTTGGCGAAATAAGCAGGCCTTCATAATCAAACTAATTAGATATGAGAGGAGCTCTCCTGCACTTCAACCAAAAGATCAACTTTCTCGGTCATTGTGAAAACACTTTTGGATGTTGTCTTACGTGAAAGTTGATTTCTGCATGTTATACTGCGTGGTCACTACAGAGAGTGCACACAATGCCAGAAAGAACTAGCTGCTGTCATGTTACACAACCGAAACAATTGAGCTGCCCAACTCAAACTAATCGAAAAAATAGGCTCGAATTTTAACACAAATTTAATCTCTACTCGGCCATATGAAACCACTCTAACACTTCCTAGTTAGTATTCACATAGAAAAATTCAAGTTTCCTGGACATTGCAAATTCAGATTTCAGAAAAGGCAATGAATTGCAACCAAAACTCACTGAACAAAACAGAATCAGCAATCCATTGTTACATCATTTCCACAAATATTAGCGATAAAACTACCATATCTAAGTATTCAGAAACCAAGCAATACACAACTACTCTTATGTAACAGAAGGAATGCTCCCAAAAAGGCTATATATGTCAAACTTAGATAGCAGCGACGCATTTTAAATTGAAATTTGGTGTAAATTGGGGAAAGAGATAAGTGTTCGTCCATGAACCCTGTGTTTCCTCCTAAACAATTTTTGTCAAATAGGATATCATAATATCAGTATTTTCGGAGGAAAAAAAATACCTGAAAAGGAAAATATAACGTAAGATCAAAAGTTTTACGGGAAAGAAAAAGAAAGGAAAAGAAAAAAAATCAATCTTAGCCTAAATGATCATATCTACTGTCATCTTTATGGAAAAGAAAGCCTGAAATTAATGAAATAAATACACATATTGCTTTTGTAAAACATTTTACCCACCTTCCCCTTCGTACCAGCAATATGAATAATATTGAGTCCATTTATACGCTCCTCCATGCCTAAGATCTGCAGATGCAATATCCAATTTCTAAGGTATCAAAATGTCAAAGGTAACATTCAAGAACATTCCTTTCTTTCTCAAGACTGAAATCAAATTTAAGACGAAATAAAAAAGGAAAGGAACATAAAAATTCAAATGATAATATCCACAATACGCAAAACCCAATATAAAATTATAACAAAAATTAGCCATCATAGAGTGTAGTCTTCCAAATACAATCATAGTTACCTTCATATACTTTAACATCAGGGCAAATTTTGCCTCCCTTTTTGAACCATCCCCACGTTTCTGAGAAGAGATGAGAGAAGAAAGGGCTTCCATGCACTTTTCATATGAATCAGCAGCAAGCTCTGGTAAGTGTCCATTATTGAATTCATTGCCCCCCATCTCACCTGAAACGACAGTCGGTAAGCCTGATAGCCTAATCAAGAACACAAAGTGAATTACCATGATTTTCATGAAGTTGAAGCTAGTAGAACTCAATCTGATACAGTGGATGTACCACGCATGCCTTCATTAACAACATCAGCGCTTAGCAGTGATCCAATGCATTACGGATACAATAAATGAGGCTATGGGCATATTTAAAGCCTTTCAACATCATTCTAGAACAGTACACTGTTCTTAAAAAATATCAATAACCGCTAAAACGATATACACGTAATTGAAGTTACATATTTTGATAAAATTAAATAAGCACATACAGTTTAACTTTACGTGATTTGTCAATCATCAAGAGCAGTACCTACTTAAAATACCTCACGGGATCAACTTCTAAATAACTCAGTGTAAAAGTTTCAAGGAAATATTTTGCCCCCAAGGAACATGTGGCGGCAATTGTTTAATAATGATACCCCGGGTAATCTATACATTAGGAACGTTATCAGGAAAGCTCCATAAGATTGGCCCATTAGACTCTTATGGAACCCAAAGTTTGTGGGTCGTGCCCACTATTCAACTAATCCTCAACCCCGGCTGATCCTGATCAGAATCAGAATCCAGCTGATCGGAGGCCATTAGCCAGGGTCAGAATCTCAGAGATATGGTCTGGTCTGTCTCTGAACCACAGAACCACGTTCCGCCTCTTCATTGAATCTGGACCGTCGGCCCTTGGCCTGGCTAGGGTCTGCGCTGGTCTGGTCAGAGCATCCCGCTTGCTCTGACAATAGGCCCGACCCCACTGCCCGGCGCAGCCAGCGCGAGCTCCATACCAGGATTCGTCCTGAACCGGCTGAAGAGCCTTCGCCTGGCGCACGCCCCAACACCGTCAATCGGCTAGAAAGGTCTGGCCAAACGCCCTGGCGGAAGCTCCGCCACCGCCGCCGGCGCGGAAGCCAGAGGCCGAAGGGGACGGCTGGTTGCTTGGAGCAACGGCGATCTTCCCAATCATCACCCGACGGCGGGCCGCCAGGTCTCGAGCCACCGCACCAACCAACCAGCCTCATCCCCTTCTGCTACTGCCTTCCCCGCCACCATGGCCGGAGCCGAGCTCCGCAGGGACTAGCGACCAATGCTAAAGCCATAACGTCAATCACTCCATATCTACCTACATGCATGCGGAGAAGAAGCGAGGACGGAGAAGAGCACACAGTACGCGTACCTATTGAGCTCCCTCCACGCTCCGCCGCCGAGCCGCTCAGATTCCGAGGCGGAAGGAGGATGAGCTCCACGGCCTCCTCCTCCGATCACTCTCCCACACGTCCCAGCCACCTGTCGCTGTTCGTGAGGCCACAATGTGCGGCCGCTCTTGCGAGCTCATACAACAATCTTGCATTGCACTTATATCCTATCTAATATTGTTTTAATGACTCGCCCTTTTTCTTATTTCCACAACCATTATTATTTAACAGTGCTACTATTTAGAACTATTTACCTACTAATATTATTCTTATTATTATATCTATTGACAATATAAATCATCCCATAAAAAGAGGCCGACAATTAAACACGTAGATAATCAGTTTAATATTTAACACCATTATTACTTATTGTTTTTGATAACAAATTACCCCACTAAAAAAACCGTTACATAATTTTTCCTCATTTCCGCAACAATTATTATTTAATAGTAACACTATCTAGAAGTACTTATTACTTATTATATAGACATTTTCACTCCGCCACAAAAAAACCATTATTTTATTGTATATTATATTTATTATCAATCATCTATGTTTTCAATAGTTGCACTATTTTATTACTTACTTACGTTTATATCGACAATATATTACTTACAGTTTTTTAAAAACAGATTATGGAACGAAAAAGCGTAAAATTAGGTTAAATTGGGAAAAAAATATATTGAGCACGGCACCGGAAGAAATTAATCGATCAGTATGTTTATTAAATCACGGCCAAGAAGATCAACCTCCTCAATGAAATTGGATCATGAAGAGAAAGAATAATGAAAGAGAGTTCAAGAAGTTATTAAATTAATCGGGCTCCACCAAGGAAGGATCCTCAGACGAAGCGATCATTCGGCGGGCACCTTGAATGGAACTAGAGACACGAACGAACGAACGAACGAACAGGCGGGCACCTCGAATTGAACTGAGATTTTTATAATCAGAGCGCAGCCGGCTTTCATCAGATGGGCAAATGATACAGTCTTTGATCTTCCCCAGAGCTCTCTCACGCGGAAGGTTTGTAGAGCTTCTCCACCATCTTCCTGAATTCTGCAGCGTTCAAGATCCAAGGAAATGAGCATGCGCTCGTCAAAATCTCCCTCTATCGATCGATCGGTCTATAGATCTGTCGATCAAACACAGTCATTCGTACCTGTTTGATTGCTCCAGAGGGCCGCGGCTTGATTGTTCAGCGGGGAGTCGTTGTTCGGCTCTGCAAGAACGATTCAAGATCAACTGAGGGAGTAGAGGGGGATTTTAATGGCGGAATTGACGAATTGGGGGGTTTTATTACCGCCGAGGAGGCTCTGAATGGAGATCAGTATGGTTCTCACGTCGTAGGCGGACGACCATTTATCCTGAAACCCCATCGATTGATATAATCAGGATCAAAATCGAGGCAGATCCAGGGAATCGATCGTTTTAGAGGAAAAAAATAATGGAACAGTCGTTTGATCTTTTTTTCGACACAGATGATTCACGCAAACGGTGACGAAGAACTCAAACAAAGATCGACCGAAAATCTGCGACGAACGAAAAAACAATCGGATCCATCCGTCGACAAGATCAGCTGAAAATCAACACAAATTGTGGCGGAATCCGCAAGCAACATGGAGCAACAACAATGGAAACTACCTGAAGGATGTCGAGACAGATGTTGCCGTAGACGTCGACGTTGGGATGGAAGCAGGGGTTGTCGAACTTCACTTTTGGAGGCTTGAAGGGGTAGTCGTTGGGGAAGGAGAGGGAGAGCTTGTACACCATTCCTTCGTACACGGTTTCCTTGCTCCCTGAGATGGTTCCCTTCCAGCAGAAGATGTTGTCCCCTTCAGGGAAAGCCGAAATCCCCGGATCTCCACACATCTGCGCTCCACAAGACATGACAGGATCAGATCATCGAGGTCTGATCTCATCTTATGCTACCCCTGAAAGATTTGAATGAATGATTTCAATTTCCAGGAGGAGGATTGATCCATCGTACCATGAGCGCCATCAGCTCGGACTGCAGCCTGCGTTGTAGAGAAAAAGAAAAGAAAGAAGGTGATGAGTTTAAGGGATGAATGACGAGGATGCATGATTAAAACCCTAACTCTGAAAACCGACTGTGAAAGTGAAATCAATCGGGAAACGCTGCTCAATCCCAAGGAGGTTCGATCCTACCTTATCAACGTATTTCTGAGTAAATCGATCAAGATATAAAACCTAACACCTGGATCGAACATAGCCGTGAACGGGAGAGGAGATGAATGAATTGTATAGATGAATGACGAGGATGCATGATTAAAACCCTAACTCTGAAACCAACAGCGAATGTGAAACCAATTGGGAAACAATAATACGATACTCTGCTCAAAACCAATGAGATCCAATCCTTCCTTGTCATCATATTTCTGAGTAAATCGATCAAGATTTAAAACCTAACCGTGGATCGAACTCAACCGTGCGCGGGAGAGAGAGAGAGAGAGAGAGAGAGAGAGAGAGAGAGAGAAACAAAGCGGATCTAAAACCAGGGATCCGTCGAGCTGCGATGAAATCAAGGGGACGCTGACCTCTTGAGAACGGACTGGCCGTCGATGCTCTTGGCCGCTGGGAGGGCCTGCTTGGCTGCCGCCGCGGAGGCAGCAGCGGGACGGTTGGGGATGTTGTCCTGGACGTCCTGGTTCTCCCTCCGAGACATCCTGACCTCTCGTCTCCCTGCCGATTAACAATGACAACAGTGCAGAGCAACAAAGAGAAGGAACGAGCGATCGAGCGAGCAAGAGCGAGCGAGCGAGAGAGAGAGAGAGAGAGAGAGAGAGAGAGAGGTTTCTTGGTGTTCCAAGTCCTCGTCTGCAACTCGGGGGAGGAAGAAAGGGGCGTTGGGTTATCTTCTCTCTCTCTCTATATATATATATGCACCGGGGGATCTCTCTCTCTACTTCTTTATCGTCTCTTCCCCTCGTGCATGAATTCAAACATATTTCCGGCCGTTGGGGCACCAGGTCTCAACGGCTAGTCTTCTGCTGGCACGCACAAATTCAAATACTTTTCAAAGTAGATGCCTTTCCATAAAAATTTGAAACATGCCCCGAATAGAAGCCATTTACACTACTGTCAGGGGTAAGGATGTAATTATTATCAACCCAGGCGTTAAAGAGGCCTCTATTACACGGAGGTCTTCGTCTTGGGGATCACATCACGTTAATAAAAATATAACCATAAATAACATGCCCTTGTCCGTAAAGTTGACTTTTCCACTTTGAATGCTATCTCTAACTGGGTTGACTAGTTGAGTTCACACTTGAGAGTGTCAACTCAGGTCAAGAGAATCCCCTAAAAAAGGCAAGGAAAAAAATCCACCTCGACGAGGATCTCTCTCTCTCTTTTTCTTTTAAGATTCGATCCCAATTAGGACGCAATTTCCCTCCTTTTATCAGGGAGGTTGACCTGAGTGATCTGGGTCAACAAGGATAGGAAGCTTCTTCAGAACATAGCTGGATTCAAAGAGACCTTCTTCTTCTTCTTCAAGTTAAATCAAAATATGGCCGCAAATAGCATCATGCCTCCTGTCCCCAATATTGACTTTTTACGCTTTAACTGGGTTGACTAACAGTGGGGCGCAGCAGACCTGATACAGTTGGTCAGCTGCCACGCTCATCTACTAGGATCAGGGAACGGCCCAAATCAGACACGGGCAAGATTTAAAGTCAAAGGAATTCCCTAAAAAAGGAAAGGGAAAAAATCTATCTTGAGCACGGTGACTTTTTTCTGTAGATTCAGATTGCAATTACGACGCAATTCCCCTCTCTTGGTGAGGGGCGTTGACCTGGGAGCGGCTTGGGTCAACAAGGAGAAGAACCTTCTTCAGAGTTTAGTTGGATTTAACGATTTCTACATTGGAAAATAGATACACAAAGAGGGAAAGGGAAAATCTACAAGGAAGACTGAGCTTCCTTTTCTTCTTCTTCTTCAGGGGAAGACGGTGCAATGAAGGTTACCCTAAGTGTTACCAATTGCAGGAGGAAGCATCTTCTTCTTCTTCTTCTTCTTCATCTTCTTCTTCAGCGGGGCTGCTGAATTATCCGCCGGGGGGCAGACCGGGGGCTGAAGGCCTGGGCGGGCTTCTCCCACTGCTTAGTGTATCCGAGGCTGGTGTTCCTGGGAGATTTCAAGCTAAGGTTCCTGATCAATCTCTCGGCCTCTGACTCCAGACCTGGTTCCAGTGTGATGACCAAACCAGGTCAATCAATGGGGAACTCCCAAAGAACATTTATTCATTCACACATTCTTTCATTCTCCTGTCATGTTCTATTTTTGGGTTGCTGGAAGTCGCTCATGGCTCTTACCAGATTTGGGGAGCCTGTGATCGTCGCTCATGGCGAGTGCTCGGTGAGCTTCGGATTGCTGGCGGAGAGCTTCTTCTTCATTTGGGTGTGGGTCTGAGGACAGGAAATCGTCGACGATGCCGAGATCGAAGGAATCGGGCAGCAGATTGGCGATGTCATCCTCCTCATCGTAGTAGCCGTTGAAGGTCTCCTGCTCCTGGTGCTCGTGGAACCAGTAGTCGCGGAACCATGTGGTCGTCTTCACCAGCTCCCACCATTCCGGAGAGAAGTCCTCCACCTGTTGGAATGCGGCGGGCACAAAGAGGGGCGCGTTCGGGTTCAGAGTAGACTTGATCGATCCAGAAGCCACGGCCATGGCATGCACCGGTTCTTTCTGGACTCTGAAACAGGAAAGTGGAAGTCAACCCGGGAAGAATCAATAAATTTTTTTTTTTTTGCTGCTTTCGATGGTAATTTTGATCCGATTGAAGATGGAAAAGCTCTAATCCTTGATCTAAAACGCCAACCCAACATCAGCGGGATCCTTTTGAAAGAGGCCACTCAAATGGCCCAGAATTATGAACAGGCAGGTAAGAAACTAAGATCAGATGCAGAGAGAAGGATAAATGATTCCAACCGAGGAAAATAAAAAAAAATAGACGCGAAAAAAATCCACTCAACTGAAGGTTTCAGAGAAATCGAACGAACAAAGTCAGGCGCACCCAATAAGGAAAGAATTAGCCAAACTAGTGCGATAATTTGAAAAAAAAACCAGAGATCAAGAGACAAGCCAGAGTCTACGTGATTGGATATCAAAGAACACAATCAGATTTCAAAAGCTTTGAGAATTCCATATGAGGAAAAAAACTCATATGCCCCTCTCTTAGAGCGCTATAGCGGATTTTAAAGAGGAAGAAAACCTGATAGCGTCGAAAATTAAAGGATTTCCATGGCGCCACACTGAACATTAAATAGGAAATGATTAGTATTAAATCAAAAAGGATCCGAAAAAAAATATTATTATTCACTGCAGCGGATGTGACACGAAACCAACTTTCCACAAAGAGACAAGTCTGATCAAAGCCACTTGTTCGCGACAAAAGAAATGAAATAGTCTTTTCAATACGCATAAAAAAATGAGAAAGATAAAGGTGCCACTGAAAATTCCATATCGTGAGTCTCCATCAACTCATCTGCGCCACATCAACGCCGCTTCTGTAGCTCATGGCCAGATATATGATTCAACAGAGGTGTGTGAATACGTACATATTATAAATTATAAATATGCACGCTAGCACGAAATTACGTATTACTAAACCCCCGAGCTTATCCCGGGATCAACTACGCAGAACAACTTTCTCGTACCGATAAAGGTTTAGCATCTATGGATCTATTCCAGGAAGATCAGAAAACTGACGAACGAAATTGCTGGACGGGCTAATCTGGCCAAAAAGTCATCTAGGGTTCCTCCCTAGCAGCAAAAACCTACTCGGACATCCACAAAACAGATCTGAGAGAGAAAAAACAAAAGAAGGCAGCGGAGACCAGGGAAATACACGTGCGTGCTTCTCTCAGATCAACAACAGAGAAAGGGCGACAGGAAAAGCTCTCCAAATCAAAGGAAAGAGGACACCAAAGAGTCCCCGCTGCTCGTGATGCTATCGGAAATTATCCAACCACTGCTCATCATGATCGGATCATCCCAACCTCCCACGATTCGTTCGGAAAGGTCCAACACGTCAAATTACCACACAAATTCCTCAGGTTTCGACGCACAGATTTCTATAAAATTGGGGAAAGAAAAAACACAGAACATCCATCCACATAAGAATTCGCTCAATCTGACGACGATTCTGTACCTCTGCTCTGTATCTGCAAGAACTGTCTCTCCTCCACCTCTGTAACAAAGTAAAGACCGAAGACGAAAGGTTCCCCACAGACGTCGCCGATATTTATAGACCGAGATGAGGTTCGGTTATCCGAGCCTACGTAGAGCCTCGGAACTGCCGAGCCTCGGCCTGGGTCCACGCGGAGAGCGCCGACCTCCGGCTGGTAAACGAGCGGTCGCCGGTCTAATGGTCGCCGGAAGTTTTCAACCCTCCGATGGGGATCGTACGGCATAGAGCCCCCTGATCGCCTTTGTTGACCCGCCGCCAACGTTCGACGACCTACCGCTAATCATGCGGCTCAGTTTTTCTCCGTTCTGGGGGGAGGCCCGCCCACTTGCCGATGACTAATTGCTCTGCGACGGCAGGCGGGCCCCACAAACATAAAGTCGGCCCTGACGTGGCCAGAGAGAGAGAGAGAGAGAATAAAGCCTGGCTGCTTTTTCATGGGCCCATTTTGACCCATTTACCCTCACACAGGCTCAATCATGGGCCCATTTCACTGCTTGACGCTTCCCATCTCTCTCTGAGTTTGAACTTTGCAGTATGCCGTTGACCAATGGAGGAGTCAACTCCACTCTACTGATTTCTCAACTGAGGGATGTTCGGGAAGCTGGTGTCCTTCTGACCCCAAAAGTCTCCCACATTTGGGGAACTTGATATGGAGGGAGGGATGCTGGTGGCGGCAGCAGCGGCGGCGGTGGCGGCAGAAGCAGGTTGCTCACCGAGAGGAACAAGATAGTAGGGCACAAGCCCTTGACTACCGGCGGCTTCGTTGACCAGCTGAGAACTCCCTGACAAGCTGACTAAGCCATTGCCTTGAAGGGTGGCACTGCCATCTGCCGTTGACCTGCAGGATGAGCCGCCATGGCGAGCCCCCTCCTGCCCCTAAGAGCCAACCAGCGTGAGGAAACCCCAGGAATCAGTAAAAGGAAAGAAAAAGAAAAAGTCAACAAATTGTGGGTGAAAAATGGAAAAAAGCTAGCACCTTTCCTTTCTGGGCTCTGCGTGCGTCGGCAAGCTTCTTCTCCACCTTGGCCAGGAGCCTCAGCAGCTGCTCGGGACGGTGGTCAAACGAGGCCCCGATCTCCGCCAGCCTAGACAAATGCGGCAGGCACTGGGCAAGAAGCCTCTCAAATCGCCTCCCCGATTGGTGCCCAAGAACATCAGATGGGGGGGTCAACGGGCAGCAGGGCCGAGACTCCTCCTTGAAGCTCTTCCTCCACCGGCGGCAGATGTACCTGCCAAAAATAGTAAAGAGTCACCCAACTGGGTGATTCAGTAGTTCCAAAGATGGGATGAACCCATTTATATATATAGCAAGAAGAACCTTGGTGGAGCCCTCTGGACGTCCTTCTCCTTGAGGACAACAATGGCGTGGGAGCAGAGGACGCCGCCGAACTCGAAGCCCCTGCAGAGGCACTGCACCTCCACCTGGTCCTCGTTGAAGAGGACCTCGTAGGAGTAGGTCCTCTGCTTCACCCTCTCCTTGACCTGGTACGTGGAGATGGCGCCGTCTTTCCTTATTAGGACGCAGGTGCAGTCAACGCACTTCTGCAGCTCCTGCTGGAACCTCTGGAACATGTTCAGGGTGTAAGCCTTGGAGAAGTCCTCCTCCATGCTCAGCCGGGATATGAGCGGCGGCGGCGGCGGCAGCGGGGCATGGAATTCGCCGCCATGCTCCTCCTGGAACTCCCTGTTGTATCTGGCCTGGAGGGCAGCCTCATATGCTGGAAGAAACTGCTTGAGACTGTTCTTGGAGGTCACAAACCTGTCAAAATATGGAGCCCTGACGTCGGATCTCTGGATGCCCGACATCCCGGCCCAGAAGGTGTCCTTCACGAAGGCGGGCACCCACCGCCGCCGTTCTTCATAGAGGGAGAGCAGCCACTCACTGTCTCCGAGCTTGTACTCATTGACCATAGCCACCCAGTTTTGTTCAAATTCATCGGGTTTCAGCGAGTCAAAGACCACATCATGGAGCCTCTCCTTGGCGGCTTTCTGGTTTGACCTTCCGGCCAGCGCCTCCGGGACCCTCTTCATGATCTGCCAGATGCACAGCCGGTGGAGGGCGTTGGGAAACACCTCAAGAACAGCGGAGTCGATCGACTTGGACTTGTCGGTGATGATCGCTCTCGGAGGGAGACCACCCATTGAGGCCAGCCACGCCCGGAACAGCCATGCATAGGTCTCAGGCCTCTCGTTGCAGAGCAAGGCTCCCCCGAAGAACACAACAGACCCATGGTGGCTAACTCCAGTGAACGATGCAAAGGGCACGCCGCCGTTCTTATTGGAGAGGCAGGAAGTGTCCAAGAGGACGACGTCGTTGAAGTAGGGGTAGGACATCCTCGACCTCGTGTCAGCCCAGAAGATGTTCTTCAAGCGACCCTCTCCATCCAGATCCATCAGGTGGAAGAAGAGTGGGCTCTCGCTCTGCATCCGGGCAAGATATTCGGCAATGGCTTCTGCATCGCCTTCCCCGAGCCTGAATTGGCCTGCTCCGTTGGCCGAGTCCACGGCACGCCCGTCCCCAGGCGAAGAATCCAGCCGGGCAGTGCTCAAATCAGTGGCCTCCGGTGCATAATTCCCCTCCGACAGCCGCTGGGCATCATAGGGCATGGCGTGGAAAGGGGTCATCTTGTGAGATCTGTAGCGGTGCGACTCATTCGGAGAGCAGTAGTGATTGTGGTGGAGGACGAGGAAGGCCAGATGCCACAGTCCATCCTCATTGAGCCTCACCCTGAACTTGGCCTGGCAACCCGTCTTCTTCGAGATCCTCGTCCTCTTGGGGGCAAGGCCCTTCTTGTCTTTCGGCCTCCCACTCTTCTCACAGGAGAAGGTGTACTCATGCTGGACGCCATCCTTCCTCCTCGAGCAGGTCTTCGCTATGCCGAAGCCAATTCGGTAGGCATAGTAGCTGTAGAACTGGTAGGCCTCGTCGACCGTCTTGAAGGTCATCCCCACCTTGGGGGTGAGTGCGTTGACCGTGTTCGGACCAGGAACCCTATCTTGGCCCTCACTGAAGCCCACTTCTTCTGAGCTCTCTGATAGATCGTTCTCCTCAATCTCCTCATTGGCGTCCACAACTATGGGATCATTGGAGAAATGCTCTTGTTCTTGCCCTTTCTCCTCGTCCATTTCCTGCAAAATTGGAAGAATTCAATGGCGGCAAGGAATTAAACATTGTATGAAGAGATGATCAAGGATTCCATGTCGGATGCTGCAAGAACAACATCAGAAAGTGGCATCTTTCTATCATTCTTTTAGTATCCCTGTAAAATTTCCAAGGGTTGATGAACTTCCCACAATCGCCCAAGTCTTCCATTTCTTCTCAAAAGGGGGAATCAAATGGATCTCCCTGGCACACTTTCCCACAGAAGAACAGGGAGGGCAGCATTCCCATACTACAGCTATGATGCTCAGATCATACTAGTTTTCAAAAATTTGAAAAAAAAATCATGGAATCATACATTGCCATTGGTCAATTCAAAACAAGGTCGGGCAATTTGGCACGAGAATGAGAAATTTACAGGACTTCCTCGGATGTTTTTGTGGGGGGTGATCGCTTCCCCAAAATGAAGATTTGTACCATACATTCCGAAGAATTGTACACACAATGACGGTTCTTCGGGTCAGATGAAGCTCGTTGATCGCTCTTCATCACAGGCGCCGCACCGCTAACAATTGTGCACTTAGAAGGCACATTTTTCTTTCATAAAAGTGGTCGGCATCATCTTTCCATTCTGCAATGGCTAACCCTAGTCAAGAAGAACCAGAGAGCAAGGCGATCACTGTCATCCCGCCGCACACAGCAAGTGCAGCACAGGTAGATCTGTCCTCTTGGTCCACAGTACTCTGATTCACAGGCTCTGGATATACGAAATGGCGACCAGATTGTCGGAGGAATACGTGATCGGTTCTAAATCCCTCGTCCCAATGAACTCGCCATCCTCGCACACTTACAACCAACAGATGGATAATAATCTTCCAGCCATTGAATAAGCATTAAATGGCCACAGAGGGTTTCCGTACAGCCTACGCTCGTCGCTCTCTACACCAACTTCTACCTCTACCTCTACCTCCCATCATCCCCAAATATGCAGCCAAGGCTCCAAGTACAGAGCGATTTTCGCAGGGTAATAGACGGAAGGAACAGCGGGGTTCTGAATACAGTCGAGGGGGAGAGCAAAAACGACGATGAAGGGAACCGGAGACTCCGGCGGGAGGGAGGCCTCACCTTAGAGGCCGGGAGGCAGTCACGGCGGTGGCGGCGCCACCGGTGGAAGCCGCCGCCGCGGTCGGAGAAGAGGCGGCGGCGCTGGCTGCCGCCGAGTAGTTCTCGGAGGGAAGTAGGGGGAGGAGACGAACGGCGATCCTCATAAGTGTTATGAGGTGTGACCTAAAAGAGTCTGTGATGAAGACTATGCGCCGTACACGTATGGGGTCTATGAGCCACATACATGTAAATCATGTGCCACAGGAGTAGGATAAGATGAGGGTTCATCTATTATTCGGAGAAGTTTTGATGTCCCACATTCCATGGCCTCCGAGTCAACCCGATTCAGGAAGGACTCGTCCTGGGCACCGAGAGAGAGAGAGAGAGAGAGAGAGAGAGAGGATCATGATGGTAATTCAATCTTTCAAACGAACTCGTATGTAAAAAAACTTTATGATAAAATAAAGTATATTAATCAATAAGAACATTGAGGTCTAATTTATCACAAAGTGATCTCACCATTAATTTAAGCAATTTTAGAGGACAGAAGACAAAAAATCCGTTTCCTTTTTTTAGTGTGCTTGTTGAATAAAAACAATATCCTTACTTTTATGTCAAGAACTCATAATATCTCATTTACGATTTATTATTAAGGTACATATATAATTTTGGGCGAGAGAGAGAGAGAGAGAGAGAGAGAGAGAGAGAAAGATCAACATATTGATTTAATCTTTGCAAATGAAACCATATGTAAAAAAATTATTTATAAAATAAAATAAATTAAATATTAAGAGCATTGAGGTCTAATTTTATCACATACATGATCTCACCATTGATTCAAGCAATTTGAGGGAACTAGAGACAAAAAATCCCTTCCCTTTTTTCAATGTGCTTAAAAAAAACCATACCCTTATTTTTATGTCAAAAACTTATTAAATCCTATTTACCACTTAGTATTAAGGTACATAGATAATTTTAACCATCAATAAGTCAAGTTAAGTTAGAGCTACATCCTTGTTTTTTCTGTCAAAACTTATAATATCTCGTTTTCTCATTTAGTTAATGTACATATATTTAGTTTTCAGCCATCAATGAGTCAAGTTGAGTTAAGAGCTATATCCTTATTTTTATGACAAACTCATAATAGCTCATTATTAATGTATATATATATATATATATATATCATTTTGGATCATCAATGAGTTGAGTTGAGTGCTCTATCATTATTTTTATGTCAAAAACTCATAATATTTCATTTTTTTCCTTTATTAATGTATATATATATATTGGGCCACCAATGAGTCAAGTTGAGTTAAGTGCTATATCCTTATTTTTATGTCAAAAACTCATCATATCTCATTTTTCCATTTATTAATGTCTATATATATATATATTTTTTTTTTTGAGCCACCAATGAGTCAAGTTAAGTCTATATCCTTATTTCTATGTCAAAAACTCACAATATCTCATTTTTCCATATATATATCTATATATATATCATTTTGGGCCATCAATGAGTCAAGTTGAGTTGGGGTCTTAATAAGATAAGCCTTGAGTGCTGAAATCCCTCAAGAGGCTTTGATTCAGCTTAATGACAAAGAAATTTTTTATAAAAAAAATGCATCAATGAGAGTGAAGGATCTAAAGGCTATGATTTTAATAGATAAAAATTGTTAGTAATGTCACTCAACTATGGTAATTTTGGCAGTGAGAATATTTGAGAAGTTGATACTTCACAAAGATTTGTTCTTTATAAAAATGATGATGTGCAATTATTTAGTGAGAAAATTTTGAGAACTTTATTTCATAAGTATGATCTTTATCGCAAATATCAACAAAAAAGATCTGACCTTTTTGTGGTACCTATGAGAAGAGACCCCAGTAGACTCAAGAACTAGGCCCCAATAGTTGAAATAAGCAACATGGGCCAATAATTAATAATAAGTAATTCTATTTTTTGCTTTTAACTCCTGATAAATTAATCGAGCTATCAATAAAATGGATCAAAGATCAACACACCATTTTTTGAGGGTTTAGTCCATTACGTGATGTGGGTATAAGGATCATCAACTAACCATAAGTCTTATGAGAGGATTTAGGCTAGAAATTACTGAGCAAATTTTTTTGGGAACCTTAAATATGGCAAAAGAAGCAGCAATCTTCATGGAAAACGAACCTGGAAGCTTCCTAAAATTAGGGTTCCTAGAGTCAGGGACTGGTGACTCTGGCATGAGAAAAGAGCCTGCTTTATACACCAAATTACCATAGATTTAACCCACATGGAACTTCAAGTTACATTTACAAGCTAAGGCACTGAATTATCAGCGCATGCGGATGGATTCTGATTTACTTTTATACACAATAAATTAAAGAATAAGCTTTTATGAGCATCTACAGAGCCTATGGAGAAAAGGTCAAGAGCAGTACTGCTATTATAGAGAGGCAATCCCAGAACTCAAGATGCGGGAGTTCACAAAGGAGCTGATCAGCTTCCACAGCGAGAGTTTTGACCCTCTGACGTTGACTTTGATCGATTTGCGGGACCCATCTTTGATGAACTCCAGCTCCCTTGAGAGGCCGTAGTCAACGGGCTCTGAGCCTTCAAGGAGGGGTAGAGAAACTAGGCCCTGGGACTCCACGTTCTTTATCCACCCGCGCAACAAGTAATTCACAACCTGCTCAGTGAAAGCATGATCACACTTGTGATGTCGCAGAATGATTTTAATGCTCAGAAGCAGAACACACTAATGAGGAGTTCATGTTACCATGGGGATTGCAGCTGAATTAGTCCGAAATTAAACAAGAACTGGTTTTAAATTGAAGACCCATTAAGTTTTTTTTTTTCATCTGGGATTCGTTTCATGGGAATGAAAAGGAAAGTTAATCGTCTAAGATGATGATCCCCAAAAAGGCTCACATTCTATTCCATGATATTATTGATGACAGATGTCATATATAGAATAAAATCCACAGGAATTCCATGATCGTAGACCCATTAAGTTTTTTTTTTCATCTGGGATTCGTTTCATGGGGATGAACAGGAAAATTAATCGTCTAAGATGATGATCCCCAAAAAGGCTCACATTCCATTCCATGATATTATTGATGACAGATGTCATATATAGAAAAAAATCTACAGGAACTCCATGATCCTAGACCCATTAAGTCTTTTTTTTTCATCTGGGATTCGTTTCATGAGGATGAACGAACAGGAAAGTTACTCGTCTAAGATGATGATCACCAAAAGGCTTTTATTCTATTCCATGATATTATTGATGACAGATTGTCATATATAGAAAAAAAATCTATAGGGAATAAGGCTGCTGCACTGGCGTAGCCATTACTTCCTCAATATACTATTTATCAAGGGTGTATATATTTCATGCTGTGCTATAGGGATGAGGAAAACACGCTGACAAGTGAGCTAAAAAAAGAATGGCGGATGAACGTTTAGAATCTGAGAAAATACCTCAGGGACTTCATCATGGGGGCAGTGACCTGCTGGGCTGATTTCATAGTAAGGGGCATTGGGCACCTGCCGCTTCACCTTGAGGCCCCAGATTGGCGTCACCCAGGGGTCCTCCTTCCCATACATCAGGCAAATCGGCACATCATGCTCTTGGCACCTGCCAGCCATGTCAGAATCATATTTAGAAATGATGAAAAGAATGGAAATTGGAAATATTAGGGTTCCTAATTGGAGCTGCGGTGCAAAACATTTATGCTGTCCATGCAGCCGAGCGTGAGACTCAGCTTGCACTAGAAAATACATGCTAAAAATAGGCTCGTTCTGGTTACTAAAAAGATTGGCAAACTGAGGCAACTTCATTATATTTTGCTCTAGGAAACCCTAACCCTAGGCCCTGATACCATGCTGAAATAGAAACAGGAATATTAGGGTTGCTCACACCATAAGGACTAATAACGGGGCCACATTCAAAATGGTTTTTTTTTTGTTTTTTTGCATAAGATGCCATACAGAATTAATAAAAAAATTGACCCAGATTAGTAAAAGCCGCCAAACTGGACCAATTATATCAGTACCTGGACAGGGCCTCATGGAAAGACAGCTGCGCCCTAGGAGCAAACATAATGGAGGCGAAGGATGCTGGAGCAGCAGGGTGCTGCGTCACCTCCACTATGGTGGAGAATACTTTGTCAATATTTGTTGAGTGATCAGCGTAGACTTGCTTGAGCACATCCCGTATGCTCCTAGGATCACTGATCTTTTGCCATCTGAAAGCCAAAAAAGAATGACAATTATATATCCCCAGGCAGAGAATCACAGGTGAGTCGTTGATAGATTACTGAAACTGATAAACCCTTCGAACCCTTTCCTTTTTATGGAAGTATTTATCAGAATTTTACTGATCACGCCCCTTTAATATCTTAATTAAAGGTTAAAAAAAAGGGATGCTTTCGCCATTTTTATAGACCAGAGAAGACTTCCAGGTGGGCCAGGCTATGAACTTACACAATTTCAGTGAGCCTTTTCACGGTGGGCGGCAGTGGAAATGTCCCGGCCCAGGGGAAGAGCCTAGCTAGCCGAGGTGATGTTATGGGGTTGGGGAACAGTCCCCAGAATGGCGTTGCATTGAGCAGCGTGACCCCCTTTGCTATTTGTGGATCGCAAGCTGCCAGGTAGAGAGCTACAAAGCCGCCCAGGGAGTTGCCCACCACATAAACTGGCTCGCCAATGACCTGCAACAGGAAAAGATCAATCCAGAGATGTTATTTTCATGGATGCAATTACTGATGAAGCCCAAGATGAAGGCGGATGTTCCATGTAAGCCCAAAAAAAAAAAAATGATTGCGTAGGAAAATAAGCAGCCTGATAATATGATGAACACTATGAATGGGAATAGTGTTTTCATTGATCCAAGCATTTATCTCAAATCACAAAATAGGATCGATTTGGAAAGCACGCTGAGAAAAAAATGATCTTTCATAAAAGGTAATGAGATTATTGCATGATCCGGTGCAAGAGCCTGAGATTCTTCAAGAAAAACTAGAAAAGGCACGATCATTGAGAATCAAAAAGTTCAGAATCAATGAAATGATGATTGAGAAGCTGAAACATTTGAACACAGACACGCTGTTAAGGTGGGTACCTGATCTATGAAATGGGACACTTGCTCTTGCCACAGATCGATGGAGTAGACCAGCTCCTGGGCCCAGGGCTCGGGTTCCTCCCCAAACCCCCAAATATCGCCCTCTCCGAACATGGGGCTTCTTGATTTCCTCAGCGGAGCAGGATCTTCGAAGGGCAACGACCTCCCCTGCCCAAGAAAATCCAAAGCCCAAACTCTATAATCTCGTCCCAGATCCCTCAGCTGCTTCTCGTAGTGGAACGATCCAACTCCAAAGCCCGGAAGGAACAAGACGGCCGGGGCATGAATATTCTCCGCCCCCGCTCTCTCATAGTGCACGTTGAGCTTCGGCTTCCATTCCCATACGGAGCTGCTGATTGGCGAGCTGCTCGTGCCATGGAGTTCCTCAGGCAGGCTGGGAATCGAAACCTTTGAGGCAGAGCCGGCCTTCCTCGAGACATCTCCCAGGGCCATGTCCCCTTCCGCCACATAGCAGCTGAAAATCTTCTGAGGACCCCAAGATGAAGCCTTGGATCTGTATCTATCCCTCCTACAAGTTCGCGAGATCCATCTGGAGTTTGGCCCAGCTGAGGGGATTCCGTCTTGGTTGTGACGGAATGGCTTGAGTCGTCTCCCGTTCTTGCCCACGAGTTTCCAGCCCAAGCTGGCGTGCGAGGAATGAGATGCCAGAGCGGAAGAACACGAGAGCAATTCCATCGCCTGCAAAAGAGAAACGGATTCCGCCCCGTCAATCGACCCGAGTGAGCAGAAATCGTCGACTGCATCTCCAGCCCAAATCGGGAAGCAGTAGATGTTGCAAATTGAAGTTCTATCTATGATCACGGCAAGCCGCAAGCCGCTCCGAGGAGGAAAAAATTTCGTCGGAAGAAGATCAATTCGAGAGATTCGGAAAGCAAACCGTATTTCGGCGGAGAAAACTCCCGAGAGAAGGAACGAATCCATCAAACCCATCTGCAAATGGAGCCAAGACGGCAGCGATGAAGAAGAGGGGGAGGAGGAGGACGTGGAATCCGGCTGAAGTAGCAGAATAGCTTGCTGGGGTTCGTCGGGAAGAAGGAGAGATGGATCTGCCAGGGCGAAAAAGACATCCCGATTCCACGGCAAGCGGAGCAAATCGAAGCACTCTTACCGAGCCGAGCAATCGACGGGACGCCCTGGGGCCGGAGGGGTAGAGCTTGTGGGCAACCCCCCCTCTCCGACCTCCTCTCCCCTCTCCCCTCTCCCCTGCGACGAAGGCAGACGGCGAAGAGGGGCGGTGGGGAAGTGGGTCTGGGGAATACCAGCGCTCCCAGTGATCACCCACCTCGTCCCAGCTCCGCGGAAGTAAGCGAATCAACAGGGGGGTAAGGGTTCGGTGAGGGACCGGGGAGGTAGAAACGTGCACGCCATGGGAGGAAGGGGAGCCGAGGGTGTGGCTGTGGTGCGCAGCGTGCCCACGCGGATCTCAGGGATGGGTCCCGCCCAGAGGCCCCCCTTTTCCGCACGCCGCCGGAGGAGGACCCTCCCCGTCCTCATCGGCGAAGGTGACTGGTTCGCCCCCTCCATTGGTCAACGGGGCCGAGCCTTATCGGAGGAAAGAAAGTCGGTGGAGGGTGGAGAGGGAAGCCATACCATGCATGCGAACCCAGAAGCCCCGCCCATCCGCGGCCTCGGCTCCGCCATGTGCCTTGTGCCATATGACGACGCAGAAGGTGACGACGCAGGCCGTCCATGGTGGGGCAGAGCTCTATTGTCGGTAGATAGACAGTAGAGATCTCACCACGTTGAGAATCAGGACTGGCCGATCTACGCTTCTACATGTTTTACAGGATAAGTTCCACGAGGATCAAAAAAAAATCCTAAAAAAAATCTAGCTTTGGGAGAAAATGTGCATAGCGGGTCTTGATTTAGCATAGCAGAGCTTGTATTTTTTTTTGAGCGGGTCTGATCCTAGTTAGATCCAGGTCTTGTTCTTAATGTCCATGGTCAATCTGGGTTAATGAAACATGGGACCCATGTCAATGTACCATTATTCCCACATAATTTGGGATGGTAGATAGTTTATTTACTTCAGGTAAGTTTATTATGCTCATTTGGATAGAACAGATTTTCTCACTCTAGAATCTTTATTTTTTAGAAGACGATGAGCACGTTGAAGGGGGATATTAACGATTATATCTGACTTGCTTCTAATTATGCGTAAAGTTGGTTGTCAGCCTTCCATCAAATGGTTCAGTGACATCTTATATTAGCTTAGGCTAGAGGGTTTGCCCCTAGCACAAAGTTTATTATGTGTTCGACTTCAAGATCCAAGCATGGAAGGAGCGGAAAGTTGTGTAAGTATGTTGGGGAGACAAAAGCCTCTTGAAAGTCATTCAAATTATTTTAGATTTCTTATAAGTTGCTAGTCTTATTTTTCATCTCCTTTCTTATTGTACATTCTTAGCTCTCTTTTTCTTACTCTCAATTTGAGAAAAATTTAGATTTGTCTAATTAGTCTAGAGTCAAAACCTAGACACCATAACACCAATTTGGACAAAGTCATATTTCTTTAGGTAATCAAGTTATGAGAATACTAGACAAAACAGTGCCAACACATATATTGATAAAAAATTTATAGTTTACATCAAAGGATCCTCCCTAAAGAAAATGTTGAAGTCAACTCTCATAGAGTTGGAAATACATGCTCACAGGGAAAAGAGACTATACTATAACTGTGATTAAAAATTTATTATGAGTCACTATTATAAGAAATAGTTACAAATCTTATTGGTGCATGATGATAAGCTTAGGTGTACACTGAATGAAATTGGTGGAATTTGGAAGGCAAAGAAGATAGAATCACACAAAGCAAACTACTAGAGAAAGATTTTCTGAAAATGGTTGAAGTTTTCCTCAATTCCATAGTAAGAAACTTCACGGTCACAACATCATTGTGATGATTGCTTGTGAAACCACCCCCAATTTTTTGTGATAAGTTGATCAAAAAATTAAAGTTTTATTAATTTGAGGCCTCAAACTATGAGGTAATTTTGGGCAATGAACAAGTATGAATGATTGTGTTGTTTGCAGGTGAATAGTACTCTTAATTCAAGGGTTGATTGTTATGCAAAACTTCTTATGCTTAGAGCTTAACAACTCTGGATGTGATCCTAGGAATGAGATGGCTGAGGGTACTTGACATGGCACAAACTCATTAGGCCAACTTTACTATAAAGGTTTCATTAGATGGAGAAATTAAAACCTTAAAGGGAAATCGTAACCTCAATAGATTTAAGATATCTTTGAAGTCACAAAAAAACTAGGACATTGCAAACATTTATGATGGAGACGGATCAATTAGAGGTTAAATTTGATATTTGCAAGTTCACAAATTTTTCTTCTATTTTGGAGAAACAAGTAGAAGCATAATTTATGGAGGCCCTTGATTAAAATCAAGAATTTTCATCAAAAGAAAAATATTTATCATTTCACCATATTAATTGTATATATGGGCCGACTAATGTTTGCCCATATGTATAAATTACCTCATTCAATAAATGTGTAAAGTCAAGCTTATTCAATCCTCAATGAATTTATTTTCAAGTTTGGTTTTCTTTGGTCAAGAAAAAATACAAAAGATGACATTTATTTGTGGATTATAGAGCTTTGAATAAGGCCATAATCCCTGATAAGTTTTCCAATATTGGTAGTCAAAGAATTATTAGATGATCTATATAGAGTAGTTCTCTTCAAAAAATCAAATCTCATGGGAGAATTCCACCAAATTGAGATAAAGGAGGAGGGCATCTATGATAATCATTATGAATTTGTGGTAGTGTCATTTTGTCTCATAAATTCTCCTACCACATTTTAGTCATTGATGAACAATATACTTTGACCCTTTGTCCAAAAGTTTATTTTGGTCTTTTCTGATTTTATATTAATCTATAATTAACATGAGAGAAATATTGTTAACACTTGCAACTTATCTTCTCTTTTCTTTTAGAGAACTGACTCCATGTTTGCAAAAAAAGTTTATTTTCTTGCACAAATTATAATTTGTTGAGTATTAATGCCAACCACTAGAGTGGCAGCTGACCAGTAAAAGATTCAAGACAGGTTAAAATGGTTCATTCTAATGAACTTAAATGAATTTAGAGATTTTATTGACCTAATTAGTTATTATTGTAAGTTTTTTTGTAAGATATGAAAACTCAATCAAGGACACATTTACAACAACTAAAAAAAGAACTTTTAGGTGGAATGATATGGCACAAAAGGCATTCAAACAGCTCAAGAAAACTATGACCACCCTAGTGTCAACACCACTAAATTTCTCTCCCTCTTTTGTGTTGGAAGTGGATGCTTCCAGTCATAGTTTAGGGCAATTTTAATACAACACAATTGGCTAATTGCTTATTTTGGTTAAATGCTATCAGAGAACAATCAATTGAAATTTACTTATAAGTGTGAGCTCATAAACTTATTACTTTCAATACTGAATTGGCATTAGTATCTTATGGGTAAAAGATTTATATTTTCACTGATTAGAGTGTCTTAAATTTCTCATAATACAATGTCAAGTACCTCAATATCATGAATAATTTATGAAATTTTCACTAATTGTTAATAAACCTCGAGTTAAACTCTATATTCCATCCTCTTCTAAAATAGAAACTGCTAAACCTTACTACTCCCTTCACCATGGACTTCTATTATATAAAAGATGTCTCATATACATTCTAAATCTTTTATAATAAATATCATGATTAAAGAGTTTTATGTATCCCCATAGGGGTTATTTTAGATTCCTCAGAAACCTATAAATCGGCCTCATAACATATCTATTAAATCATAATAAAACATAGGAACAAGAAATATATAGTTGAATGTGAGACGTGCTAACACAACAAGTCATTTTCATTATCACCAGTGGTAATATAGCCTTTCCTCTATCTAAGTCAGGTTTAAGAACAAATGTCTAGAGAACAAATATATGATGTAATTTTATATTAGTAGTGGTGGACTAATTGAACAAATATAGTCACTTCATTCTACTAAAACATCATTATATAACAACTTTGGTGGCCAAAAAGTTCACTAGGAAGATTATATGTTTATACTACATCCCTAAATCTATAATTTCAAATTGTGATCTCATATTCATAAGCCCTTTTTTGGTCTGAGCTATTCAAGCTCTAAGACATAACTTAAGCATAGCACCAAAACTCACTTGCAAACTGACCAACAAAACCGAAGTGGTAAATTATTGTGTTGAAAACTACATCCAATGTTATGCATCAAGTAATCTGAATCTTGGCACACAACTTTATTGGGCAAAATATAGTTACAATACTTCTCATCATAGTTTCAAAGGGACAAGATTTTTTAAAGCTCTATAAAGAGGGATCCCCTACCCATATTATGCTAGGGACTGCTGCCAACTCTTATTGCAGCTGTGAACATGAACAACAATCCTAGGATCAAACCCTTGACCAACTCAAATATTACCTCAAGAAGGCCCAAAACCAAATGAAAACTATGGTTGACAAACATCCAAGAAATGTACGATTTCTAATGGATGATAAAATTTATTTAAAGTTGAGGCCATATATAATGAGATCCTTAGGAAAGAAATCAAACTAGAAATGAGGTTCACATTACTTTGGGGCTTTCAAGATCTTAGAATGCATCTAACATGTGGCATATCAGCTAGACTTACTATCATCTTACTCACTATGCCTAATTTTTCATGTGTTTCAATTGCACATGACCTTAGGAACTATTTAATTCAGCAAACTCTTATCAAAATGTATTGATAGCTAACTCCACATCAAGTCCATTGATGCACATCAATCATTATAGGTCAAATGATTCACTAAATTCAAGTATGAATTATTATGTAAGTTTGAGTCAAATCTTCAAGGATGATTTGATTTAATTTAAATGTAAATCTTGTGTTCTACGAAGGCATATATAATTTATAAAATAATCAAATAAAAATAATTAAATTTATTTATTTATTTATTTATTTATAGAGAAATAAAAATTATAAAAAATATAAATTAAGCTTTAAGATGAATCTTCATTATCTCTGGCAAGTTCATGACCTCACACAGAATCCATCAGACCATGAATAGACTCTTTTATGCTAGAAAAATATGGAATAAATACCAAAATATGATAATAGGAGAGAGAAGAGATAAGGACGATAGGAGAGAGGCTTTCTTGCCAACTTGAGAAAAAAACATGATTTCTGGTCAATAAAAATCTGAAGGATGATTAAAACCAAAAAAATAACAATATATAGTGAAAAAGGATAAAAGAAGAGAAGCAAAGAGAGAAAGAAAATTTTCTGAAAAGGAGAAAACTTATTGGTGGGAGAGAACACCGATGTGAGAGAAAACAAAAATCTAAGAATAAAATAAGAATTAGAGAACATCAAGTTAGGCTATATGAAAGGGCAAGAACATGAAAAAACTAAAAAAAGACATAGCAAATGGAAGGAAGGGAAGAACATGGCAAAAATGTAAGAAAAATGAAGAACTTTCATTTTTCATTAATAAAGAAAAAGCAAAAAAGAGAGTGAGAAAGTCAAGAAAACTAACTAAAAACTTATAAAATGAAGATAAAAACTATTAAGGAAGAGGTGGGGACTGATTTCCTACATGTTACATACTCAAGAGATTGAAGAGATGAATACCAAGAGAAAGAAAGAGAGCCCTTGAAAGAGAAGGGAGAAGATAAGAGGGGAAGAAGAGGGGCAGGAGAATAATGTTTGTGGGGAGAGGAGGTATATGAAATATATTATCCAAAAGTTAGTGGCTGTAGATGAGGATAATGACCTAGGTTAGGCTCATGAATGCATAGAGACTACATTACCCCAATCTTATAGCCAAAATCTATTTAATCCTAAATATAGAAAAATAAACAATTGAATATAAAAAAATTAATAAAAATAGAAATTTAATTATGAAATTTAAAAATAAATCAGTATTAATCAAAATTCTTATTTCCATGTTGGGATATGTTATGCATTGAAGAAGCCTCTTGGGAGCTAATCAACCTCATTTGGAAATAATTTTCAGAGCTCCACCTTAAAAAGAAGGTGCTTGAAGAGGAGGTATCAATATAGCCCCAATCCAGGTATTTTTTATGGAGAAAGAAATTGGCCCAAACAAATAAACCCATAGCCCAAATCAGTCAGCTCAAGGCCCAAAAGGTCCAATCTTGGGTTCAAATCAACACACAAGAAAAAAAGTCAGCATTGAGGAGGGATATAGTGGTCCAAATAGGGAAAGGGGAAGGGGAGTAAATTGTTCAAGTCTATTGGAGAGATGAAGGTGAAAGTCCCCTAATCTATTCTATGGTTCCTTCAGGTTTCTAGTATTGTCTTTTATCTTCTTTCTTCTTGTTTAATAAAAAACTATACTTTTCTTTTTCTCAATTTGGAAAAAGCATAAGATTTATTTTAGATTTCTCTTCTCTTATCTAACTCACCTTTTGCTGATTGGGTTGTGTTGGAATAAGGAGCATCTGGATGAGATCTCTTGAGCATTATCACTCTAGGGACATAGACAAAGACTATGGCTTGGGCAACATGGAAGAGGTCTAGATCTAAGATGGTGCCAAAGTCATTAGGAGGTATCACCATGAAGTGAAGTTGACATAACCAACCTGCCACTTGTGTGCATTCCTCTAGTCATGCACATCAATAGTTGTACCGTGACTCACACAAAGACTTTTACATCCATCTAGTTCTTCAACTTTTCCTCCTCTCAATCAAACTTGTGTTCAATAACTCTAAAACTTAAAGGTGAGGCTTCAACTTTGAATGAAACTAAACATCATTTGGACCATAAAAAATTGAACATTTCTTATCATAACCCTTCTTGTAGTAGAAGTATTGATTGGTTCTCTAGAGAAATATGTTGGCCTTTTTTTTAGGGTTATGGAAAAGGTAATCTATATGGATATTGAGGCAAAAATGGTCTTAATCAAGATATTGTTCATTTAAAATGACAACTTATATATCAATGCTGATTATATATTATAGTAAAACTTTATATAAACTCTAGAGAAGCTATGCAAAATAATTGAAGGAGGTCAAATCAAGTAAAATCAGGTTTTAGGTTATTTCCTCTCCTAGAGATGAAAATGAGTGGCCTTCATAAAGGAGGTCATTTTCTCTTTTAAGCTCTGTAACACATCATGCATAATAGAAAACATAAACCACAATAGTAAAATGATCACTTTGGCACAAAGTTTTAAATAATTGAAGGTACCTCTATGGATATTTGATACAATTCCCATGAATACATATCATAGAAAGGGTAAGAAAACTAGAATAAAACAATAGATAAGCGAGTTATAGAAGGGTAGAATCTATAATAAATGGAGCACATACATTATCGTATGTTTAAGAAAGGTTGGTAGGAAATTAGAGTCAAGATAGGACTCTCATAAAGACCAACCTCTGTTATAAGGAAAGAGGCTATGAAATAAGAAGAGGATGAAAAGATTGGTAGTGGAGAGAGAGCAAGGCATGTTGGAGGAAGGATCCTAAGTGTTGCATTTGACACCAATAATTAGGGAAGTTATAACAATTGAGCTATTTTCCTTGTTCAATTTTTTGTATAATTTCTTATAAAGAGTTTCTCAATTTAAAATGTTCTTTATTACTTATATGAATTTTTTAATAAATATCATTCATCTCAAATGGATTATATCATTGGGTATCAGAGCCAACACTTCTCAAACACTACTATTTGAGAAGAATAGAGAAGGATGAATGAAGAAATACATAAGTAGTAATACATAAGTTAAAAGAAGAATATAATTTCCTACTTCAATAGTTAATATATTAGATTTAAGATCAATTCACAAAGCTACACTAGTTAATAGGTAACTGACCATAAATGTTTGACATAATAAATACCTCACCATCACAAGAGAAGTTCCCTCACATGACACTATAACACATTTTGATTCTAGACAAAGATGCCTTTGTCAATCCAACTCAAGGACTTGTAACACGATTGATCACTATAAATAAGTGGGTTTTATGGCTGAAGGCATGTACCAAGAGACACCATGAGAGGAAAGGAGAAGAGAGATATATGGAAAAATGTGGGAATAGGTATAGGTATGCACTAAAGGAGACCACAAGACAAAAGGAGAAGAGAGATAGATAAAGAAAGAGAGAGAGGGAACTTTTATCTCAAGGACAAAGGAGAGAATGATAGATAGCCAAACTCACTCTCTCCCACCCCTATTGTCCCATAAATAAGGACTAACCCCCCAACAACAAGATTACTAAAATGCCCTTACATATTCTAACACTCTCCCTCAAGATGAACTTTAGAGAAAATTAATCTTGACATAATGAAAGAAAAGGTATCACATTTATATGATAGTTTCACTACAACCATCTATAGTAACTCTCTTGTAATAGTATAGAAAACCTCTAACAATGCTAGATCAGGTCTTTTAAATAAAAAGTCATGTGACCTCCAAAGTGAGTGGTAATATTGAATCAAAACTTTTTAAATAGGAGCGACGTTGCCTCCAATGAACAATGGCACTAGACAAGGGCTGAAACCCTAATGACTAGGTTCTTTAATGGTGTTGGACTGATAGTGGCGTCAAACATGAGGGTAGTGTTGGATAACCTACAAGGGGACAAGAACAAACCCTAGGATGGATGAAATGAGAACAAAACTCTAGATGATGAAACCCTATAGGCAATGAGAATGAATGAAAGATGGCGTTAGACAAAAACCCTAGAGGAGGAAACCGTAGGTGGTCAAAATGAAAAAAAAACCCTAGAGGACAAAACCTAGGTGGCAGGGATGAAGATGAAACCCTAAGGTTTCAACAAAACCCTAGAGGCAACAACTACTATAGCAATGGTGGCGACAACAATAGAGATGATGGTGCTAGGGTTGAACATGGGATGGCGATAACAACATACAGGCACAATAGTGATGACAACAATGTGGGGCATGATGATGGCTTAGGGCACGATAGTGACGATGGAGATAGATAGTTTGCCTTGCTCTAGGTTGGTGCCATAGAGGTTGTCAAAAGATTCTCGACACAGCAAAGGAGGGGCTATCAAAGGCTCTTGTCACATAATGAAAGAGGCTACTAGAGGTGTCAAGACGTAGCATGAAAGGCTGTCAAAAGGCTCTAACCACAGCATGAAAAAGGCTATTAGAGGAGACAACAACATGAGAGTATGCCCTAGGGTAATGACTCTAATACCATATAGATAAGTCGGTTTCATAGGTGCAAGCATACATTAAGGGACACCATGAAAGGAAAGGAGAAGAGAGATGTATGGAGAAAAGTAGATTTTATAGGTGTAGGTATGTACTAGAGGACACCATGAGATGAAAGGAGAAGAGAGATACATGGAGAAAGAGAGAGAGGGAACCTTTGTCTTAGAGATAGGGAGAATGGTGAATAGCCAAACTCACTCTTTCCCACCCCTACTATCTCTTAAATAGGGACTAACCTCAACAATAAGATTATTAAAATGCCCTTACATATTTTAATAGTCACCAACCACTAGCAACCTCTCAAGAAAGGTAAAGTGCGTATATTCAAGAAGGAAGATGTCAGAGGATGGATCCAAAGCATAAAACAATATTTCAAATTCAATAAAATTGTGGAACAAGAATGACTAGAGATAGTAATGATATGCCTAGAAGGCATAGTTTTACATAGGTTGATATGGATTGAGGACTAATATTCCTTCAAGGATTCACAAAATTTCAAAATTCAGATTGATAAGAATTTTAGCCAGTCTTTATTTGACAATATTCTATATCAATTATTGAATAAAATTCAAGTAGGAATTGTCAACAACTATAGAGAGAAGTTCAAGTGTTTATCCATATACTTACCTCAAATCTAAGATATTCTTATGAAGTGGACATTTATTAAGGGTATGAAACCTAAAATTCAATCAAAAAACTCTAAAGAGAGTTTGGTGGGCTTATGCACTATTATGGATCTTTAATGCTAAAAAATGTATGAAGGCCTTATGGGATTCATGGAACACTTCTTATGTGAGGGGGAATAAAAATGTAAATAGAAATATTCCTAATTTTGTGTTTAGTACTACATATACTAGTTAGCGACAAATCTTGGCTCGAGATTTTAAAAACTAAACCAAGCATTATATGTGTACAATAGAGAGCCTAAAACACTCAACATACACCCAATAAGAATCCATGAGACAAAAAAGATGCATCATACTCACTAAAGTAGAATTATAGGAATGGAGGAAAAAGAAATATATTTTCACTACAATGAAAAATATAGTTTGAGCTATCGACACAAAAAATTATCATAAATCATGATAAGACATGAGGACTAACATGCAACAAGATGGGAAGCATGAGGAAGAAGATTGAGGATGCCTAGATGATCAAAGCATTCAAGAAAGAGTCACTCACTACCTATGTGTCTCTTAAATCCATCATATGGTTAACTAATGAACTATAGTCATTGTTAATTAAAGTCAAATCTTAGATTTATAAACTGACTCCAATTATATTTCTAATTTAGTTATATAATAGATTTTGGGTCGAACATAAGGGGGCTATGTAATTAGTTGATGTATATTAATTAATAATCTAATTCTGATTTGTTTTGTTCTCTAAAACTCAACAATATTAAATTAATCAAATGGTAAGATATTTTAAAGAGTAAGAGGGAAAATTCTCCAAATTTTTAAAGAGATTAAATGCATGTTAGTAGGGAATTCCTCTCAAAGTCTCGCCAACTACCATGTAAGAGAATTACGAATGGCCAATAGAAGAGATTCCTCAATTCATTCAATGATTTTGAATATTCAAAACTGATGAAGAAAAGGGACTGATTCATAAAAGTTGGATTGAATTAAACAAAGATAAATCATTCAATTATAGATAATTAAAAGAACATAAAGGAACTCTACTCCCTCTTGGATTGACGACTATGAGGAAGCAATAATGGTCACATCCAGGTGATGAGTTTAGTTGTTCCTAGCTCTACTATGCCAAGGAAGGAGACTCACAATCATTGCTCAACACTATCACCATTGGAGGGAGGAGAAGGGAAGAGTTGGCCAACTTATGGTGTGTAGGTACTGTCAAGGGAGAAGGAAAGAGGAGGCCAATTCCATAGTGAGAGATAACCATGCCAAATAGGGGAGGAGAGAGAAGAGTTAATTGTGAATGAGAGGGTAGGTTGGGGGTGGTTCCCCTTTAGGGATCATTTGCCTTATTGTAGGCATGCCCCTTATGCCCCTCTCAATTTGTAAAAAAATAAGTCATTTTCACAATTTTATCTTTTTATGTTCATTAATAGCCCATGATGAAATTAGAAATAAATGATATGCTCATGCTCATGCATCATGATTGTCTATTAATCTTCTTCTCACCAATGACTATCAATAATATATTTCTCCTCTCATTTATCTTGATGCTTGCATCCTAGTAGGAAATAGGAAAATGATACCAATCATAAAACATCATGTGAAAATATATAAGTAGATTAATAAATGTGTACTTATCATATTCTTATATTCTTTAGGCTTTAATCATTAATCTTCTCATCCTTTTTATCATAGACCCAATCAAAAATATTAAAGGGAGTTGATGGAGAAATAAGTAAATATCTTAATAAACAATAGAGCCTATAATATCTAAGGGGCTAGGTGAAAACAAAGAGGGAGTGAGGTGAATTAGTATTTCTATAATCTCATATTTTCTTCCTAACTATGAATGTGTCAACATATATTATAACTTTTCTCTTTAAATGTATCTATATATTAGTTATTTTTCTCTCTCCTCTTGGGAGTTTTTTCATGATTTTCTCTCCCTCACAAATAAGACTCAATATTTTTACATTGGTTCACCCTTCACCTAGCTACTTATAATCTTAGAAGATCCTTCTTACTATATTTTATTATTTTTCTAAAAAATACATATTAAAATTTATGAGATTAATATCCCAACAACTCAAGCTTGATCTTTGTAGAGATCCAACTCTTTTAAATCAATTTGGGCTCAAAGCATATCGTGCCTTTGCCCACAATTTCTCTCTCCTTATAATTTAATTATCTTATGGCTTCATGGAAAGCTTGCTTGAATGATTTGATCAGATTTGATCAATTTTCTTGATCATCAATAGTTGATGAATATGGATGAACTAGTCTACACATATTTGAAGCATGTAGTGAGGTTCTTTGATCTTGGAGGATGATTGATCGAGATAAATGCTCATAACATTGTTGAAATATGTTTTCTAGCCTCTTTTTCTTATAGGTCATCATCCTCCAATGATTTCCTATCTTTACTCAAGAGATAAGCATATAAAGTTAATTTAAATCCTTACCACTTTCCGTAATGTGTGGTAATGACCTTTGACTATTTCAAACCTTATAACTTTATATTCCTTAGTATGCTAGATTTAAAATTTGAATTATAGATTTGTCTCTCATAAACAAATAATTTTGCTATTGATCTTGACTTCAAATATGAACGTTGAGATAGTCATTTTTCTATGTAATCAGCCAATGTGTCATCATCTAGTTTGTAGGTTTGAAACTTATAAAAGTCTAATTAATATTTCAAACCTTTTTTTTTTCTTTTCATAAAACACGTGACTAAACTTAAAAGGCTGTAGTTAAATGACTAGATAATATAGACAAATGAGTCAAAGTAATAAATATAATTTGCCTTGTCTCATTTATATATTTAAATATGCTTTCTAATAAATATTTATTTCCATAAATGTAACACTTCACTTATTTGTCAAAACTTTTAATCTCAAGATTTAATCCCTTGAATTAGTTGGTTATTTGTAATATCATGAGATAAAATGTATTAAACAATTATAATGAACTTGTGGATGATATCAAAGTTTCAAAATATATTTTCTCATACAATGTAATATCAAAACACTTATGCCCAAGGGCATCAACAAAGCCACTCATAATTTCATGTGCACATAAGTTATTAAAAATTGAATATTCATATTGGAAATGATATTTTGAAATTATCATGGGCAATGGCCATTCGATACAAGGCAATGTAATTTATATTAAAGTTACCATCAAAGTTCAAGGTGCTACTCTAAAACAAGATTTCTTACCTTTATCATTGGATGGTTATGATGTCATTCTAGGGATGCATTAGTTGACTACCTTGGGATGGACTAAAATTCACTAGAAGGACCTCATCCTATAGTATAAAAAAGATTAAATAGTAAGAACTTTCAAGGGAGATCTTGACTTGCTCAAATCAAGAATGTCTTTTTTCAACTACTCATCAACAATTAAAGAAATATCAATTGATGATGTTATAATTGTATCAATTATCTAGTTTAAGGCTATGGTGTCACAAGCAAGAGCTCACAATACTAACACTCATGAAGGGTATTGAGTTTAAAGTTATACCCTTTGGGCTCTCCAATACTCCAACTTTTCAATCCATGATGGAGAACTTATTCCAACCTTATATGCAACAATTTGTATTAGTGTTCTTTGATGATATTTTGATCTACAGCCCTTCCAAAGTTGAGCATCAAACACATTCATACAAGGTATTCAAGGTATTATCATAGAGTCATCTCAAGATAAACCAAAAAAATGTCAATTTGTATGTGCCCAACTATAATTTATTGGCCATTGGATATTTTCTCATAGTGTCAAGATTGACATTTCAAAAAGTGAGGTGATATGACAATGGTCTGAACCCCAAAAAGTTGCATCAATTTTTAAGACTAAAAAGGTATTATTAGAAATTTATTAAGAAATACATATAGAAGGCATCGCCTCTTTACTTCTTCACAAATATACCTTCAAGTGGATAATGAAATCCAACAATGCTTTGAAGACCTCAAGGAAGCCATAACTTCTACATTGATATTGGCTCTACCCAACTTTGCCAGCCCATTCACCATTGAAGCTGATGCATCTCAAACTGGGGTAGGAGTCGTCTTCATGCAAAGCCCCCAACTTGTCACCTACTTCAGCCAAGCCCTCTTTGAGAAAAATCAATACAAATAACATATGAATGATTGTGTTGGTGGTACAAAAGTGGAGACACCATCTCATTCACCTTCCATTTATTATTATGACTAATCAATATAGTCTACAACACCTACTCACCTAGAAGCAAGTCCAAAACCTTACAATAAGTGGTTATATAAATTGTTAGGATATCAATTCGAAATTGTCTATAATTAAGAAAACATAATCAAGTAGTGGATGCTCTTACTATTATTTCTTATGTGTTAGAGCTATGAAACATAACCCTTTTCCAAGCCCATTTCTTAGATTGACCTAAGACTCAACAAGAGGTCAAAAATGATAAACACCTCAACAAGGTGGTAGAAGATTTAATCACTTACCCTCCCTCACATTCTCATTATTCCATTATTAGTGGTATGCTCTTACATAAAAGTAGAGTAGTCCTCTCCATCACTTCCACTTTCATTCATGTTATTTTATCATAATATTATGATAAGACAATAGGAGGCCATGTCAAATTCTAAAGGACCTATGAGAGAATCAATTTTCCTATGATTCTTACTAGTCCAAGATGGAAATGATTATGAAGGCCTATGTCGATCATCGTCCCAAATGTCAACAAAAATGGTTTCATCCTTATCACCAACTAGTCTACTCCAATCATTACCCATACCCAACAAGAAATAAAACTTCATAGAGGGGGGCTTATTTTATCTCATGGTTTCAATTGCATAGTGGTGGTGGTGGACAGACTGAGCAAGTATTCTCATTATTTACCTTTGAAGCACCCTTTTTATACATACTTAGTGACTAAAGTGTTTGCTAAGGAAATCATCAAACTTCATGAGATCCCTTGTTCTATTATATTTAGTAGAGACAAATTATTTACTAGTAATTTCTAGAAATAGCTATTTAAATTGAAAGACACTACTTTTAATTTTAGCCCGTCAAATCACCCTAGATCGATGGGCAATTTGAGGTGATCATTAGAGGTCTAGAGACATATCTCAAATGCTTTCCATCTAACATGCCTACCACTTGGTCCAAGTTGTTACATTGGGCCGAATTATCATATAACACATCTTTCCATTCCTCTATTGGTACTGCACCATTTTAGGCAATCTATGGTCACACATCTCCTACCCTACTTTGCTATGGACCACTAACAACCCCATTGGTATCTCTTGACCAATAATTGCAAGAGAGTGACAAAATGCTCTCTTATAAAGGACAAAATATAACAAGTGCATGCAATCATGAAAACAAAGGTTGAGGTTGCAATTTGAGATGGGAACTTTGTCTATATTTCATCAAGGCCCTACAAGATGAGATCATTGTCTAGGGGAGTAAATGAGAAGTTGTTCTCAATGTTCTGTATGCCTTACCAAGTAATTGGCAAGGTGGGACTAACAAAATACTTATTTGAGTTGCCAAATTACTCTACTATACACTCAATCTTCCATGTGTTGTGGCTCAAGAAGACCATAGGCCCCATAGATCAATTTCAAGACATTCCCCAAGAGTTGACATGGAACCTTGAGTGAAAACCCAATCAAAAGCATTATTGGCAACACAATGAAAGAGGAAGATCCTTTGATATCTTGGTCAAATGGTAGAATCTTACTCTATTAGAAGCCTCTTGGGAACCACTTAAAAGACTCAAGCAACAGTTCACTACTTTCCACCATGGGGACAAGGTGGTACTAGATGAGGGAGGTAATGATACAACTCTTATGATTACATATCATAGAGAGGATAAGAACACATGAATAAAACAACAAATAAGCGATTTACAAAAGGGTGAAAGTTGTCATAAAGGGAGCATCTGTTGTATCACATTCAAGAAAGGTTAGTGGAAAATTAGAGTCCAAATAAGACTCCTATAAACACTAACCCCGATTATGAGGAAAGGGGTTATGAAACAAGAAATAGACAGAAGAGATTGGTAGTGGAGAGAGAGTGAGGTATGTTAGAGGAAGGAGCCCAAGTGTTGCATTTGACACCAACAATTGGGGAAGCTGCAGCAATTAAGTTCTTTTCCTTGTTCAATTATCTGTATTGTTTCTTATAAGGAGTTCTGCGATTCAAGGAGTTCCGTGATTCAAGGAGTTCCTTATTCCTTATACAAATTCATGAATAAATATCATACATCTCAAGCAGATCATATCAGTATTAAACAGTTGAATAAGAACTTCCAAATATAGTTTAGCCAATTAGTAGGAAAGCACCATCAGTTGAAGAGCATCATTCAGAATAGCCACTCCAACATATGATGGGTGTAACACCCCTCACACATAGAAGAACATGATCTTGGGCACAGAAACTTGTACGCCCACCTGCCTCATTTGGACACTCCCCTACAAAAAGAAAGGGGGTACATGGCCTAAGACAAGAGGCTTCTGACAAGTGTACCTTCCCAAGTGAGAGGAACGCACACCATTGGGTCAAAAAGTGCTTCAGCATGTTGGAAAGGCTATTTGACATCGACAATGTGGTGGTTGAGGCAGACACAAGAGAGTGAGAGAACATACACAGTCAGATCCCCATGACAATCGCCCTTAGGCATAAAAGCAACCAAGACAACATCAATCTCACCTTTAATCTTACTTCCCCGGCCATGTGTATCCCCTTTGACTATCCTTCCTCAAGAGCACATCATTTTGAGCTCATTTTGAAGGCAGAATTAACGATAATTGTTGGCTGAAAACCCACCATGGCTTCATACGCCCCCACTTTAAAGTATATTCCATAAAGCAGAAAATAATGGCCATTGAAATAGCATCCTCCAGCTTGGAGGAAATCATTTCATTAGTCTTCCATGAGGATAAGAATGGTGAAGATTTAATTTCCCTCCTGTTCATTTAGAGGAGAGGGATCATCAAAGAAACTTAAAAAATGGAGCACTGTGAAGGGAGAACAGAGAGGTGTTAGTAATTCATTACCTCCTGAGGTTCATAAATTTGACAATAAACTCAATTTTGACTATTTCCAGGCACTCCATAGCCATTACTACGTTCTCCTTTTCTCATGGTGGCTAAATGCGTTATATTCTTGTTTCGTCCATCTTTATAAAATCTGCCGCAAGCAAACAATACTAAGAGGAGAAGGAGCCATTTTTGCTGAGGAAGTTGCTCTTAAAGGAGCTGGTCTAGACAATTCGAGGCATTTTGAAGAACCATACGAAAGTGCTCTACTTGAAGACCCCTTAGCATCATCTTTATATCTTTAAACTTCAAACGGAGAGCAATGCAGAAAAACATAGTCTTGAAATGTATTCCACCAAGCATCTAATCCACCAAGGATGCAACCACTTTAGTGATCATTGACAGCGAGATGAATCCATTTTCAGTCTCAACTATAACATAGCCCAGTGTTTGTCTATTCAACTGTGATACAGGAAGGCGTCCTCCACATCCCCCTGTAATCTGCACAATGGGATATTTCATTCTGCTTACCATTAGAAGCACAGAGAACGTAGCTCTGCTCGTTAATATGAAAAAGGACATCATCATCACCATCAGGATTCCCATTGGGTCATTTTGATCCGACATAAGAAACCAATTCAATGAGAAGCTTGATGCCACCCCCGTGCTCCACACAGATAGCAAGGCACCAGAGCTGACCAGCCATCATAATCCAAGCCTATCTTTCTCTTTTCCATTTCGATTAGGAGGAAATGAGCATCTGCCACCTTCCCCTTGTCACAGAGCCCCACAACCATACAGCTAAAAGTCTCTGCTCTTGGGCAGTGCTTGCTTGACAGCATTGCATTCAAGACCCCGAGGCCCCTCTCAAAATCCCGGGCCCTGCATAGCCCGTCGATCATCATGCGATAAACAGCTGCATTCGGTTTCAAGCCTCCCAGTTGCATATCGACGAACATCTTGTAGGCCTCATCAACTCTCCCTTCAGCACACAGATAGTTTATGAAGATACCATAAATGACAACGTCCGGTTTGTACTTCCTCTTCTTCAGGTCATTGACCAGCGCCCACGCCTCATCAAAATTCCCTTTCTTGGCACGGTCAGTAATGAGCACACCATAGTTCACCAGGTTCACCTTGCATCCCCAGTACTCCATGTCGAACATCATCTTCTTTGCGGAATCATACTTCCCCGTCAAACAGAGCCCTTCCATCAACAAAGCATAAGTCACTGCGTTTGGCCGAGGCCCCCTGCGAACCATCTCATCCTTCAGAGCCATCGCCCTGTCCAAGATGCCTTGCCTGCTCAGGAATCCAATCAACATGTTGTAAGTAATCGCAGACGGCTGAACTCGCCTCTGAAGCATTTCATCAAACATCTCATACGCGCTCTCCCATCCGCCATCCGCAACCTACCCTTGATGAGAATGTTGTAGGAGACAGCGTTCGGGCGGATCCCGACCGCCGTAGACCGCTTGAGAAGGGCTTCAGCGAGCTGCAGTCTGTCTGCTTCCACCAGGGCGTTCAGCAAGAAGTTGAAGGATTGGAGGGTTGGAGAATTCGGGGGGCAGTTGAAGGAAGGGATGCCGTCGAAGAGCTCCATGGCCTTCTCTGGCAGGTTGGCCTTACCATAGTGATTGATCAAGGCGTTGAACAAGGTGTCTCTGCAGCGAATTCGGTGGGATCGGACGAAGCTGAGAAGGTCGTCGACTTCCGGGAAGGCGCGGGCGCGGGCGAGACGGTAGAGGAGGGTGGAGCAGGCGGGATAATCCTGCTCGCGGAGTTCAGCAGCGGTGAAGCGATCGATCGCGGCGCTGGCGGTCTCCGCCGATTTGAGCTCTTCCAGCAGCGGGATGCGCCCGTGAGTCCTTCTCGGCGGTCGCCTCCGCCGGACTCTGGTGGAGGAAGAACTGCTTATGAGCTTGCACCTGATCCTCGGAGATGCACGCAGCATTTTCTGAGCCTTGAGTCTTCCCCGGGGGGGGAGGGGGGGAAGTAGAGGGAGGCAGAGGGAGCGAGAGAGAGAGAGAGAGAGAGAGAGGCAGAGAGAGCAAGAGAGAGAGAGAGGCAGAGACAGCAAGAGAGACAGAGAGAGGCAGAGACAGCAAGAGAGACAGAGAGAGGCAGAGACAGCAAGAGAGACAGAGAGAGGCAGAGACAGCAAGAGAGACAGAGAGAGGCAGAGACAGCAAGAGAGAGAGAGAGAGACAGAGAGAGGCAGAGACAGCAAGAGAGAGAGAGAGCAGAGACAGCAAGAGAGAGAGAGCGAGGCAGAGAGAGCAAGAGAGAGAGAGAGAGGCAGAGAGAGCAAGAGAGAGAGAGAGGCAGAGAGAGCAAGAGGGAGAGAGAGAGGCAGAGAGAGCGAGAGAGAGAGAGAGAGCAGGAGAGAGAGAGGCAGAGAGAGCAAGAGAGAGAGAGAGCGAGGCCGAGAGAGCGAGGCAGAGAGGCAGAGAGGCCGAGAGAGCGAAGCAGAGAGAGGGAGGGAGGGGGAGAGAGAGAGAGAGAGGGAGGCACAAAGCAAGAGCGAGCGAGAGAGTGAGGTCTGTAGTAACCGGGCGAGAGGTCATGTAAGTGGAGAAGAGCGAACCATCTGATCCTCCGCGGGTTCACCATACGCGTCTGGGGAACCGCGAGGAGCGCGCGACAACGGCCCCCGTTTTGGGTTTAGATATTGACAGAGTTCGGCTTCTGTCCTGCAAAGGAGACGAGTTCTCCTCTGCAGAAATCGGGCAGGGCGGAGGAGGCGAGAGAGGGAGGATGATGGTGAAGGGATCCTCCGGGAGCGAGAAGAAGAAGAAGAAGCTCTGCCTCGAAGATTACATGCATCTTTGCGACCATCCCGACCGCCATGATTTCCGCAAAGACCAGCTAGATGATGTATGTTGGTCTTCTCGCCTCTGCAGTACAGAGATGATCTGAATTCTCTTGGTTCCGCAATGGTGGCGTATCGGGCTTCCTGATTGTTCAGGAGGCTGCTGCTTCGCTCTCCGTTTCTCACATTCTTGGAGATCCTGGCAGATCATGAAGACCTGAGACCTATTTTGCCCATAGTTTGGTCATCCAGACGAGGACTCCTATCAATACTGTGTTAAATTGTTCCTCAATCGCTTTAGCATTCGTTAAGTCCGTATCTGATCAGCGAATTTCTCTGCGGCAGATTATCTTCTTGCACGGCTTCGCCCGGTCCAGGAATACCAAGGTGATGCTCGCTAGGCTCCGTCTGGATCGCGTCTCTTATTTTCTTAGATTCATCCATCCACATCCAGCCACAGTAGGAATTCGATTTTTCATCCTCTCGATTTCATCTTGTTCCTGCAAGTAGGCGGAAATGGCAAGCGCCGTGGCGGCAATGGAACTGATGCAGACGGCGCGATCGACGGTTCACGAATGCATCACCCCCTCCAATCCTCTCACCGTGGAGGAGGTTCGAAGGGACCTCGAGGACATTGGATGGCAGGAGTGCCCCCTGAAATCCGTCAAGAAATTGGGGCCGCCGAGTGACGCCTTGGAGGACGCCATGACCATCGCCTGCTCCGCCACCACCATTTGCAGCTCGAACTCGACCGTCACCGCCCCGTTCCAGGAGAAGAAGGTGAAAAGGAGGAAGTGCGCCTCTCCTTCCCCTCTCTGTGCAAAGAAGTTCAGGAAGAGGAACGGCAAGGAGGCTCTCCCCACTCTGTCACTCGCTTCAACTTCCTCGGAGGTCTGATTTGCATGGAATCGCTCGTCCTAAAACTCTGCACTGGGCAATGTGACTGCGGCCATCATGGTACAGGATGCAGGATGGATCATATCCCTGTGATCATCACAAAGAGGTCAGTGCATCATGGCAACTCGCTCTTTCATTTCTTAGATCGCCACCTCATAAGGTCATCTGAAAATGTGGAAACTCAACGCGCAACAAAGATCACCCACTAGGGTGTAGAACAATAGATTGCAGAAACATCAAACACAATGTCAGATTTGTGAATATTATGAGTTTTTCATGATTCCATTATATTGGCATGTCGACATTGCTTAGAGGAGCGAAACATGGTTTTCTATTATTTCACATTCAAATATCAAAGATTTCGAGTGTTTGACTTTACAGATTGGTTTTGATGATTGTAAAATCCCAGTTATTGTGATAGATTGTATGGGTGTTATGTTTAAAAGTGAAGATTTCGCCAAATGTCGGCTCTTCAAAGCTTCAGGAAGATATGCACGTAAAACAGCAATTTATTCTATTTTATTTAAGAATTGTTTACACTAGGGCAGACTAAAATGTTGCAAATAATTTTATTTTTATAATTTCTGAGACGTATTAATAATTTTTCATTTATTGAAGGGTTCCTCAACAATCAACTCAAAAGTGCTAACAAGTGTATCTTCTTTGTCAATTTAATAGCATTAAAGAGTTTGCTTGGGCATGTCGACTCCAAAAAATGTATTAATTTTGGAGACAATAGAGTTCCATAAGTCAAAATATTTGAGATCTAGAATTTAGTTTTTATAATGGTCGTCAACCCCATAATGTGGTGATCCTATTTTGTAGTAGTTTGGAAGTCCATATGATGTTACATGTTTTTTTACATCAATTTGATTTGTTTTTCTATTTAATAATAATTAACTTGAAATGGAGAAATTTATCAAGGTATCTCATACTAGTAAATGGTAACCTAAGCATGTACGAAGTTTAGTAGTGGATTCAAGTTTTGATTAAACCCTTGAAAATATTTAATGAGTCCCTTGATCCATGGATGCATATCTTTTAGCTTTAAACATCAAACAAAAACATGAAACAATTTATTCATCAATTTACAATTTAATGCTTATCTTACAAGTTCAACAATTGTCACCATAATAGGTATGATAAGAGTCGAATGCAATGCTCCAAACAAAAAAACATGAACATTTGACAATGATAAATTTGGATCTAAATTTTGGGTAAAAATCACTTACAAGTAGGTTTGTCACTTTGCATAGATACCTTTTCCACTCAAAAAGGGGGGCTAGTTGAGTATGAGCTAGAAGGTAATTTTTAGAGAGGAAAACTGAAAAATACATGCACGTTAAGACATAAAATGATCATAGTTTTATTCTTTGAGACTTTCTCTAACATAATTTAGCCTCACTAATTCTAATTTTACACTTAAATATGGCAATAAGGAAACCTTCGATTTAAATTGATGATCATTTTTTTTTTCACATTGATGCTTAGAAGTAAGATTTTTTCCAACCGATCCATGCAGTTGAGTGAAAATAAAATTCATAATAAAAAAAGGAGAGGCTATATAATGCCTTTGTGATATAATAAGAAAACTATGTTGATTAATATTTTATATAGAGATATATTGAACATTATTTTTTATAATTATGGCATTTTAATAATTGACTCTAAAATCCAAAAAAGGAGTATACTATCAATAAGGGATTGTAAAAAGAAATTGTACATTAACTTAGAAGAGTTCTAGTCATTTTTTCTAATGGAAACACATCCTTAACGCTTTGCCATCAATATTATAGGAAGTGCTGCAAACACCACTTTGGGAATCTAATGTGCCACAAGAATGGTAAAAAATGTGATGTAAACTTTAAATAATGGGAAAAATCTTTTAGAATCCAATTTTAGGAGACTAAAAACTAAAAAATGAGAAATCCCTATCATTGTTTCCCCTTTATATCTTTTCAAGTGCTTATGAATGGTACTTTGTTGAGACCTTAGCCTCTAGCATCCACCCACAAGAAAAGAGGTCATGCTCAATACAGATCTTCAACTCCAACAATCTTTTGACGGGCTTGAACATCCATAGCCTAGAATCAGGCAAGAAGATGACATGATTAGGCCATTCAAGGAATATCAGATGGTTAGCCCTTGCACTAGTTGGATCTTGGAACCAATGCCCAAGGACCCCAGTTGAGGTGGTCATGATAGAGGGAAACGACGAAAACCCTAAGACAATGATATAAGCACCTTGGGGCTAGAAGAGAAGAAGGAAGGAAGAAATTGAAGAAGACATTAGATTGACCATCTTGCATTGGCTACCCCCAAAGAATTCTGCATAATTCTTCAATTATCTCTCCTTTTAGTATGTTGTTTCTCTATCGTAAGCCCAAGGTTTCCTCTTCTCTGTTCCCTTGTATTGAACCCATCCATTTCTAGTTTCAAAGTTACAAAAATTAATGTTTCTTTTTGAGTTCTTGGCTCTCTAACTCTTTCTACATTTTCAGTCACCCAACATATTGTCATGCTCTTTATAATAATGTACTCAACTTTTCATTCTATTTTTTATGTAGAAGATAAAGAGACTCCACATTTGGTAATTTCATATTTTTCATCAAAGTCTGCATGATAAAATTATAATAAAACATAGCTAATTTAGGTCTTATGTTAATTTTAGTTCTAGATTTTTTTTCAGGATTTAAGTGGGCACACCGGTCTACCCTGCTGACATGACTAAATATACAATAATTCTCTAAATAAAATTAATTCAATAATGTTTTCAATTAATGGCATTTTTATAAGAATTATACTAAAAAAAACAGATATCGCTTGGTCTGCCCAAACCGTTTGCTGGAGAAGACTACAGGACGGGGTCATACCAGGCCCTGGCTCAGCTGTGGTGGTCGCGAGCTCCTTCTCTACCAACATTGCGCGCGGCGGAGGGAGAGCAGCGTGTCTGATCGAGAGGAGGCAACGGCGACGGCGGCGGCGGCAGGTGAAGGTAAGCCCTCTGCCTCTTTCCTTCCCATTCCATTCGCGGCAGCTTCCAGGGTGATCGCGCGTAGCTTCCCGCGTGCTGGGTGTGGCCGGCGGGCGTCCTGTGTTCTCTTCCGTTTTGCCTGGCATTCTGGTCCTAGGATTTTTCATCGCGGAAGGCTGCCGTCTTCGACCGATGGTTGTGCAGACTAAGGGGGAGCAGGTTGCCTGCCTTGGCGGGGTTGTTTGAGTGGGTGGCTTGGTGGAGATCTGTCACTCTCCGGCATGACGAAGTAGTCAGTTGGCTGGGGGCTCTGCGGACGCGCGCAGAGCTTGCATCTCCACCGCCGTTGGACTAGCTCGTGTTGAATTCCCATTTTCACGACGAGATTAATTATCACATCCTGAATGAAGTGTCTAATAGCTGAATGGCTGTCGCTGAGATTGATCTCAAACTTTTGCATCTCTCAGCCGCATTATTTCTCATCCCTTTTTTTTTCCTTCTTTGCGTTGTCATCCCTAGAAACGAGTGAGGAATCGAGAAGAACTGTAGAAGCTATGGAGACTAGTGCGGCGCTTCCTCCGGCGGAGCTGATCAGCAGCTCAAAGATGTTCGGCGGTTTCAACAGGAGGTACAAGCATTTCAGCCCAACCCTCGGCTGCTCGATGACCTTTACTGTCTACTTCCCTCCGATACCTCAAGGCTCTTCTAAAGTTCCTGTAAGTACTTGCCTGTTATAACCTTTTTTTTAAAGTTTTCTGCACCGTTATCAGTTTGTCTCTTCTTTTTCGTCAATTTGATAAATTTTCAGACCTTTTCCTGCATTGATAGTGATACGGAAAATGCTGCCGGTTGATTCATGTTCTTCTTTTCTCACATTCTCGCAGTCCTATGGGTTTTAGGGATGATTTTTTTCTGGTTATTTTACGGAGAACGCAATTCATTGGATTGCACGAACTTAAAGTTGTTGAGGAATATAAGCTGAGTTGAAGATGTTTTTAATTGTGCTTCTTTATTATAGATATGTCATTGAGAATAGATCCCTGCTGTTGAACAGTTTTTACACTTCATCTCTGGAGAAAAGAAGTTGGATATGGTCCAGTTTATCTATTTTTTCATTAACTTGAGGAAAGTAAACGAGTTGAAAAATCACCCAAGCTATATTTTTCAAAGTCCCTCATCTTAAATTGATCTTAACCATGATCCAGTTTTATTTTGGGTTTACTATTCTCGACGTTAGTGTAAAATAGCGTTCCTGACTAGAAAGGATCTTCTTAATGTTGCAGGGTAGAGGCATGCAGGAATGCCACGAAATCATCACGTTAGATGAGAAAATTTTACTCTAAAGTTTTTTTTTCTGCTTCATAAATGCATCTTGCCCATCAAAAATTTAATTCTTGGTCTCTTGTTATATTTTTACCATCTAACGGTAAGCCCCCAAACTATGCTCTCTGGGTTCATGCTAAACGTGTGCAAGTGTGATGCATAAGTGGTTATCAGGATAGTGTACAAAGAGTTTTTTTTCTGAGTGCAACATACTATAGTACCTAGTAACGTTAGTCCGTTTACGTGGTTGATGAATAGGATTTTCACAGTTGCTAAATATATGTTTTTCCGTAGAAACATTATCAATTTCATGAAACTTTTTTTCTTACCTCTAATCAGTGTGATCTAAGACCATCGATTGCTATTGTTTCCCAATAGAATGTTAAGTACACAATAACATGTACCTATTCAAAAGTATAGACGGAAGCAATTTTTTGCATATATAAATATGAGTCATCACTTTCCAAAGTATCATGAAATTATATGAAAAGAAATAAAAAGATAGAAGAGAACAGATACTAGATCACCAGTATTATCCACATAAATCTGGACCACTACAGCAGCGAATCCTGCATGATCAAGGGAGCTACTATATTCTATTTATGGGTCGTAATCCCCATGCCACATGCATGAGAAGTTAGAATGAACCCAAAGAGTAAGAAATTCTGAAAATGAAGGTGGATAAATTACTCTATACCATCAAAAGATTTATAGAGCTCATATCAAACTATTTCTTGTGAAAGCATTGATGTGCGTTAGAAATGAACTGTATCTATAATTCCCCGGCAGAGCACACATGAAAATGCTAGAGCCGCAAGTCATACAATAACAAGTGAGAAAAGAATCTGATTAGGTTATCAAAGGAGTATATGACATGATAACGTTGAAAGGATCATTAGGCTCTATTAAATAAATCACAGATAACAAAACTTTTCCTGGACAGTAGTCAATCCCAAACTAGACGCATAGCTTATATCACTATTTAGCCCCATAATTATTTAATCATTATTTTAAGTAAGTGTCTTCAAGATATGGAAGATTCTCTGTCAAATGTCACATCATTGGTGAGTGACGTTTGCCATTGAAGTTTGAAAAAAATTGTGATATAATGGATAAATTATCTTTAGGCCCTTTATTGATATTTTTAATATTTAAAGTTATAATGCGATATAGGAGCTTTATTTGAGGTTTTCTTCTCCTTCCAATCAGTTCTTCATATCTCTTGTGTCATGTAAATTTCTTGAACTTTGATTTATATAGCAATGAAAATGGCACGGTATCATTTTTAGGTTGAACGTACCTTTCCTTTTGTGGTGGTATTTCAAATTTTCATTGCTAGCTTCATCATCTTAATTCTCAAGACTCGTTTTTCAGGAAAAAAAGTTACGATTAAATTTAAATTTTGAAAATTTTCTGTGTTTTCAGGTAACATTTAACTGAAGTTGAGATGAAAATTATCTGAATTTGTTGTTTTACTCTCTAATTGATAGGTTCTCTATTGGCTCTCTGGACTCACATGCACAGATGAAAATTTTATCATCAAGTCCGGTGCACAGCGTTCAGCATCTCGTGAGGGCATTGCCCTTGTTGCCCCTGATACTTCTCCAAGTATATCCCTTTCTACTTGAGACAACGATATTTATGCCCTTTGCAAATATCTGTGTCTACTTTGATTTTATGTGGCCATGCCATCAGGAGAGTCTATTCAATGGCTTTAGCTGTGACCAGCTTAAACCTTGTTAGTTGGGTTACTCATAGTATATCTTTCTTTATACGTGTATGATCAGGTAATTTTCAGTTTCTTTTTGAGTCCTAACCAGGAAGGTGGTCAATCAAAAAAAGAAATAAATCAATCATAGATTATTCACATATATTTATATGATGATGCATCTCTTTGTGATTTTAGGGAAGACAATTTTCATTGCTTTCCGCTGTAGAACCATGCTTGCATACTGATTGAAGTAACGTGATTTTGCTGTTGCTGCTGTAATTTATTCAGGAGGACTCAATGTTGAAGGAGAGGCAGATAGCTGGGATTTTGGCGTAGGTATGGATCCAGACATAATTGTTTAATATTTAGTAATCCTGACAAATACTCGTGATTTTTGGGTAAGCGCTGAAAGTAACTTCTCCAAATTAGTGTGTTCCTCTAAAGCCAGTTTTTTTCACACTTGGCTGCAAATGGCTAATGCACCTGGTTTGCTGGCATCCCAAGAAGCTTGTGCAGGCTTGTGCATTTAGGTTGTAGTGCTCTATTTGTATTTTATGGCTTCTATTTGTTAACCTTAAAGAGGAACTGATGTAAATATTGGTATTGAATATGCATATATTTTCTTTTGCTTGAAACAAAAATCAAATAGATTGTCAAGATTTTGACTTGTGATTTAATGGAGAGTATAACAGACATGCTTGATTGGAGAAATTTTCGCAGTAATTTGAGAATAGTTGTTAAACTGCCAGGTTGTTAATGAAAATTTTCGATAATACAGTTTATCTATTTCACGGGGCATCGCATTATTGGGTCTTGATTTCTAGACGTAAGGTCCACACTAGATCATGGATGTTTCATAATTGATCTTGCATAAGTTTATGCAAGACGCAAGTCTAATCATTAAATCCATTAACATGGAGTTTGACCACTGAGCATAAAGTTTAAACTAAGTTTTGAGGTCCATTGATTAAGTTTCACCACTTGATTGGAAGTACAGCCTATGGTGTAGAGTCTCTGCAATGTTCGAACTAGGTCCTTGGACCCATTCAAGTTGGGTTTAACCATTAGACACAAGTTTCTCGTTGGGTAATAAGGCCCACTTGCATTGAACTTTGGGCAAGGAAAACCTCAGACAATTAGCTTTCAGTGGCTAGTGAGTGATCGGATTTTTTTTGTCTTCGCATGTCTATCCTTATTTTTCTTCTGTTCTGGATGGCATACTCCGTCACTTTTTTTTGAACAATAGTGGCAAATGGGCTTCTGCTGGCTATTTCTCATTCGCACAATTTCAAGGTCGCTATTGCCAGAGGCAAGCTGTCTTGCATTTTCATACAATTGAGAGTGGAAATTAGTGGGCCTGATGTTAAGTCGCATTCAACTTATTGCTTCGCAGAACATTGACATCCAGAGTATCTAGGCTGTCCATCTTAAAATGTCTTTTTGTCCTCGAAACTCTTTGAAATGAGATGCGGTCTCTTCTGCAACCTCCTCCTCATTCCTTAAGTAACATATAGACTTCAGCAAATATTTGCCTTTAGCTTAAATACTTTTTTCAGTAAATTCAGCTTATCAGTGCCATGCCCTGAGCTTTGACTCGGAGCGGTTGAAATAAATGCTGTAATCAAACATATTTATTTGAGTGTTCCATGTTATTTGGAAACAAGTGCAAAAGCCAATGTATTAGGTTATACTGATATTTTGTCTTGACCACATGTATAATCCGCAGATGCTTACTGTATGCGTAAACTTCCATTGCTTTCAGTGTCCTCAAGGTATTTCATGAGTTATTTGCTGAATAGGATGAAAGGCATGTATGTAATAATGATGATTATTCTATAAGTTTTGATTTTTCCTGGTGAGAATATTTTTGTAACTTTCTTCTTTTGTGGGAAAAAATGGTTCCTGCAAAGTGTTTGACATATCTATTCTTTGCTCATGATTCATTTCGTCAGGTGCTGGCTTTTACTTAAATGCAACACAAGATAAGTGGAAAAACTGGCGTATGTATGACTATGTTGTTAAAGAACTGCCAAAGCTTCTCAGTGTAAACTTTCCCGAGCTTGACATTTCACGGGCATCCATTTCTGGTCACTCGATGGGTGGTCACGGTGCTTTGATAATTTACCTAAAGAATCCAGGAGCATACAAGGTATTTTTTTTGGCTTGAATGTCAAAAAAATTAGGCTGTGTACCTCAATAGTGTCTTCACCTTCCTTGTTGTTAATTGTCTTTGGTTGTAGTCTGTTTCTGCCTTTTCTCCAGTCAGTAATCCTGCGAATTGTCCTTGGGGACAGAAGGCTTTCTCAAACTATCTTGGTACTGACAAGTCTGATTGGGAGGTAAGATGACTTCCTATTATGAAATTATGCAGTCTGCTAAGTTAGTTCCGAAAGTTGAGATAATATAAAATTCCGGTCAACAAACTGTTCTTAGGCCTTGTGGGGATCTTGATCCTTGTACTGTTCATAAATGCTTCCTTTTCACATCATTTCAAAACGAAAACAGACATCTTGACTCGACTTGATGCTTATTATTTATGCAGGAATATGATGCGACAGTTCTGGTTGAAAAAATCAATCACCTTTCAACAACTATACTAATTGATCAGGTAAATTATTTTCTCGCTATCGTGAAAGTAATGATATTCTTCACGTACAATGGGTTAGTCTGAAATTTTATGTTCAGAATGTTATTGTTTTAATTATGGTCCATTAAGATCCCAAACGGGCTGTTATTAGTATGATCTATTTGGTTTAATCCAAAGACAAGTTCTTAAATACGCAGGAAAAATAGATCAGAATAGAGTTCACCAATTGAATCATGGTATGCTTTGGCTTAACATCATTTAAAATGTTTTTCACTGGTTCTGGCCCAGTGAGCTACCTTTCTTGGTTGTTTTTGCTTCAACATTCATGACTATCTTAAAATGCTGGAGGGGATGTGTATGGGCTACCATTTGTTGCCCTGATATTTTCTGGCGAGAATCAGATGGTCTCTTCACTCAATAAACTGATCTACTAATCATTTGCTTCGAAATTTTCATTCCCTTAGGATGGATCATGTTGCACCTTTTGGCTGCAATTGGTTGAATTTCTAAAAAAATAAACTGTCAGTTTATTTTCAGACCATTCATATAACATATTCTCTCATAAGCATTCAAGGATTATTTTGTTTTAACAGTCATAAACCCAGGAGATGACGTTCATTTACAGGGAGGAGATGATAGCTTCCTGAGTCATCAGCTGCTGCCTCACAACTTTGAGGCTGCATGCAAGAGAGCCAATGTGCCGGTGCTCCTGAGGCTACAGCCTGGCTATGATCACTCCTACTTCTTCATCCAAACGTTCATCGATGACCACATCTGCCACCACGCCAAGGCTCTCAAATAGATCTGGGCTACATGACCAAAATCTTTTCTCTGGAGCGATCTCAAGGTCAGTCTGCTCAAGTTGAATGCCTTTTTTCTGTATCAAACAAGATCTGGGGATTGTTCTTGGAATAATGGCCATGGACCTTGAGATGATACTCTCATGAACAACTGTTGTTTGGTGGAACGAATGAATGAATCGAACAACTGTTGTTTCAAAAAACATATTTTTTGTGCTCCGTTCCCTTATTAGGAAATATGCTTCTGGCTCTGGTTCTTGATAAGATGGACTTTTTACATGAATTTGTGCCCAACTTTCCTGAAGTAGATGAGCTACTAAAATATTGTGGGGATTTTATTTTTTCTCTCTAAATTTTCCCTTTCATAATAACTCTTCTAAAGCTATAACTAGGTTTTGACTGAACTCCTGAAAAACTATGCAATTTTTTTTTCAGTCCCTCTGATAGAATTCATCAACTCTGTAAGAATTTAAAGAAAGATAAATTGATATATTATTTGACTCGCAGCATGTAACTTTGCCTCTAGTGTAAGTTCATAAGGCGTAACGGAAGATCACACTGAGAATAACATAAGCTTATGGGAAAAACAATGGAAGCTTTCCTAAGTCTATGGAGCAAATGATTTGTGCTAATGGGGCATGTACTGAGAACTGATGCAAACATCTAAGTTGATTCGTGGAAGATGATGTACCACTTATGGAAATAAGGTTAATGGGCAAAGTTAAGTTTACGAGGTGAATGCTCTGAGGTTCTGCGGATTAGTCATGTGCTGAACAATACAAGCTTTGAATAGCAATCTCATGGGGCAAATAGTATGAGCTTATGAATCTAGCAATATGAAGTTGCAAATTCTAGGTGTAGCAATTTAAGCTCTAAAGGTAAGATTGTGGAGCTAAATTAGCCAGAGGGAAAATAAGTGGGATATGTTGCTATTCTCTATTTTCTATAATGAAATAGAGTAAAATTAGTAATGGAAAAGATGAATGGGGTGTTTTTAGGTCGTCACATATAAAATCATGCACTAAATACATACTACTTACGTGAGTATTAATATAAAACCATCAATTTCCTAAGCTAAGTGATACATTATTGATTTATTTAACTTGCTATTAAGCACTAATGCAACTGCTAATGGAGGAAATTTATTGTGCCTTTTAACATGTATAGTAAGTAACCTTCTATCATGTGGAAGCATCTAACATAGAAACGAGGAGGGCACAGATTCTATGGGAGAGACCATGGGTCATATGGGCTCATTAAGCAAAGTCTAGATTGGTGTGCATGATGTTGAAGTATCTTACACAAGAAATTTCCTAATATAGAACCGGGGGCGGGGGCGGGGGCGTGGGCGTGGGCGGGGCACAGATTCTATGGGAGAGACCATGGGTCATATGGGCTCATTAAGCAAAGTCTAGATTGGTGTGCATAATGTTGAGGCATCTAACATAATTATTGAGGAGTCACTTCAATACCGATGATGATGATGGCGATGATTCCTATTTATTGATAATATCTTACACAATTATTTGATGTCCCCATTTTTTTTATCTTGTCCGGAGGGTATGAGACGATATTTCATTTATTGCGGGCTCCTGCTGGGACCCACTCATTAACTTAATTTTCAATGTTTTTTGTGCTCACGATATTATAATAATTAATATTATTATAATGCAAAGGATTTTTGTTCCAGAAGTGTGGGGCCCACCTCGTGCTCGGCATATCCGCGGGGTAGGTCAGGACGGCGATGGAATATTCCCGCAAAAAAGTACAATTAAACCCCAATAATTGAGAAATTAGCACTGAACCCAAAAAATATTATGTTGGATTTTTTCGCCTTTTTTCGCGATCGATATACATTTTCTGTCCTGATGGGGAACAAATAAATCGGATCATTGGCTTTTTGTGAGAGTTCTTATCCGACATGTTTTATTTTCTATTTAAAAATATTTATAGTGCTATAAAAAATAGAGCGAAAAATAAACGCTGACCGTTGGCCAATATTTAGTGAGGTGGGCCGGGCCGATATGGGAGGAGCCATCGGGTCCAGCCCGAAGCCCGTTTTCTATGCCCATTGTTTAACCGTAGCCCACTGAGAGCCGCCAAGTGGCGCCTCCTCTTTCTACACCCTGCCGCATTTTACTGCGGTCTGTTAGATCGCTATATAAAGGGGGTCAGATCCATGGGCGCCCTACAGAAATCTGCAGCTGCCGGTCTCCGCAGTCGCTCGCCGCTTTCGTCTCTTTGCTCCCGTAGATCCGTTCGAGAATCCGAGCGAAGATGTCTGCTTACCGTGGCAAGTATGCTGGTATGATTCTTCGTCCCGATCTTAACCATTTTCCTCCTCTTCCCGTGGTTTGGTGTGCGGATCAACTCGATGGCTCCTTGTTGGCGGCTTTTCTCGTCCCGTGTCGATTTCTTCTTCTTTATGTAGGCCGGATCTGTTGTCTTCCACTTGTATTCGTACTTCAGGCACTTGTTTCGTGGTTATCTCTCGCTTCTGAAGCCTTCAGTGATTGTTGTCATTCTCTACCGACTTCCTGACGTTAAGTGAGGATATCATGAAATCTCGTTTCGATTTTTGCTGCGTTTCATTTTTTGAGATGTTTTTAGGGGATTTACAGTTGCATCGATCTTGCAATCTGATAGGAAGGCCTCTCCTTTCTTTCATCTGTTTTCTTCTATTTTTTTCGTCTCTAAACTTATTTTCTCTGTTTTTTATGCGCTGTCGTTTTCCTCTGTTTTTAAAAGGCGACTCCTTTGTCTTATTTTTCGTGTTTTCAAGACTTTTGAAACCTTTAATTTCCCAGGTGCTTTCATTATTTTATATCGATTTGATTTTCTTTGTGGTTGTTTTCTTCTCCCTTGTCTCTACTCGTTTGACCGGTCAGTCTATCTGCCCCTCCTTTTCACCTGCTTCCTGTTCGTGACGTTTGTTTTCAAGTACTTGTCTATTTACTGAAAATTTTACTGAAGGTTATTATTTCCTAGACTGTAATTTTGAATTTCCTGTGTTTTCATTTTAATCTTTTTGTCTTCTTTGTTGTTTTCAAATAGGCTGTTTGTTCTCTTAGATACTTTTTCCCATGAATTACTTTCCTGCATAGTGGGGAACCTTGTTTTTCCATAGAATGCAAAGCAACGGTCCCCAGCATGGCGAGGAACCTTGTGTTTTCATTGGTGATTGCTTTCTTGTCTATCCTCGTGGTATAACATAATGATCCATTTCCTATACTCATTTGAATTTCTTGTCTGTTTTCTTTGTAAATGGATACCAATGCTTTCATCCCTGATTCTTGTTCACTTTGTATTCGCTCGTTCACTCGCCTGTGATGTCTGCTCTCTTTCTACATTGAGCAAATGGTTTACATTTTTCCGGGTGTCTATTCCTCGATTTGGCAGTTGAGATTATCGTTTCCTATTTGTCATTCAAGGTAGAATCCATCAGCCATCAGATCTTTGAAATCTTTGGGAAACGTGGACTAATCAGCTATCTTGGTTCTGCGTTTGTGATTTTCATCTGGTTTTAATCTTTGTTAACTTGACGATGTTCCCTTCCTTTTTTCTGTCGACATGATGCCCTTTGGCGCTATGATACTTATCGGAATATAGTTATAACGCTTTGGTTCTTATCCATGTGCCATAGGTCTCCATTGTTTCTTATTTTTTGTGGGTGCCTTTTGCGGATGATCAGTTATCTCAGATCTTGTCTGCAATATACGAGTCAAAACTGCCAATCTTGTTTGAATTTTTGTCTGCTTTTCCCTTAATGGGAAGAAAGTGATATCTAGTTTCCTGTTATGTTACACACAAGTTTAAGAAGCAAGCATCCTCCAAGCCTTTGACAGGCCTATTCCCTTTTCAAAGAAGTGGTTTTATGCGCCATTTGCTGTCTTTTGGCTTCCTTTGTCTGTCTTTACTAATTGCCAGTTTGTTCTGTACTACATATATCTGAGGCTTCCCCATTCGGAACGTCTGAGCTTCACCCAATTCCCAGTTATTCACGGGTTTTAATCCCTTTTTCCTTCTTCTCATCCGAAGAAAAAAGGGCTTTTTTTATTCAGCTTCTTCCGTGTTCTGCGTTACATTCTTTATTTTTTTGTCTCTGCAGAGGAGCTCGCCAAGAATGCCGCCTACATCGGAACCCCGGGGAAGGGCATCCTCGCCGCCGATGAATCCACTGGCACGATCGGCAAGCGCCTGTCCAGCATAAACGTTGAGAACGTGGAATCCAACCGCCGCGCTCTTCGCGAGCTCCTCTTCACCACCCCGGGGGCCCTCCAGTGCCTCAGCGGGGTCATCCTCTTCGAGGAAACCCTCTACCAGAAGACCGCGGCGGGGAAGCCATTCGTGGACGTTCTCACCGAAGCCAACGTCCTCCCCGGCATCAAGGTCGACAAGGGCACCGTCGAGCTGGCCGGCACCAACGGCGAGACCACCACCCAGGGCCTCGACGACCTCGGCAAGCGCTGCGCCAAGTACTACGAGGCCGGCGCGCGCTTCGCCAAGTGGCGGGCGGTCCTCAAGATCGGCCCCACCGAGCCCTCCCAGCTGTCCATCCAGGAGAACGCCAACGGGCTGGCCCGGTACGCCATCATCTGCCAGGAGAACGGCCTCGTGCCCATCGTCGAGCCCGAGATCCTCGTCGACGGCCCCCACGACATCGCCCGCTGCGCCGACGTGACCGAGCGCGTCCTCGCCGCCTGCTACAAGGCCCTCAACGACCACCACGTCCTCCTGGAAGGGACCCTGCTGAAGCCCAACATGGTGACCCCCGGCTCGGACTCGAAGAAGGTGGCCCCGGAGGTGGTGGCCGAGTACACCGTCAGGGCTCTGCAGCGCACCGTCCCCGCCGCCGTCCCCGCCATCGTCTTCCTCTCCGGGGGCCAGAGCGAGGAGGAGGCCACGCTGAACCTCAACGCCATGAACCAGCTCAAGGGCAAGAAGCCCTGGAGCCTCTCCTTCTCCTTCGGCAGGGCCCTGCAGCAGAGCACCCTCAAGACGTGGGCCGGGAAGGAGGAGAACATCCCCAAGGCGCAGGCCGCCTTCCTGGCCAGGTGCAAGGCCAACTCCGAGGCCACCCTCGGGACCTACAAGGGCGACGCGGCCGGCGGCGACGGCGTCTCCGAGAGCCTCCACGTCAAGGACTACAAGTACTGATCTCTACCCGGGGGCTCTTCCCCTCTCCCACCTCCCGTTTTTAACTTATTATTATGAGATCAGAGAGATAGAGTAGAGAGAGAAGAAGAAGAGAGAGAGAGAGAGAGAAGAAGAGGGAGAGAGACGAAGGCTGCACTGTTTCTTTCCGGGGCTTTTTGGTGAACTATGTATGGGCTTGTTATCTTTGCATAATAAGGCGGAGGGGGGGTCTTTAGGAAGATGCTTGTTATTTTGTCTCCAATCGAGCCCGTTCCATAAAAAAACTTGAATCATCTTCGCCCGTTTTCAAGGGCGGCGGCTTTCGCCGTTTGGTTACGATCATCGTGGCTATTTTGGGCATATTATTCTTTGTGTCGACTTTCATGAATCTTCGCCAAATCCAACGAGTTATGGCAGATCGCATCAGTTTTTTTTCCCCAACTAGTAAGATCGTGGTAAAAATGGATGGACTTCTTCGCCAAGGCAAAAAGTTGAGCTGGTAGGGTCACATCGTCTGGGTCTGGTCAAGCCACGTTGACTATTGCTTCAGCAAATCGAACGAACTTGCTTAAATTTGTTGAATTGGGTCCCATCACTCTATCTTGGTCAAATCACTATTATATGACAGCTAAGATAGTGAAAAAGAAGATTTTTTATCTTGTGTAAAGAATTATTTGTTGGTGACAATGACTTTGATTAAATAATAAAAATATAATTACAAGCATGTTTCTCAGAACTTGAATTTTCTCTAGTATGAGAACACCTTCTAAGAGGATACTCAAAGAAAAGATAGCACAGGAGAAAGGTTCTATAAATAGTATATTTTCATACATTATACCATATACAAGGCTCAACTTACTTGATTGTTATTTTTAATAAAAAATAACATTTACGCAAAACTTACATTGAAATCTTAGAAAACAACCAACAGCTCCATTTATGCTGTACATGAGTCCCAAAGTAGGCATGGACTTTCCAAAGTTATTATGTAAACATGGAACGAACTAACCAGCAGCATGGGATATACGCGACAGCATTTTGATTTCCTTGATGACCAAATCTCTCTCCTCCTCAAACTGTTCATCCTCTCCACCTGGGCAAGGGAGAGAGAAAGAGAGAGGTTCACTATCACAAAGTAGACCAAGCTATCGGTTTAACATACAGGAACTGAATCCCAAAGGAGAATCGTCAAAAAAAGATTCATTGAGTCACATCAAATAACTTCACATAAAGTGAGATTTGGAGTAAACAAGAACGAATGAGTCCCACTGAGTAATTGCCAGAAATGGGTAGTAGGAAATTCATACATTTAATGGAGTGCTCAGGAAAGAGAAATGTGGAATTATTAGTATAAATTTTCACCTTTATTGGCTGGAAGACCATGCAACAGCATCAGCAACTTCTCATGGTTCTTTGCCAGGATTTCAATTATTTCTGATGGTTTATTTGGATTGGCAACAAAGACCTGATTGATACGATGAAACAGTGATGAGTGTAAGCTGGAATCAGAAAACAAGGACACAATAAATAACCAGAAAATGCTGCACAACCATCTGAAGATGAGCCACTGAAAATGAACGCGAAAAGAGTAAAGGACACACATTTGATTCACATAAACGGACGTCTCAAGAAATAGACGTAATTGATGTCAGAAAAATATTTGGCTTTAACTTGTGGCCATATTCATTCATAGATAAACGTAGTCATTTGACTGGGAATTGGGCCACAAATAAAGAAAAATCGGACGAAAAGACGCACCTTGAAAATATGAAAAGCAGATATCTGGATGTTTTTGCTTGTGTCCTGCAAAAAATATTAAATCTTAACATCAGATCAAAACATGCATTGTGCATTGTGACGAAAGAGCTTATAATTGCCAGGTTCCTTACTTAAGGTAAGCATATAAAGGGGGGGGATTGAGCTAATTTCAGTTGAAGGTGAAGTAATCAGGCGATTTCCCTATTATTAGCCTTTTCATCTCACACTGTTTCAAATCAAAGGGCAGCTGATTTAGATCGCGTTAACAATTGCCCAATTCAGGCTACTAATAGAACTGGAAATCAAGGAAGTTTTGATATTAGAACATGCCAAATCCAAAATCAGCAAGTACAAGTAGTTTGATACTGGAAATTGATTTCTGATTTTGGTTGCCTTGACTCTCACTTCTTCCTTAAAAGACCACTAGAGCCATAAGCGAGCAAGACAGTTGATGAACGGAAGCTTTAGTTTCATCTGAAAAGCTTGCCTCTTGATGATGGTGAAGACCTTTCACTATTTTCTCCTTCCTCTCTATCTCGTGGTCTCCCCTTTTCGTTATTAGCAATAAGGTCTGGTAAAAACTTCCCATATGATGGCCCGGTCATCAGCATGTTAACATGCATTTTCAACAAATATAATTTCATTTCACCATAACGCCAGCACACAGAATCAGCACCAACCCAATGTGTATCTAAGCTTTTCCTGTTTCTAGGGTGACACAGTCTATTGCCAAATGCATGACCTTGAATGCAAATGGAAAAAGATAGCTAGAGGAACAGAAAATTTGCCTACCTGCAACAATCCCATTATGACTCTTAAAAAGTGAGCTTCCAGGATGAAGCGTTTCATTACTTGAGTATTCGGAGGTTCCAAAAGGAATTCCAAAAGCAGCTACATGAGATTAAAGTTAGACCGCAATAAACTAGCTTTAAAGGATCACTAAAATCGACAGAAGATAAAAATTAATGCACAAACCTTCAACGATTGTCGCCTTGTGACGTAGTTTTGAGATGTCAATAACTTTTCATAAAGGCCAAAGAACTGGAAGAACACCATCGAATTAGAAGAAATGCGTGCAACAGCAAAGGCAAGTTATAGAGGCACAGAAATGTAAGCAACAACGAAGAAAACCAGCATTTTAAAGACTTTAAAAAAAAAACATCGTGCATTGGCAAATAAAGAAGAAATTGAACTACCTGGTCATAATGAACTCTCAAGAACTGAGAGACTTCAGTTGGATTTTTGGTAAGCAAATCCTACAAAACATTTGCATTTAGAAGATGAAAACCATAAGGGTAGAGAAGAGTCATCACTAGAAGAACTGACCTTAAACGTCGCAAGCGCATCAGAAGCAATATCAAAATTGGGTAATTCAACGTACTTAAAAAACAACTCAAGACTTGCTGATTCCAACATGTATCTGAAAGAAATCTTCATCATATGAAAGAAAAAAACTTATAAAATTCATTCTTCAATTCACGCTAAAAAAGAAATAATATTCGCGGGAAAGCAGTCACCAGGAAGAATAATGAAGTTTTCAGTAGGGAGGTAAAATGTGAAAAGAGAATAAAAGCCCGGATTGCGAATTGGCTCTTGGAAGAAACCGGAAAAATCCATTTGATACAAGGAGTTAAATAACTACTAAATCATCTAAAGAATTACTTTCGAACACACCAACATCTCTTGCGAATCATGTCTTTAAAGACCCAATAAACTAAAGGATTCCTCGGGGCAATCGTGCATTACCTTCTTTGATTACCCAAGGATACTATATTCCAAATTTTTATGTGATGTCTCACTCTTCAAACAAGGAGAGAGTGAGTGAGAACAAAGGAGCACAGGCTGACACAGAGAGATTTCTATTTTCCACTCCAAAGGCAATTTTAGACTAGTCACAACTCACTAGCACCCACCTGAATTAAGCTATGTATGACACAAAAATTGAGAGTAAATTCACATCTTGTTATCATGCAGCGACACTGCCCACCATTTACGTATTTTCCAAATATTTCATTCAAGTAAATTATGCAAAGCAGAAAAATAGTCCATGCATTCGCTATGCTTCCACTCTTATTGACTGTCCTTGCATAACCACAGATCATTGAATAAAAAGAAATCCCCTTTCCCTCATAACGTCTCAAAGACGAAATGCCAATATGCATTCAATTCTCAACCACAGAAAAGTTTTTACAAGAACAGAGTGGAAGCATGTAATTTTAAACGGAACATGTAATTTTAAAAACACGATAATTCATGAAATGGGCCAAATCAGCATAGATGGGCCATATAAAAACATATTGAAATCTTACTTTGCAAGTACTGGAAACTTGATACATTCCCTCAACATATTGCCACAACTCAAGACAACATCTTTGTTATTGTAGCTGTTCAGGATACATATATGGTCAGAACAATTGTAGGTTATGAGATCATATGGCATTTTTATAATCAAAGACTAACCTTAAGGAAAAAAGAGCAAAAATAAGACTAAACTTGCAGAAATTGTTTGAATGCAGACTGAAATGTGAGAGGACTGAGTAAGAACACAACGAGCTATGATACTCTAAAAAATCTTAAAGCAAAAAACTGGATAAAAATGTCCTACGTAATAAAGAGGTCTTAGATAATCACACAGCTCAACTGAATGAAAGACTTTACTGCTTTCTAGGTTTATGGGGCAAAAGAATTGGTTGGATGTGCACAGTTCTCTAGTACTATACGGACAGAAGCGAGCCATAGATATTACTACTTTCGGATATAAACAGTTCTCTAGCGCTATAAAACAAGAAGGATAAGCAAGAAATGAATTAACCATGATCCTCGTGACTATGGCAAGGCGGTACGCTCTGCCCTCTCACGACCCCTACTCACATCAAAAGACTAAAGGCCCCTGAAGGCGAGCACTGAAATGAGAAAGGAACGAGTGACTTTACGCCTAAGATAACGCCAGAGAAGCATCTGAAACGGGAAGAAAAGGATCCTGTTGCGGAAACAGAGGGAGAGAGTCAACAACAACGTGATCACATTGATGCCTACGATGTGAAGACGATGACTGGACATATCAAAAGGTAATTTCCTGTGCATTATACGATCCTTTCATTGCTTCTCGATGAAAGATAAATCTAAGTATCACAGGTGTTACACAGACAGTTGTGGAATGTTCAACAGTCCAGATTGAAAGAATATTAATAACACCCTTTTCATTCTCCTTACTCATCTCACACATTCTCAAGATTAGTCACAAGAAAAAGTGTATCAGTATTCCCAAAGGAAAACTACATAAACGATAAACCAAAAAATGAATGACAAAGAACCCAACAGATCTAATCTCCATTAGAAATATAAAAAGGTCGAAAGGAAGATCAACAAAGAAAGGTGGCAACCATCTTCTAAATTATTGCTGGTTCATTTGGAAGATGACAAATGAAAATGAAAATGTTTACATGTAAGATAAGTTGTCCACCAAAGAAACATGGAGATGGGATCGGAATGGCATGTAATTGGACAAATGAAATATGTGAAATATGTGTGATACAGTCGTCAGGTTAGTCCTTATCTGTTGTGGTGGTTCTTATCATTCATGATAGAGTGGCAAGTGCAATGAGTATGACACAATCATTTAAAGGCTACGATTGCTATTGAGATTCTGATCATTTAGAACGATATTTTGACTTAGTTATGTGCTACAGTTAACTTACAGAATTGTGCTACTTTTGTCACAATAGTCTTTAAAGAAATACTAACAAAATAAGCCCACAATATTACATTAAGAAAATATAAATAATCAAAAAGATAAAAATAAACGAACGATTGCTATAAATTACGTAAATGAAACTTATCTTAGTCTGTCTTCCACGAGGAATACTTTAAAAATATGTTATTGTCTATGCATTCACTTGGAAAGGTCGGAAAAAATGTAAGACCACTGGAAAATAAATAAAATAAACTAAGATGATAGTTTCCATCAAAATGTCAACAAGAACATGTTTAAACATAGTGATGGCCCCTCCTATCTCAATTTTCTTCAAAACTTGAGAACAGCTAAAAATGATTAAGTGAATGGTTTTGAAGGGGTTTTGGCAAAGATGAGCAACACTTCTTATTTTAAAAAATAGCGAATCGAAGCTACACCATCATTTCAGAAATATGTGAATTTCTGGTCAAGCAGACTCGACAAGCTTTTTATAGCCCAAATCATGAGGCTCACAAAATGCAAACAGCATCACTGACGTAGTTGACCAACCCACAGCAGGTCAGCATTAATTTCAGCTAAATAGAAATAGAAAAATGCTCCAGGGCAAAAAAAACTTATAAAGAAAGCGTGAGGACTAATGCCTCTATCTTATAGATAAATAAATGGTCAAAGTGAAGCAAACATTTGCAACATGCCATGATAACATCATAACCTCTTAGCAAAGACATTAAATGTGTTGATTTTGTGAGTTCCCCCAAAAGGAAATTTCCTTTCCCATCACTAAGAAGTTCACCTCCTGACTGCTGAATTGCATGTTCCTCTATCAAATTCATTTTGGATCCCTGGTATAGTCTTTTATTTCAAATATATTCAGTCATAATTCTCTGCATTATCAGTATGCAGTTTAAAGCATTTAGCGGTTGTCCCATCAATTGGCATGACACCGAAGCTTTCTGTGCTTCCTTGTGTCACCAAAAGCAGACTGCCTCACTCAGAATCCTTGGAAAAGCTGTAGTTTGCACTGGTAACTGACAGTTCGTAGCAAAACACTTCGAACTCATGTCCATTTTATTTTCTACAGATGCTGTGGTTACCTTGGCGTAGGTTTATTTGCAGATATTTTTCTCCGCCATGTTTTAGTCTATAAGATTTTGTTTTACTTGTCCTTCATGCTGTTACAGGAAATACTATGAGAGTCTGAATTTTATTAATCACACATGTTTACTTGCCCCTTCAGAACATAATGGATAGCCAGAACTCTACTATGAAAATATTTAGCTAAACAATATTCACAAGTCCCATAGTCAGCAAACATTCCAGACATTGGAATGCATAAAAAATGGTATCAGCATAATACTTACTGCACATTAACGCAGAACAGTAAAAACGGGAGAAATTTCTAGCAGAATCAACCAGGATAAACATATCACATCAATTTATTGTTATTAGTGAGAGAATGAGCAAAAAGGAAGCAATACAAGTATATAAAAATAGAAGGGAGAACTGACAGCACAAAAACTTATCATGGATATCTATCTGAGTAGAACTGTTCAAGAGTGTCAGGTAAGAAACAGATCAAAACTTACCAAAGCACAAGGAAATCCAACAGTTCTGAGTGGTTCTCAATGTAGTCAACACAGCAATAGTTAGAGCCAACCATTTGCCGCAACAAAATTCCCCAGCAATGAGATAAATCTTTCCTAGACTGTTGGCATATTCACACCTTGGATCTCAAATCATTCATCAAATAAATTTATTTATGAACTCAAAAGTTAAAACTTACATCCCATCCTATCATCGGTAACTTGTGAGCAAATAGAGAAAGGACATCCTCCTTGCACATTTCTTGAGCAAACTGCAGAATTTGCTCCTGGTTTGGTTCAACATCTCCATCACCAGAGAGCAATTGCCTCATTGCAACAAAATTCTTTTCAACATCTTCAAGGGCCTATTAAAATAAAATATCATGCAAATTCTTTAAATAATTCAAGTTGATCATTAATTCGTTACAATCAAATAGAGTATGCCAAGCCTCAAGAAAAAAATATATTTTTGGAAAGGGATTGTAAGAAATAAGATTTATTTCATTCCTGTTTACAGGTGAAACAGAAGATGCAATCTGATCCGATTAAATAGTTTCGATCATTTAAAACGGAAAAACTAAGAACCTAGCGATGTGCTTATCCTTTTGAAGGTATGGACAAACCGGTAACAAAAGATATACTAGTTGAACCATAGTGCAATGGTCAAAGGAGCAACCAAACAAAATAGTATTTTAGGACGGGATCAAATGGATTATTGAGCCTTCCTTTTTTAATAATTAACAGAGGAACATAGTTAGCGTCCAACAAGGAGGATACTTTGTCGACATTGGGATGGCATATGGGAAATATCTCCAGATTTCTATCCCCTAGACACTGCCCAGGGATCTCCCTCTGTCTCGTGAAATTGAATGTTCATTATTTCACTGTTTACTTATAGGTCAAGAGCGGCTTTACCAAATAAGAGGACCCGGAGGAGGATTCCAGAGATAATGCAACATTAGTGCCATTTGTGCGATGTAGATAGAGGGATATGCGTCTGCATCTAACTGCCATGAAGTTAAGAACAATTAGGAGTGGATGTAATAATTGATCTCTGATTACTACGCACTAGACTCCATATTACAAGAATAATCAACAGAAATTTAATATATAAATGGAGATTAGTGTGGCACATGGTTTTCCACGTGAACAGAACTGTTGATCATAGAGCAAACTACAAATGCTGTTGTTGGTGCTGGATCACAGGCATTGACTGTTAAAAAGTGTAAAACATACAAGACAGTTACCAATCCAAAAAGACAAATATGAATGTCTACAACTCTCATCTAGGTGCTCTAGATTGGATGTCCACAAAAAAGTACAGGCAGATTATAAGTAGCATAGAAGCAAGTAGGGGCATAGCCGAACAGCGTATGGGTTGATGATGTCAAGTTATGATCTATCATTTAAGATAACTTTAGCAGAAATGCTTATATAGCAAGCAATACAGTTCAGTCACATTTGACTGGGTCATAAACGAAGCATATTCCATAGAAATAGTTATTTTGGCATTCTCAAGCTAATTCATAGAGCACAAAGGGTCATTTGTTTCTATCAGCAAGATAACAGAGGTTTGGGAGGAAACAGACTAAAGAGATAAAGAAGAGTATGAGAAAGAGTATCTGCAAGAAAACGATAAATACGAATCATTTGAAATAATATAGAACAAAACCAAGAGAAAATCCAAAAACTTTTCATCTTAGATCCTTGCCTTTTTGTGTCATTCAACCTGAAGAGACATTAAAAGGACCAGAGAACTGCTAAAATAATGCATGGTGGGATATATGCTTAACCAAAACTTTTATCTTCTAAGGTGGTGAAAAACGTTTGAATTGCCAGGCTTACTAAGCCTTTGAGAGTGATGAAGTTGTAGGCTGGACTCAAGTTGATTCTCCATTGATGTGTGGATGATTTCTTGGAAGCTTTTTCGCATGCAAGTTGTTATATTTGTCATTAGTTGACTGGAGGATGTACTTCCTCTCATCTGGCTCCTTCCACAAGCCTTTGCTCGAAATTATATGCCTTAGGACATGATCCTCTTTACGTTCCCATTGAACAACGTACGACAATTATACTCGGATAATTTCTGATTTATTGCTTTTTGTGAATTCAGGTCGTTCTCTGTTTTTCTGTTTTCTTATCTGTCTCGTAATATAGATGTACTTCATGTCGTTCGGTAATTCTCATCCCACCATTTCTTCAAGAACTTTAGCATTGGAAAAATAACGAAAGGATTGCTGTGTACGATGAAAAACCATTGAAAACATAGGTACGAATTCTGAGTTGATTTACAATGTTCTTACCTCAGAGAGAATATTATGAAGCTCTCAGCCCGATGGGGGAAATTTGCACAGAGAGGCCGATTAAAAGTCAGGGGATGAAGTAACAAACAGAAAAGAGCATTACCTTGTTATATATATATATATATATCTATGCATGTACCCATTAAAAAGCTAGGAACATATGGCTCCCACTAGGGCTAGGAAATATACGAGTTTTGTGTCTCTGCGGTCAACAATTCTGGTCGCTGAAGTTGATGAGAAGAATTCGATGAGAGCATATAGTAAACCTTAGTAGCTTAGTGAAAGCTTTAGAGTGAAAATACAACTTCTCTCTCTTCCCTCCACAAAACTAACTGGAAAAGCCTAACAGATGAGTGTATCAGAGAAGACAAATTAATCTTCAAGAAGAGGACGTAAAACCACTAGAGGAGAGTCAAATCCATGGAGATCTTTGGAGTAAATTTAATCGCATATCTGGACGAAATGAAATCTCAGTTTCTAGATTTTTGCTCGTGTAGACTAATTTGCTTAATCCATAAAGTTGCCACAAATCCAAAAAGAGTGATGTACATGTGCTAAATGTCATTGATCTTTATTATCTGTCAGTGCATAAATTAGTTGCCACTGAGGACAACGGGAAATAGTTTCCAATACTTCGACGCAATCATTACCAACAACGACAATAATTTAGAAAGAAAATTTATGATTAGTCTTCCAAGGACCGATCTAGACGCTGGCGGTAGACGGAGAAACTTCGTACGGAGGAAAAATTAGCGAACCGACTGCTGCATTTCGATCAATAATTCGAAAAAAATGTCGGAAACTTTTATTTTCAACTGAAAACATAAAATCATCGTGATTTTACATAACATCGCGAAATTGACAACAATCACGAAGGCCGGCCATAAACATCAGCCCAAGAAACGGGCGCACACCTTCTCATGCGCTCTAGCATCCGCAACAGTCTTCGTATCAAGGCCCAGAAGGCACTCTTTCAACGCCCTCGCGAGTTCCACCGGTGTAGACTTCGGCTTGGACGGCTTGAAGAATGAGAAGGACATGGCTCCTTCCTCTCCCTCCCTCCTCCCCTCGCGCTCTGCCACTCTCTCAGAACTCTTTCCCTTCCTTCCAAACGCGAGTTCAGTTTCTACTGCTCCCCTGGAACAAGTTAACTATCCATTACCGTCTCCTTCCTCGGGGCCGTTTCAATAAAGTGAATCCTGCTTCAAAAACAGCTCAGAACGTTCTCTCTCTCTCTCTCTCTCTCGTCCGGGCCCGGGCCCGGGCCCGAAAATTGGCCCATTTGGACTGATCCATTGGGTGGAGTCCAATATAGGCCTGGGAGGGTTATCCTAACCTGTAAATTGACACGTGCGGATTCGCACGTGTGTCCACGTCGTGGCACGGCCGAAGGTACTCCCCCCGTTCCTTCCTCCCCCGCCAAAGCCCTCCGGCATCTCCCCTCTCCTCCAGTCCCCGCAAGAATCACAGGAGGACGAGGCAGAAGACAGAGGAAGTTGAGGGGTGACCAATGTCCGGCTATGGCAGCTGCTGCAGCATCAGAGCAATCTGGATTCTCAACCCCCAGGACTCGATCGTCTTCTCCAGGTTACGCTTTCTCCTCTCGTCTCTTCGTCGTCCTCTCGTTTTGGTTCGTCCTCCAGGGAGAGATGGCCCGTGCGCGGCGGAATGTAGATCCGTGCTGTGTTTGCTTAATTTTGTGGCGGTTTCTCTTACTCGTTTCCAGGAGGTTCCCCGTTGTGGAGAAACGCTGGCGCGCGGCGTGCCAGAGGCAGGATAAGGATGTAGGTGAGGGAGGGGAGAGCAGCGGATCTTCTGTGCTTCCATTGCTCCCTACTGATGAAGAGTTGGCATCAGCTTTTTCGGAGAGGAGGAAAAGGTTTGTTCGGTGTTCTTCATTTCTTTCGGTAGTTCTTTCTGTATTCAAGTTTTAGGCGATAAATATTGAACTGGAACCCTTAAAATAAAATTCTGGGGCACTCTTCTCTTGGGAAACTTTAGATTTGGCATAATGAGAGCCACAAGAGTGTGATAACTTTTAGTTGGAAGTTTCCTGACTTGGAGAAATCAGAATAAATGAACGAGGTTGCTTGGTCTTCCTTTCGGATTCTTCGTGTTTTAGTGCGTCTATTAGACAAGAAAACAACTCCGCATCATTCCCCAGGCATATACTTGAAGCACTGGCACTGTGCTAAACATTTCACCTACATCGTGAAACAAGGGGCTGACGGTCAATGTTTTCTGGCTTTGCTGCTTCTGATGCTGCTGTGGAGACGATCTGCGGATGATTCGTACGAAATTGGATGGCACCCACATATTCGTTGAAAATTAAAATCAAAAGTAGGATATAGCGATGTACTTAACCAACAACTCTGTTGAGCTCACAAATAAACCAGAAGTGTACTTGATGAAATTGGTGTGGAATGAACTATAGAAGCTAGGTTCCCCAGGTGGTGGAGCCACTCTATTATTAAACAGGAATTCTAGCCACTAGCAACCTGAATGAACTAAAAACAAATTCAATGTATGTGGCCGTAATTATGCTTGAACAAGCTATTTTTGTATTAATTCCAAATGATGCTGGGGTCTCACGGAAGATGAGCCCCATAAATTCCTACCTCCTGAACGATCCTATTCGGATTCCTTAAGCAGGTTTTCTGATTAAGTTTAGATCTTTTATCCTTCTTTTCCATTTTTAATTCATTACCTCAGGATGCCCCTGGTCATGTGCCTTGTCTTGGACCTGCATTTCATTCCTTGAAATATTTCGGATGCAAGATGTCATTTAATGCTTGTTATGTTTAGGATCTTCCAACTTTGGTGGCGAAAGGAACACCGGATTAAAATCTGATTTTTGCTCTCCTCTTCATAAGCATATAGGAATAGCTGATGATGCCAAAATGAAGGGATACCAGCTCAGAAGTGAGGAGTTGTGCTCGTGAGATTCTCTAAGTCAATATCTTTACCTCAAAAGATCAGAGGGTCTCTCTTCCGTGATCCCAGATGGTATATGTCCCTTCTATAATGAATGGGGGGCTAGGTTGATCAATGCTTAGAGGTTGGCTCCTTTATCCCAGTTTTACTTCCGTAAATCCGAACTTGCAAGTAATACTGCGTGATCACTGCGATATCCCCAAAAGATCTTCGAAAATCTTCCTTATGAATCTTGGGCATTGACACTCTCCCTCTACATTATAGCTAGCAGACTCTGATATTGTCATGCAGTAATCTTCTGCTGGCTTGAAATGTGGGATAAATTACTCACCTTCAACTAAGGTCCTTTGTTTGTTAGAAACACAGATATCAGTGCCTACAATTACTACGTCTCTTCATGCCTTGAATATTAGTAGTTACAATAGACTGTATTTATACATATACATATCTATATCTATATCTATATAGATATCATGACCTTGCTTCCGTTATATTTTTGTTGAATAACCTCAAAAGGAACCTCTATGTCAATTTCTCAATGCTTTATAGACATTTCAAACACATTTGCTACTTTGACACCGATATGTTGGATGATAATTCTCTTCGTCAGCCTTATCTTCATCGAAATCTATTGAGTAACGTTTGCTATGAAATAACCATGTTCACTGAATCAAATTGGGATGCAGTCATATTGGCTAAGCTACTCATTAGAATGCCTATTAAAAGATGGCAACATGGTTTTTGTAGTTATCCTAATTGATGATATTTTAAATTATGATCCCCGTGATATTTTTGTCATTTTTTTATTCACCTAGGTTTTAAGTGATCTCAGTAGCCTCTTTCTCCTCTCTCTCTCCCTCTTCCCCTCTCTCCCCCCTTTCCCTTTCTCTGTCACTCCCTGTCCACCTCTCCCTCTCTCTTTCTCCCACTTTCTCCCCCTCTCCCTTTCTCTCTCACTCTCTGTCCACCCCTCTCTCTCTCTCTCTCTCTCTCTCTCTCACTCTCTATCTCTTTGTTGCTCTCGCTTGCTCTTTCCCCACCGCAATAAAATCAACCCAGGACGGTTGTTGATGGACCGACCAACCCAGAGCCTTGCCCAAACCGAAGTTTTAAGGGTCAGGCTTGATTTCTGAATGAAGAATAGGACATGGTTAGTCTCCATCAGGGTCTCTCTCTTTCTCTCTCTCACTCATTCGCTCCCCTCGTTCTCGCTGTCTATCTAGCTATCTATCTCTCTCTCTCTCTCTCTCGCTCTTGATCTCTTTTAATGGAGAAATGATATATTCACACGTTTCTGGCTCAGACACCTATGGACTGTCTAAAGAAATTTTTTGTAGCTCTTAAGAGATTATTTGTGATTATCTTATCAAGTACCTATTATATTTGGCTCTTAATATCTGAGAAAAACTATACACAAATAACTATGTTCGGTTTATAGATACCTTCGTTTACCCTAAAAAAATTATTCTTCAAAGTATTTTTTGCATTTCTTCGCGTTGAAAATATATAATTTACATTAGGCATTTATTTTTCTAAAACTTCTGTTGGGCGACATCAGTGTACAGCCATCGTTTTGCTTCATTACTCAACAACTGCGTTATCTATGTTTTTGATTTTTCATCAGTTTAGTTTCGTTGTTATTCTTGGATTTCGGAGAAAGTATCCTAGACCCACTTTTATGTTTCTGGTTGTATCTTTTAGAACGTGAAGATGCTTTTAGTACCTTTGATTGCTTTTACGGATATATTATTTCATTGCCTAAAGATTGTGTGCTGTAGTTTTTCTCCTCATGTGAATTACACGCATATGTAGTTTAAAGCTTGACTTTGTACTATGTTTGTATTGAACTGTGTATTTTGTGCTCCTGTCAGAGAAGGTTCTGCTCGTGGCTTTGGCATTCGTACCAGTCAATCAACCCGTGGATCAGACTCCTGGGTTGATGATCCAATTACTCGGCACATAATATCCCTTTCCATCGATAGAAATATGGGAGAAAGTTTTCTGCTGTGGCCCCTGGTGTTGCATATAAAAGGTTATTTTCACATATTGGTTCTGCCATTGGTTGAACCTCGACACTTGAAAGCATATGAAAGAATGTATCAACAATCTGATTGTGCAAGTTCAGCTGGAGGAGAAGATAGCCTATCATCTCTTTTACTTGATCTTCCTTGCATCACAGGGTATGGTAAGTTACTTGATATCTCTTGTATTATATGGTATGGATAGTAATGAAGTAATTTTAGTTATCATTGTAACCTCTACCCATCATAATGGCCTTGCTTTCAAACTTAAATGTCCAAAACTGATCATACTCCTTTTCAAATGTCTATTGAATGTTTTTTATTTTTTCCATTACTGTCTTCTTCAACCTGGTTTTCGACATCATAAAAATGCCTTATCTGATGAAGTTTTATTGTAGCCCTATTTTCCATTGTCAGATGCAATATTTGTAAAAGCCTATTTCACAATTGCTATGAATTTTTCTTTAAGAGGTTTCTTTTGCGTAATTGCTCATGATGGCTACACATCTCTAGCATTAGTACTGCCACCCTTTACTTTAGCATAAATATGGTCAAGATAAACCAATGTGAGGCTTCGGTCCCACTTTAAATTCGTCTAATTAGTTAATGCGAGTTGACAGGTTCCCTCTCTACTAGATATGTTTTATTAGTTCATGAGATATGAGATATGTTTTCTAATTCTCTGTCTATCCCCCCTTGCCTTTTGGTTGAACTAGAAAAGAGGTGTTAAAGAGGATGACTTCTGTGTCTGCTTTGCTATCGTTATTAATAATGAACATTTTGGTTTCTGAAACTGGCAGTGCTAATGTTTGATACATGGGCAAATGAACAATGCAGATATTACCTATGGAGTTCTTCCAGATCCTGAAGGATGTATTGTTGTAGCTAAATAAAACGTGGGTGCAAACTCATCACTTAAGATCTATGATGTTTAGAGGGAATAAAGTTACTCGAGTTTTGAATTATCACTGTGTGATCTTTTTCAGGGTATAAATAGACTAGGTGGAGAAGTGGTGCGAGCTACTATGGTTAGCAGGCGACAAAAACAAAGTATAATCATTCTTCACAAACTGTTGGAATGTAGTGAGCTATCTTTTATCTTTAGATTGATTCAGCCTAGTCTGATTCACTGTTGACCTTGTCCAGTTCTGTCTGGTTCTTCTGTACTGTGAGATTTCAGAGTGAGATTTCACTGGGCATCTTCATAAAAAGAACAACATTGGATTTGTGCTTTCTCCTCCTGTGGTTTGAACGTTGTTCTCTCCCGACTCTCCTGGTTCGTGCTTGTCTCTTCCTCCTGTTCATAGAACGTGAGAGAACAGCTTAGAGCTGTCGGTTAGTTGGTGGGAGTGAATCAAACCTTGATATTGATCTACTCAGTCCAGATTATGAACACTAGAAGTCTTTTCTGTCCGTGGTATCTACATATGCCTGAAATTTTGTTGGAAAAAGATACAGAGACCTTCGCTATCTAGAGAACTATGGGGTTGCGAAAAAATACACTCAGACCTATGGGGTTCTATAGACCTTTGCTCTTGTGGCTCAGATGTTTTGTCATTAGTAGTGATCTATGGTTAAGATCTACAGTAGTTTGATGTTAAGAATACATCTTTACACAGAAATAAAAGAAAAAAAACTATATGGAGGCCTCACTGAGATATAAAAAGCATTTAGCTGATAATATGGTGTGGAAATTGAAGAAAGCCTCTGAACTCGAACAATTATCTCGGGCCTGGTTTGATAGGTTTACAAGGGTCATGATTGCCATGGATATAAACAAGGCCAAGAAGATCACAATTGTTTGTTAAACACTCACCCTCAGTGAGAGTCACAACACTGTTAGTATTTGTTGATGATATATTTGTGACTGAAAATAAAAGAAAAAATATTTAAGTTAATATATGACTAACGAATTTGAAATTAAAACACTGAGGTTAAAATGCTTAGAATCGAAGTAACCCACTCAAAGAGAGGTATGTTTATCTTCCAACAAAAGTATATTTTAGATCTTGTTAAATAAATAAACAAGAATGTATGTAAACTCAGCAAATACCCCGATAGATCTAAATCTCAAACTTTGTGCAGCAGAGAGGAGGATGTTGTTGTAGACGGAGATTTATCAACGTTTGATCAGGAGATTATTTGTCTCATAGCTGATTTATGTATGACCCGAAGGAAATACTTTTTCATACAGCTCACCAAGTACTACATTATCTCAAAGGGACACTAAGGAAAAGTATTGTATTCAAGGAAAATAGAAGATTGATACGTGAAGTACATAAAGATATCAATTTTGCAGGGTGAATCATTGGCTAAAGATCTAACTCGGGATTTTGTTTCTTTCTATAGTACCTGAAATCACGGGACAGTCCAATGAGATGTTGTTGAGTCTGCGATCAGTATAGCACACATTTCAGTATAACACAATCGAACAAATCATATTGAGTTCGATTAACATTTCATCAAGGACAAACCAGATAGTGGTTTGATTTGCACACCTTATGAATCTACATGTGATCAACTTGCAGACATATTAAGGTCTTGAGTATCCAGTCTTATATCCAGGCTGGAAACAGAGAACATCTGTTCACCAGCTTGAGGGGAAGTGTTGGAATGTGCTAAACTATCTTTTATCTTTATTCTTGTTCATATCAATCCGGTTCACTGTTGAATCAAACTGGTGCACTATTGAACCAGTTCAGTCCGGTCTTGTTCATCTGTAATGTGTCTGGCATAAAGACCGGACCCTAACGTCAATTCAGTGTGAGGTTTCATTCTCTCCAACCCTGTCTTTGTCCTCAGGTTTGTTCACCCTAGACACAAGCCAAAAGGAGCACAGGCTGCTTATTGAGTAGGACAGAAGGAACTGAGAACTTGTGGTTTAAAGACCTAAGGGTGTAGTGAGCTTCTTGGTTGGGAAGTTGGATCTTACGCAGGTTAAGAGAAACAGAGGCTACTGTGTATGCAGACCAACAGAACAGACATGTAAAAAAGCACCTCACCCTTATATTTATGTGAAAGATTTAACTGTATTGTATTCATACAAGTGGGAACCTGATGGATAAAACAGAAATTTTGTGCACTGTCTCCTCTCTTGGATGGTGGCATGAAAATTGTTTCTAAATTTTTGGTGCAGCAAGTGTCCCTTCTTGAGAGAAATTTCAAAATCCCTCTCTATGTTCATGTGTTCAGGAGGGGTTTGGCTTGTTGGTTTGTTATAGAAGTTTGTTCAATGCTTAGATTGTATCAACTTTGGTTCTTTTCAGGGGTAGTGGCACATTTTCTTCTTGTTGCTGCAAGGAGTAGGCAAGGTTGTTGAGAAATGAGGAAAGAGGTTGTTTCTGCATTTAGTCCATTGCTCTTTTTAAAGGGTTTTATCGGACTACGTGTTGCATCCATGGTTATATATCCCTATTATCTTTTGCATTTATTCTATTTGTTGTGCAACGAAGAGAACATTGACTGGTTTTCCTGTTTGTGTTGTATTGAAACATCAATTAATAAATGCATTTTGTCGATTTCTTTTAGGGCGTTTTTGGTGGCACATTCCATTGGTGACCTGATCACAGGGGATATTGTTGATCCTGATGTGGTTTCAAGTTCATCCCCATCTGTTGGGGGGTTGCTTGATTCACTCACTGGTACCATTGGAATAACTGGGTTATCTGCCAGAGCCAAACCTGTTGCAGCACCCGTTGCTTCTACTGTTTCAGGCTCTTCTGCAACTGGTGCTGCGTCATCAGATGCTCCCAAAAGCTCATCAAGGTCCATTGACAAAGATGCATTGCGATCTTTTATAAGCAGCTCAATGCCCTTTGGTTGGTACTCTTTTTTATGGTACTATTTTCATTTCTCTTTTGGTTCTCGTGTATGTCAGATTATGCCAGGCATGACCTGCAGTTACATATTTTTCTGGCTTTTTCATTTAATTATGCAGGTACACCGTTGGACGTCAATTATTCAAACATCGCTGCTATTAGGGCCACTGGGTTTTCATCTTCAGATATCCTACTTGCAGATCTTAAGCAGCCATCCTGGAAGCCATATTTGTACAGAGGAAAGCAACGAATATTGTTTACGTTTCACGAGATAGTCCATGCTGCTATGTATGATAGGGATGAAATTCCCGACATTATATCGATTTCAGGTCAAGTGAACTGCAGAGCAGAATTAGAAGGACTGGTTGATGTCTCTTTCCCTTTGGCAGGATTGGACACTCCTCGTGTTGAGGTCTTATCTTTTCATCCCTGTGCTCAGGTTCCTGAGCAAGGCATGGACAAGCATGCGATAATGTTTACTCCACCTCTTGGAAATTTTGTTTTGATGCGTTATCAGGCTTTATGTGCCCTTGATCCCCCAGTAAAAGGTTTCTATCAGCTTTCCATGGTTTCGGAAAATGAAGGTGCCTTTTTGTTCAAGCTGCGATTGATGGAGGGCTATAAAAGTCCCTTAACTATGGAGTATTGCACCGTTTCTCTGCCGTTTCCCCAGAGAAGAATGATCTTCTTTGATGGAAATCCTTCTATTGGGACGGTTTCAACAACAGAGCATTCTGTTGAGTGGAAGATCATTACTACTGGACGGGGAATCACTGGGAAAAGCATTGAGGCTACTTTTCCTGGGACAATAAAGTTTTCCCCAATGTCAAGGCAAATGTCATCATCATCATTTAGGCCACTAAATGAGAGCCTAGTTGAAGATGATAGTGACTTAGAGCAAGAGAGCTCCAGCAACACAGTCAATATGGAAGAATTCTTAATGGAGAAAATGAAAAGAGACATCCTACCTGCGGATTTGGAGGAACCATTTTGCTGGCAGGCATACAACTATGCAAAAGTAAGTATTTTTCTCCATTATGCCTAAAATTCTTGACAAATTGACAATGATGTCATTATTATTTTTCATCGTATTATCTACCTTACCCTCCTCTCTGTTATGCATGTTTCATGCTGTCTTGATCACTCTCAATTTTCTTCTGTGTGACACGTCTGTACGTCCGCATACTGTACTATAATTTCTGTTTCAGTGTCTTCTTGGTACGTTGTTCCTCTTTGTGTTCTAGGTATGGATCTTCTTCTTTCATTACATTCGTTTTCCTCTGAAACCACACTCTATGGAATATTAAAGTTCAATTTTCTTTTATAGGTATACTTTTTTGAAAGGAATTTTATAAGTATACTAATATACTTACCTGTCGTTTTGTCATGACATACGTCAAGCTCACCGTTTGACTTCTGAAATGAGATGCCAACTGAACATTTTTGTTAGTCCCCCAGTCCATATTACATATTCCAGGAGGGGTAATAGAACAAAATCCCACATGTGAGGATTTAATATGTAAATTCCCTGAGGGAGGCCCTTGATGTAGAAGTGAGGGCTATATAAAGAAGGGTGAGGAGGGAAAAGGGAGAGGTTGCCTGTTGGAGAAACTTGGGGGAGCGGTAACCCTCACGAATGGTTACCATACGGGTTCTTGGATCCCATCCGGGATATGATTTCTTGATTTTCTTGTTCTCTTTTGTACTGAAATTCTACTAGATCTACTTATTGTTCCTCTCTCGGTGTTGGAGTCCTATCAGTATTTTTTTACCTTTGAGGAAAGCACGTGATGTATGTCCGTCAGATAGTTGAGTGACTGGTATTCCTCCGAGATAATCTTCTCACCGAGAAAATAACGTGAGGGAGAGACTAGAGAAATAGAAAGGGAAACATCTTTCTTTTCTATCTTTATTTAAAAATTAATTACACTTGACCATCTCTTTCGGTTTATAATTGAGACATCTATTCGTGTAATCCAAATCTAATATTTTGTAAAGTTTCATTCTTACCCACTCAATTATATTTGATACATCTTCATTTTATTGTAGAAACATTGACGGTATGGGACTTTATAATTTTTATGAGAAATTACCTGTTGTTAGCCTAAGGAAAGTCCTGACTTGGAGCTGCCTGAGGAAGCGTTATCTTTTTGGAGAGCATTTATCCAATTACGTGGTTATATGTTATGGTTCTTCAAGATTAGGAGTACTAGCTTATTCTGGTTAATCTGGGAATATAGTGACAGCATATACCTTCCAATTTAGCTCAATGCCTCTTCAAACATGTAATAGATTCTTGAGGTCTAGTCTGTGCCGACTGCAATTTTCTAGCACACTTATGGTGCCCAGTGTAGCTGAGGATAATTATCAGTACATTTGCAGTCAAGGACTTTCAGGGAATCAAATCTGGTAATTGATAAAGTACTACGAGTTTCAAGAGTTTAAGAAATTCCAATAAAAAAATGCATACAAAACAGTTCGAATTGTGAACTGCGCACTAGCTATACAATTTTCGGCGTTCAGTAATAAATTGATTATGACGTTCCATTCTGATTTATGCTCACATCATGAAGCTGTGCCCTGCAAGTCTAGAAATAAACTTTGGTGGGTGAAAAATAGTATAATTGAATGTCCTATCCATGTTTTAAAACTTTGCCTCCAAATTCATCACCGTGGTCTGCATTCTTAGCCCCTTGGAAGTATGTCAGTCGCCACTTTTTTCCGTTTACTTTGAACCAGACTAAACGGGGTTGTTTGCTGGAATATTCTTTACAGGTATCTTTCAAGATTCTTGGTGGAACGCTTTCAGGGATGATGATGGATCCAAAATCTGTGAGTACTACTTGACCTAAGATTGCCATTTCTTTGTAGATTGCTTTCACTAGGAAACTCTTCAGTACTGTTATCTGTACTCCTGAGCGATTGTCTCATCTGCTAGTAGTTACTCACATTATAGTGAGGGCAGAATTAACTTCTTCTACTGGACTAGGTCAGGCATGAGGCTGATAAGAAATGATCTGATTTTTTTCTAGTCGGATAAGATGTCATCTATAAGCTAGGTGTTGAAATTTCGGTGCTAAACACGAACAGAACCAATTTAATTATGGAATCCATATCGTCTGCATCCCAAGATATTCCTCCAGCCAGTTCTCCCTTTGATGACTCACTATGGCCGTCTGCACCAGATTCCAAATACCCATCTCCAAAAGTCCAAAGTGTAACCTTTTTTCGGCAGCCAATTGCATAAATAATCTTGCTTGCCATTTAATAAACTGGGAGAGGAGCATGCATCCATTTGACTTCTTGCAATGAACCTTATGTTAAGTGGCAGCAGTCCATTGACAAAATAAATTTAAATAACTGTTCTATAGAAAGCTAAAGTTCACAAGTGCTATACTTGAAATAAGCTTTCAAGAGATTGGCCTAGCATGCCCAGTTGCTTAGAAGCCCTACCCCTGGCAAACACCACAACCACACGTGCAAATATTTTTGTAAAATGCAGACCTGATGGCCATGGAGTGGCTGGCCAAGGTCCCAGGCTTCAGCAGCACCCTCCCCCCCCCAACAAACCTGGGCCACCTGACGACAATCTTCTTAGAGCATAAATTTTCTCATCTTATTTGATGATGGTTTGTGTCCTTCATGCAGCTGAGCATCTATCCTGCCGTTAAAGCTCCGGTTGAGTTCTCCATGCAGGTATTTATACAATCTCTTGCCCTCGTCATGAAGAACACTTAGCCGTAATTTTCGTCCCGCCCTTGCTGGCGGCCTCCATTATGTAGAGCCAAAGGAGCCACTTAAATGATCCTGCAACATCTGGCCATCTCATGTCCTCTCAACGGCTCATCGATATTTCAGTTTCAGTCACAACGGTCATTATTGACTATTATTAGTATTGATAATAAATGTGCCAAGTGTTCGTGCATAAAATGGTCATAGAACTTACCTTATTTGTCAAGCTGAAATGGGATTTATCTGACAGGCTGTGTCTGGAGATTACATACTATGGAACACACTGGGGAGGTGCCCCTCTGTGGCTTCGCCTAAGGTCTAGAATAGAAGTGTGCTCTGGATTCTCTCTGATGGGTTGGTCGCAGCCTCTTCTGATATCTCAATAATTTCCGTGGCGATTTCTTATGAAAATGCTTTTAAGGAGGTGATTTCTTCTGTTCGTTTTCCCCGCTGTTCCTTTGTCCTCTGGAGTTACTCTTTCTTTTTCTGTGTGAGATTTTGGCCTGCCTTGGCGAGAAGGTGTTGTAACTAGAAACATGTGGCTGAGATCCTTGGGGCTGCTGCCTGATCATAGAAGAAAAAGTGGATGTCCCGACTGAGAACCACTATGATTTTGTCATTTATTTCAGTATAGCAGATCATATTTTCGTGTAATTTTCTTTTTATTACTCGAATTTGCAGTGATGGATAATTTTTGAAAATAGTTTTTCCCAGAGTAAAAAAAATTCAATTTATGAAGCAGCAGGACTCAAAATTTATCAGAAAATTAGATTCATCCTTAAGCATATTGTAGCAAAAATTAAGTGAATGTCCCAACCGGGAACCATCATGATTTTTTCGTTTATTTCATTATAGCAGATCATACTTTCATGTTGTTCTGTTTATTACTCGAATTTTTAGGCATGGATTATTTTTGAAAATCTTTTTTCCAGAATAAAAAAATTCA